>OV277695.1:8851619-9186619 GCA_922987775.1 Agonopterix subpropinquella | reverse complement strand
AGATGATATATTTTGCGAAAAATTATTTTCAATAGAGCTTTTTAGCATGACTATTGTATTATTAGAATAATGACGCATGCGCAGGGATCCAACAAGTGGCTTTTGGCAAGAATCCATAAAGTTGTGATGTTGCTACATCGTTCATCAAAACTGAATGAGTTTTATTTCGGTAGTAAAATTTTGTTTTCAAATAAAAACAAACAAACGTAAAATGTTCTGATAAAAAACCCTTTGGTTCTTGATTTTATTTATTTTTATAATACCATATTTTATACATACATTTAAAGTAATAGGGATATGTGAAAATAGATATATCAAGCATCGTGCAGATATTAATAATTGTTGGGGACCTATTTATAATAGGAATAATTAAGAAAAGTGATGCACTAATTATTTCTCTTTTACTGGAGATATTTCCGCACGATTATGTAAAAATGATGAAGTTAACAAAAAATCTACAAAATTCTTTACAAAAAAAAGTTGCTTGGTACACGTTTTTTTAGGGTTCCGTACCCAAAGGGTGAAAACGGGACCCTATTACTAAGCCTACGTTGTCCGTCCGTCCGTCTGTCCGTCTGTCCGTCCGTCCGTCCGTCTATCCTACCTATTTAGGGCTGTAACTTTTGAACCGTAATAGCTAGATAGTTGATGCAGATTCTCAGATTATGCGTTATTGCGGCGGATTTGTTAACAAATAATAAAAATGGCAGAAACTTAAAAATTAAGGGGGGTTTTCAACAAGAAACTTGTTTTTATCAACGTTTTTTCTTCACGCTCTATAGTAAAAAACGGCAATACATAAAAGCGTCAAACTTAGTGTGGTTATAGAGCAAACTCTACAGAATAACAACAAATACTAAAAACCGGCCAAGTGTGAGTCGGTCTCGCGCTAAAGGTCCCGGACAAAAAAGTTTTTTTTCTAAGTTAATAATGTTGTGACATTCTGTGGTGGTGTGGTACGGAACCCTCGGTGCGCGAGTAGCCCGACTCGCACTTGACCGGTTTTTATTTAAAGATTTTATCAATTTTCGTTTATTTACAATAAAAAACAAAATCAAATACGTGCCCTGTCCGAGTTGTGTAGATAGATATTATATAGGAACATGTTTAAAATTTAAAGTTCCTATAGGGTTTGAAGCCTATAGAAAATCGGGTTCTATGCACACCTCTCTCCACAAATTCATACCCTTATTCGCTTAGAGAGTCCGATGCTCGCCAAAAAGGGAAAGCACGGAATCAAATGGCATCGAATCCATTGTTTGCTTCCACTTTTACCACGAGAAGCATGCCTGCAATGTCTTTATTATTGTGCTCTGTTCAATCGGACAATAGTCGCGATTGTTTGGCCTCATACCTTTTGGTGGACCACCGTCAGAAGCTGTAGGTACTAGACAACAAATACCAAATATTCGTTGAATGCACAAGTAATTCGATCTATTTATTTCCCTCAACCACAGAATATACAGGGTGTTAGGGTAAACACTTACATTACTTTAAAGGGTGATTGTACCCGAGATACTGAACAACTTACCCAAAGAAACCTGATAGGAAATTCTTTAAAAAAAATTGACTCTTCATACAAAAGTTTGATCACTTGATTAGATTTAGTATGGGAAGTCCAATTTTTTTTTTACGAAATTCCTATTGGTTTCTTAAGGAAAGTAATTCAGTATCATGGGTACAATCACCTCTTAAAGTAATGCAACTGTTTACTGTTTACCCTAAAACCTTGAGTAAGTATAACAATTCGCATTGGGCACGCGTGGTGCCCATGCAACCTCCTAGAGGGTAGGCTTGTGCCCTGCAGTGGAACGTATGTAGGCTGATCAAGATGACGTAAAAAAAAAATATACATATACAGGGTGTACAATAAAATGGGACAGCTACTTAAAGGGGTGCTTCAGACCATCAAACTGAACAACTTTCTCTATGGGACCAATATCGAAATCACGAAAAAAAATCTGCTGTCCCATACATTTCAGTCAAGTTATGTTTGCAGTTTTGTATGGGAGAGCGGATTTTTTTTTCGCGATTTCGGTATTGGTCCCATAGGGAAAGTTGTTCAGTTTGATGGTCTGAAGCACCCCTTTGAGTAGCTGTCCCATTTTATTGTACATCCTGTATATGTTTATATAAAAAAATAAAAAAAATAAAAAAATTAAAACCGATCCGATCGGCCTAAATTCCAATGTATAAGACTAGATATTTACCAACAAATTGAACTCATACTCACCTAAGAAGCTGACTAGATGAAACTGCGTTTATCTTTAACAATGCTGATTAATAATTGTAGTAGGCAGTGGTTCGTCATACATTTCCCTATAACATAAACACTACCATGACCTTTTCCACCGAACTATGTATTGATTGTGGTTATGTTCTAAGCATAATAAAATACCAAACTTGTTATGCCTCAACAAGGAACTATTTCTAAGGAAACTGTCTATTGTAGTTATTTGTTATATACTCCATCAAGCCTGTCCGAAGGTATAAACAAAAAAGTACTTTGATCTAGTATGTATGATCGTAGGTATGTTTTGTCACACCCGGGTGTAACAAAACATACCCTAGTAATAGTAATACTTAAGGTGGAGCTAGCTCCATAGTGAAAGTTGTTCAGTTTGATGGTTTGAAGCACCCCCTTAAGTATTACTCGGGTGTTTTGTTACACCCTGTATATTTTAATTTCTTATAACTACTTGAAATAACAAATAACATTCTAAATATCCTACCGCATTATTCCGAATCAACTGCAAAAATACGACTATTTGAAATGATATGAGTTTCAACCGTTTCAACACATTTCATTGTCTGGCTTTAAATCTTTAATAGGTAAGTACCTAGGATTTTTTGAACTATTAATTTGTTTACAGAATATAATATACCTCTAACCTAAATGCTTTGTTTGTCTATATCTTCTCTATATCGTAACACCTTCCGACGCGGTTAGTAGTCCCATCCCATGAGCATGGGATGGGACCAATTATTTAACAATATAACACACACTCGCAAACTTTTACATATCATACATGTTATGTTATAGTGTACCCTAAGGTCTTTTATATTGTATAACTTGTATATTTGTAAAACCTGATACGCTGTAAAGCGACTCGCTTCCTGCGATTAAACCTTGTAAGGTTTGCAGTAGGAAAGCTTAAGTAGGAAAACAAATATGTAACTTTTTCTTTGTAAAATAAATTGAAAAAAAAAAAAGGTAGAGTCAAAAATTGGGTCAATAATTGCTATTAGTGTGCCAAAAACTTTGAGAAAAATACCTGTGACAGACGGATGGACAGACACCGAGGTGATTCCGTAAGTGATCCGATTTATTTTGTCGTTTTTGGCCCGGAACCACAGAGTAATAATAAGTTCCGGAACACAAAAAATTACTTCCTTTTATTTTTTATTTTATTTTATTATTCTTAGGAAGATTTACAGCATTGATTAAATAGTAAACACATCCTTAAATAACTGTAAGCTAAAGTAAGTCAGTGCAAACCCCATCTAATATATCCCACTACTTCAAACAGCTGTGTGATATTATTTTGGATAAAAATGTTAGAATTTTTACTGGAGTGGGTTCCATTTCAACATTACGTACCTACCTACATAGATAATATAAAGGACTTTCAAGGCAATCGCTTTGTGTGTTAGTCATACATATTGACAATTGACAAATCCGTGTGCGGAAAAGCGGGCGCGTGTAGTATAGAATATTCATTTGATTGATAGACGTGACTTGAAGAGGGTTCCTGGTCTACTGTTCTGTTTAAACACGGTTTAAACAAAGCCATTATTGATGCTTCTGACATTATCACGATATTGATGGCGACTTGGTTAGTTGCCTATACCAATATCTGTGCCTATACACATAAGCCACTAAATGTGGTCGCTCCGACTGCTAAATCAGGCCACTTCACAATGACTGTGTCCGAGCTGTATGGGTGTAAACTATGTAGTGTAGCTTCAGAACATCAAACTAAACAAATTTTTCACCTCACAAGCTCGGAAAGATTCATTTTATCATTCGAAATCTGAGTGCAAAAGTGCATTTTATCCGCTAGCGTGGAAAGAGTTTTTAAAATTAGAATCTTTCTATTCAATAAAGAAAACAGCCTAAACAAGTTTGTTTTTTCATGTTATTTTCGTGCTGGCCAGTGCGGTTATTCTAAAAATGAGGTTGGCGCATTGAAATTTTCCTCGCTGTAGTGAGGTGAAAAGTTGTGTGTTTCGCTCGGCAGCAAAGTTATTCTGCGTCTCGTACCTTTGAAATCCTCGCGACGCTCAGGTTTCAATACAAGTACTCGCGCCAAAAGGCAACTTTGCAGCCTTGCATAACAAATAACTATTACTCTGGGACAAATATAGAAATGACAAAATTAGTTTTCCATAGAAAATGTTACTTGGCTTCTCGACCCAAGTGTGTGAAACAACAGATTTTTCCCGTAGTGAAAGTTGTTCAGTTTGATGGTCTCTAAAGCATCCCCATAAGTAGGTATGTAACGCATTTATGTTACGTTTAAAAACTTGCCCTGTCTTGTATAAAATATGTAGTTCCTTTACCCTGACGATTTTTGCCATATTAAGTGGCCACATTTTGTGGCTCGTGTAGATTATTACAAAGTTTAGTGGACTAAACAAACTAAAAAAACTTGTCCCGGAAAGATCTAAGGAAATCAAAACTTTCAAAAAAAAGGCTGATAATGATAGTTATAAGCAAAAAACAATAGATGAGAATGTATATTGACAAAAAATTTGATATTTACTATGTACATACCTTTTACTCCTTTCGCATTACCTAAATATTTTACCAATAAACTTGTAAAATACGTATGATATTCAGCGTATATCAGTTTCGATGAACATACCTCAACTACATTCCAGACCCGAAATGTGCTGCAATGCGATTTGCGAATCATAGCATACTTCGGAACTGGGTTGGATAGCAGCGGAGTACCTACGTAGATATTTACCTATCTATGTAATTAACCTATTTATACTACTTAATGCATCAATCCAGTGTCAATACATTAACAGTTATCCTGAAAAAATATCGTCTGTTTGTTCGTTTGCAGTTTTAGGGTTCCATACCCGGGACCCTATTACTAAGCCTACGTTGTCCGTCCGTCCGCCCGTCCGTTCGTCAGTCCATCTGTCCGTCTGTCCGTCTGTCCGTCTGTCCGTCTGTCCGTCTGTCCGTCTGTCCGTCTGTCCGTCTGTCCGTCTGTCCGTCTGTCCGTCTGTCCGTCTGTCCGTCTGTCCGTCTGTCCGTCTGTCCGTCTGTCCGTCTGTCCGTCTGTCCGTCTGTCCGTCTGTCCGTCTGTCCGTCTGTCCGTCTGTCCGTCTGTCCGTCTGTCCGTCTGTCCGTCTGTCCGTCTGTCCGTCTGTCCGTCTGTCCGTCTGTCCGTCTGTCCGTCTGTCCGTCTGTCCGTCTGTCCGTCTGTCCGTCTGTCCGTCTGTCCGTCTGTCCGTCTGTCCGTCTGTCCGTCTGTCCGTCTGTCCGTCTGTCCGTCCGCCCGTCCGTCCGTCTGTCCTACCTATTTAGGGCTGTAACTTTTGAACCGTAATAGCTAGATAGTTAAAATTTTCTCAGATTATGCTTTATTACGGCGGATTTGTTAACAAATAATAAAAATGACAAAAAAATAAAAATTAAGGGGGGTTCTCAACAAGAAACTAGTTTTTATCAACGTTTTTTCTTCACGCTCTATAGTAAAAACGGTAATACATACAAGCGTCAAACTTAGTGTGATTATAGAGCATACTCTACAGAATAACAACAAATACTAAAAACCGGCCAAGTGTGAGTCGGTCTATCGCTAAAGGTCCCGGACAAAAATTTGACAAAAGTTAATGTTGTGTTCTGTAGTGGTGTGGTACGGAACCCTCGGTGCGCGAATAGCCCGACTCGCACTTGACCGGTTTTTTTAAATCACGGTAGACCTCCAGACATCGCATCCAAGCTGGCAGAAGATTTCTCCTTACATTGCTTGAAAGAATATCAAAACTAGCTTCTATCCCACCAACATAAAACCAAAACAAGTTACACTAACATCAGAGATGCTATTAGAATCTTTATCACAGTGAATTCTACCTTTCCAAATATCCCATGCACTCACATACGATAACTGCAAGCTACAAAAATAGGGGAAACCTGTGAAATTATACTCAAGGGACGACGCGGACGGATCCTCCATTCCATTCCAATTTCCTGGTCCAATTCCTGAACGTCACCCCGCATCTCCATAGGTATTCCAAAGGTAAATGCCCTTTATACAGGGTTACTTTTTATTCAGTGCACAAACTTTCACAACGTATTAGGTACTTATCGTTAATAGACACCGAAAAAAAAATTTTTTTTTTTTGCAAATTTTATCTCTTAAGCTTTTACCTGCGACTTCGTCCGCATAAATTTTATACCAGATTTTAAGTCAGATGATAAGCTATCAAACAAAAAAAGTTTCATCAAAATCGGTTCAGTAGTTTTTGCGTGATACTCGAACAAACAAACACCCAAACAAACAAACAAACGAACAAACAAACAAACAAACAGACAGACAAAAAATCCAAAAATTGGTGATTTGGAATCAGGGACATCTAAAAACCATATCGTATTTTTTTTTTTGTAAATATCTTCAATGTACAGACAAATTTCTGTTACAGTTTTATAATAGTTTAGATTTTTGCCATCCCGTAAACTTGAATAAAAATTGCTATCTGATCGTACTGTCGATAACAACCGCGCCGATCGTGGAAGCGAGTGACAGGTGACAGTATGGTCAGCAAACATTTTAAATGAATAAGTTCAGATGCAGTTATTTTTTTTTGTTCTAAACCGGGTTTAACAAAAAAACACGGGTATTCTTAATTTCGATAACCATCACGCTCGCAAAGTTTGTGCACTGAATAAAAAGTAACCCTGTATATTTCTCTCTACTTCTCTTTATCTGTGTACCTGTGTACCTACTGTGCAACATAAACGTAGGTATACGTATAGTATTGTGGTAATGATAATTCCCAGGTGGATATGAACAAGCTCCAGAATACATTGAACGGTTCTGATTAAAGAGAACAAGTGAAGATCCGCTCGTTTCAGACGAATGGAATTGCCTTTGGGAAATTGTTGAAACTTTTTGTTATTGAGGTTTTGATAAGCGAAGAGGGTGAAATTTTATTAATAAATTGGTTTAAGGGACGTCTTATAAAACATTTTTATTGCTTAGTAGTCTTGTAAATAAAATAACCTGACATTCATTGTACGGAGATACATAAAATTTTATTGAAAAAAGATATGGTAAGCGTAGAGTCTGTCAGTACTTTTCTATTTGGTAGACCAGACCTAAGTAAAGTGTCTGCCAGTAATTTTCTACTTATTTCTTTGAAGACTTCAGTCATTCAGTATTGCACGTTAAAGAAGATTGGCAGATTTGGATTGGACCCACCCATTTTTTACGAAAACTAAAAGCCATTCAGGACGGTGGTCATAATTATTATAAAAAGAAAAAAATTAAGGCATTTTTTAAAAAACCTTCCACATCTCCAGAAGTCCGGATTCTAAAGTAGAAATTACTAGTAAAATGGACAATTCTTCCACCATGATAGCTATTTTCATCTAATATTATCACTGAGGTATTTTTGGTCATTTCGGAACGTATTTGTCTTGGTTGACCTGATAGTGCGTGTGATTTCGTTTTCTTCCATTATCATAATATGGTACGGTTATCGTGAATTTTCTTTAAAATAAACACAGTGAATGCGTAGGAGATTGAGTGGACTACCTAATAAGAAAGATTATGAGTTTGACAGACTTGATACAAAAGGTATCATAAGGAGAAATACCTTTCCCCCAACTTCTACAGATTACAACCAATTTTACATTTTTGTTAGTTTTTATTCACTCTACACATATTACTAAGTTTCATTCTTGTATGGGAAAGACGTAGAGACGTCTGGGTCGCAAATTATATTGCCCTCCGCCAAACTTCTTTGTGGTTACTACGGGTGAAACTTACCCTTGGTTTGCTATGTAGGTATACTTATCTGTGTATACTTACCTCGTCCAGGAGGGGATGTAAGACTGCATATACATATATGAATATTTCATTCACTGGTAGTAGGTAAATGACGCTGTAGCTCCCCTAAGCTACCTTACATGAATGTTACATTAACTATACAAAACGAACTATACTAAAACCAGATTCCTTTACCTATAATTTTCCGGAAAATTTTCATGAGTATGAAACTAGGTATTTCTTATGCGAGTGTAAAAAAAAAGATGTTTGCCTGAAAACATAGGCCTCTCCCAAGGCACGCCACGAGACTCTGTCCTCGGCCTTCCTCATCCAGTCGCTCCCCGCTACCTTTTTAGGTCGTCTCTCCAGCGGGCAGTAGGGCATCCCACACTACACCTTCCAGTTCGTGGTCTCCACTCTAGAACTCTGACACCCCATCGGTTGTCAGTTCTTCGGCAGATATGACGAGCCCATTGCCACTTCAGCTTTCTAATTTTCTGACCTATGTCAACCACTTTAGTTCTTTGACGTAGGTATCACAGAGAAACACCCAGAATAGCTCCTTAGCTCCTTGAATTGATGAACTAGTCCTAACGTCAGGATCGTATAACACGTAGTAAATTAATATTTCTATGCGTATAACTCACTATAACTCATCTGATAGTAATCTTAGTAAAATCTCATCAGTAGGGCTACCATGAGTTGCTATAGTAAATTCATTAAACGCAACTAAATTCGTTTTCGTAAATTATTTGTATTGAATTCAGTACAGCGCCTCTGGCGGATAGTTATGTAACTAAAATTTGACTAAAATCCGCACCATGAGTTGCTGTAGTTGACTATCGCCGTTAATGTAACTAAAATGACACTACACTTATTGTAGTTCCCATACAATTTCGGCACCATGAGTTACATATTTGACAGATGTCATAGTAATTTACTATAACGAAAGTAGTTGCGGCTGTCACCTAAATTTTTCTCCGTGAAACAGTTTTATTTGTTGAGTTTTTTTTTCAAATATGTCTACAAGAGTATATTTTGCTAGGAGAATGTTAGCAGAAGCTGAATCTGAGGACGAATGGAATATGCAAAGGAGCTACAGTGTTCATATGCGCGCACAAAGTCAAAAGGACCCTTTTCGCCCCCTCACCTCGTGAAATTCATTAAGTGTGCAGTATAACAACTGAGGGTACTGATGGGGCTGCCAATGTTCCGTAGTGCTTCCAATATGTTTACGGAGGCGCACAGTGATGGGTTCCACGCGATAATGCAAAAGCTGTGCATCTCTGCTGGGCCGTTTGCGCTGCAGCCCTAATAGCCACAACCTGCGCGCGTTGGCAGACATATGGTACTCCCCAATGCTGCAACAATGGGTGCGCTTGCATGCCACCTTGTAACTACCCACATCATTGTTTGATAGGGAATCTTTTGTTATTATTGTTTTTCAGGGATCCGTTTTTATTATTACCTATTACTAAGCCTACATTGTCCGTCCGTGCGCCCGTCAGTCCCTTTGTTCTACCTATTTCGGGCTGTAACTTATGAACCGTAAAAGCTAGTTAGTTGAAATTTTCACGGAATATGCGTTATTGCGGCGGATTTGCTAACAAATAATAAAAATGACAAAAAGTTTAAAATTAAGGGGGGTCCTCATACAAGAGACTAGTTTTTATCAACGTTTCGCTCAATCGTAAAAACGGTAATAGGTGCAAGTATCAAACTTGGTGTGATTATAGAGCAAACTCTACAATTTATAACAACTAATAATAAAAACCGGCCAAGTGTGAGTCGGTCTCGTGCTAAAGGTTCCGGAGAAAAAAATGTTTTTGTATGTTGGTGGTGTGGTACGGAACCCTCGGTGCGCGAGTAGCCTGACTGGTACTTGACCGGATTTATTTATTTATAACTAAAATAGTTTGTAAGATCATTGTTTTACTAACATTACTTATATGCATATGGGTTATCTGAATAATAATTTAATTTTTTATTTAATTTAGACTTTCCTATTAAATAAATGACTTATTATTATAGATAAAAGTTTTATTATTTTACATACGATAAAAAGAGCATTATATGCGTTTCCACCAAATCACTCAAAATGCAAATGGTGCTAAGTCTCACAAAGTCACGCCATAGATCAAACTGTGATTCACTGCACCTTATTTTCTTTTTGTCTTTTTGATTGCAAGTCCAGCTCGATTCTGCTACTGCTACTTTAAATCTTCTTCTCTTCCTGTCACTGTGGGGTATATTTAGGGCTTGGATAATAGCTCTCCACCGGTTGCGATCTTGGACAGCACTGTAGATATCCCCTCAGGTCATGTTAAGGCTTTTGGCTTCAACTTTCACCGAGCGGCGGCGCCAGGTTATTTTAGGACAGCCTCTATTTCGTTTGCCTGGTGGGGGTGGGTGTCATGGATGGGTGATCGTCTCCTTAATGCATGGCCTAGCTACTGCCACCTTCAGGCAAGGATCACTTTCTCTATACACTGCTCACTCGTCCGTCTCCATAACTCCTCGTTTGAGATGGTGTTTGTTAAGAAGATCTTCAAGATTTGCCTGATGCATTTATTTTGTTGATGAAAACTTGGAGTCTGTCATAATATTCTTGCGAAATAAATTGAAATTGAACTATAAATCCGATTTCAATCAAAACACATAACACTCACAGATCACTATATAATTGTACTTAAAACGTAGTGATTATATTCTCTTTGATTGTACTGACCAGTACATATGTTCCTTGGTACTGACCATATAATAGTCTGTGGTACTGACATAACACTGTTAGAATGAAAACGTAAAAAACTCCATGCAATGCTTACAGTAACAAACCTTTTTAAGGCCTATGGGTAATTTTTGTATGGAAGGTGGAGTCTTTTTTTTTTTGAAGCGGCCAGTTACCAAATATTGCAGATATTTTAGGGCTATTATTACCTTACATTATTATCAAAAAAAAATTGTCCTACGGTGTAACGTTTCGGAGATATTTAATGTTAAAGTTTTAAAAAAATCACTCTAAAAAGCTCATTAATTGTTACCCATTTAGGTTTCTTTACTACTTTATTTGTTTTTATAGCCCAGAATTATTAGTTTTACCCACTTAAGTACCCACAATATTTAGTTCGTAACCGTATCAGTGTAGAAACTTATACTAATTTAAACGAGCGACCGCAAATTAGCGAGGATTGCGATGCATTCCTGCACAAAATATGCGTGATGAAGTCACAAATAATTAGAACTAATAATTCTGGGCTATAAAAACAAATAAAGTGGTAAAAAAACCTAAATGAGTAACTTTTAATGATCTTATTAGAGTGATTTTTTAAAACTTTAATATTAAATATCTCCGAAACGTTACACCGTAGGACCATTTTTTTTAAAATAATAATGTAAGCAAAATGTAAGGTAATAATAGCCATAAAATACCCACAACATTTGGTAACTGGCTGCATGAAAAAAAAAGACGCCAATATTACCCATACCCCTTTTCGTATTACTTTATGGTATTAACACAATACTTTTTAAATTGACTTTTTTTGGCTTTGATCTAAGAGGAAGGAGCAAGAAGGTTGAAATTTGGGAAAAAATTTCAACCTTCTTGGAAAGGAGTCTCTTTATTCCAAACCAAAGAGACTCCTTCCTGTTAGACTTTGATGCAATAAGTCGTAATAGTGAAGACGTTGAGCGAATAGATAACATATAATTCGCACCATGAGTTTCATCGCACGCAACGAAAATCGTTACGTATAGACGACAGGCACTATAGCTCATGGCGTTCCATGACTCACTTCACACTTATCGATGTGTCTCTTTCTAATTGCCTATTAGAAACAAGGATAGCAAAACTGGCCAAAATCTTTTGAACCCAAGCCAAAAAAAGTAAATTTAACCCTAGAGTGCTCGCGCTATGAGCATTTTGCCGCCCGCGTCAAAAAATTAATGGTATTTTGTAAACGATGCATTTGTAAAAGTCAAGCGTCCCAGTAGCTGCCCCTACATATCTCACCTCCCCATTTTAGAAATTAGAAGAAATTGAGTGCGCGGGTTACCTCACGAAGAAAGGGTTGTTGTAGGTGTGTCGCGTTTGGCGGCAAATTACTCACTGCGCGACTACGCTCGTAAGTAAAATTCATTTATGGTTTTTTACAGTACGTTTAATTATTATTAGTTTCATCGTGTTTGTTGTTTTTTTGATGTAAATATAATAATAATATATTTATTTACGTTATTTTGTCTAATTATTGGGTGTTTTTGTTTTAATTAGTTGATTTAAAAAAATAGGTGAATGATGTGTGAGGTATAAAAAGTCGATACTAATACCATCATGTTACAGAAACCAATGAGAAATTGATTTTTACCATCGGAACATCTGAAAATACCCTCAGAAAGAGAAGGTATAATATGAGCAGTGGTCCATCCAAGACAAATAGAAGGACCAAAAAAGAGTGCAATAGATGCGCAAAGTTACTGTGCAACGAACACTTCATGTACACACGGCGACACATCAGGTTACGCACCCCATAAACCCATAACTACACTACGTACAAAACACAAAATAGTGCGGTAGACAGCCTGCATAGACGCGGCTGCCGGCGTGGGCGCAGCGTGCTGTGAGACGAAACAACAACAACATACCGCACCCTTTCGCATGATTCGCAACGTTCAACGTCTAATAGTTCAAAGTCCAAACAGGGTAACCTGACCTGTTGCCGTGTGTACTATCGGGGACTTTTCCGCCTGACCACTTAAGAAAAAAGTCGCATAATTTCGCCCAAAATTTATTGTTTGGAAACTATTATTAATTGGTCTATTCATCAATAGGGCGGTTTAAGATATCGCTTTTATTTTTTAGTATGCAAGCAAAAATGAGCCTAGTGGTGGTCAGGCGGAAAAGTCCGCGATAGTACATGTGTCAGGACTATTTTACTGAAACACATGCCGTAGATGAAGAAAACATTTAATTTTCTTATTAGGCTTAAATATTTTTTATTTTATGCGTATTGAGATAAAGATGTTACTAAAATTCAAGAAAGGACATCATCGGCATTTTATAAATTGTTGGTCCAAATGTGAAAGTGCCGGCCAACAAAAAATAATGCTATATTCTGTTAGAACTTGTCCGTCTAAGCATTTATTATTCCAAAAACCAAAAAGCACGTTAAAAATGTAAAATTTTATTTTATTTAAGTAGGTAGGTAGGTTGTAACATAAAAATCATTTTCTATATGAGCGGCAAAATGCTCCCCACGCGATCACTCGCGTTTCACGGCAGGGCGCGACTACTCTAGGGTTAAAACGTATTGTGTCAACACCATACATAACATATAGTACCTACGATTAAATCAAAGAGGTTCGTTACTATGTAAGCATGGCATTGTTTACGTTTTTAGAGTTCCGTACCCAAAGGGTAAAAACGGGACCCTATTAGGTACTAACGGTACTAAGCCTACGTTGTCCGTCCGTCCGTGCGTCCGTCCGTCCGTCCGTCCATCCGTCTGTCCGACCTATTTAGGGCTGTAACTTTTAAACCAAAAGAGCTAGTACTTAGTTGAAATTTTCACAGAATGTGCGTTTGCGGATTTGCTAACAAATAATAAAAATGTCAAAAAGTTTAAAATTAAGGGGGGTTCTCAACAAGAAACTAGTTGTTATCAACGTTTTTTCTTCTCGCTCTATGGTAAAAACGGTAATATACAGGGTGTCCCGTAAACCGACTTCAACCCGGCGCATGCTGGTAGGTTAGGTCATGACTAAGCGGAATATCAAAATTTGGCTTTGGTAAAAGTGGCTTAGTTTTCGAGATATTGACAGTTTTAACACAGATACTGCATAGACAATTAATAGCGGGGTGCACTCAAAATAGTGAATAAGGTAAAGAGTTTCACGAATTTCATAAAACTGTCTTTATCTCGAAAACTAAGGACCATTTCCTAAAGTAAAATGTTGACAGACTGATTGATTGATTGACAGATATTTTTATTTTAGTGTATTCTGGTTAGGCATGAACTAACCTATCAGCATCCACCTGGTTGACGTCGGTTTACGGGACACCCTGTATGCAAGCGTCAAACTTTGTGTGATTATAGAGCAAACTCTACAGTATAACAAAAAAATAATAAAAACCGGCCAAGTGTGAGTCGGTCTCGCGATAAAGGTCCAGGAGTAAAAAAAAATTTTTTTACGTTAATATGTTGTAGTGGTGTGGTACGGAATCCTCGGCCTCGATGCGCGTATAGCCCGACTCGCACTTAACCGATTTCCAACAAATAGTTACCATGTCACGGAGAAAAATTAAGGTGACAGCCGCAACTACTTTCGTTGTAGTAAATTACTATGACATCCGTCAAATATGTAACTCATGGTGCCGAAATTTTATGGGAACTACAATAAGTGTAGTGTCGTTTTAGTTACATTAACGGCGATAGTCAACTACAGGAACTTTACTCATGGTGCAGATTTTAGTTACATAACTATCCGCCAGAGGCGCTGTATGGAATTCAATACAAATAATTTACGAAAACGAATAAAGTAGACATACTGCTATCCTTGTTTCTAATAGACAATAAGAAAGAGACACATCGATAAACGGGACCCTGTTTGTAATATCATTGTTATAACATTATTATGCATCTGAGTTATTTCAATAATAAATGATGTGATTTAATTTAATTAAGACTTACCTAATTTAATAAACGGCTCTATTATAGATAAAAGCTTTATTATTTACATACAACATACAATAATAAAAAGAACATTAAATGCGTTTTCACCAAATCACTCAAAATATGGAAGCATCGCCATCGGTACAATTTCGCGATTTGTACAATTCCATGAATGGTTCTAGAAGCATGTTACTGTTCTAACTATCACACAGTCACGCCATAGATCAAACTGTGATTCACTAGACCTCATTTCATCTTTTTGTCTTTTTGATTGTAAGTCCGGCTAGATTCTGCTATTTTAAATCTTCTCTTCCTGTCACCCCCAATTTAGGACTCTCCACCGGTTGCGATCTTGGACAGCACTGTAGATATCCCATCAGGTCATGTTAAGGCTTTTGGCCTCAACTTCCACAGAGCGGCGGCGCCAGGTTATTTTAGGACGGCCTCTATTTCGTTTGCCAGGTGGGTGTCATGGATGGGTGATCATCAGGCCTCCTTAATGCATGGCCTAGCTACTGCCACTTTCGATTAAGGATCACTTTCTCTATACACTGCCATAGTGTAATCAAACTAGTGAGCGCGCTCGGCGGCCGCGACAGGCCAATCGTGCGCGGTGAGTGGAGGCCCGGGGGAAGCGTGTCCTGGTACCAATTTACCTACGCGCGGTACCAATACTGCCGGTGCTTCACCCCCCAGCAAACCGCGCAAGCATAGATCCACCGCGACCGCTAAGCGCACCCACTATTGTTATAATTACGCTATGACACTGCTCACCCGTCCGTCTCCATAGCTCCTCGTTTGAGATAGTGTTTGGTCAGAAGATCTTCAAGATTTGCCAGAGGCATTTGTTGATGAAAACTTGGAGCCTGTCTGTGACCGCTTTACGGATGAACCTAATGTAATGATACTATAAATGCGACTAGATAATCTGTGTGACAATGTCCGATATTAATAAATATCTTATTTTCTTAACATTCTTTCGAAAGAAATTTAAATTAATCTATAAAACCCGCTTCAATCAAAAACACATAACACTGTAAGAATGAAAACGTAAACAACTCCAGTGCAATGCTTACAGTAACAAACCTTTTTAATTTAAACGTATTACTTTACGGTATTGACACTATACTTTTTAAATTAGCTTTTTTTGGCTTGGACTCAAATTTTTTTTAGCTAATTCTGCTATCCTTGTTTCTAATAGGCAATAAGAAAGAGACACATCGATTAAGTGTGAAGTGAGTCATGGAACGCCATGAGCTACAGTGCCTGTCGTCTATACGTTAACGATTTTCGTTGCGTGCGATGAAACTCATGGTGCGAATTGTATGTTATCTATTCGCTCAACGTCTTCACTCTTACGAATGTAGCCACGTCAGTTGATTTTACTATCACAACTCATGGTAGACGTACAGAGGTAAGTGATCAATAACCCTCAAGGCTGAGGTTGAACCCAAAAGATGATCCCATTCCTTAACTTCCATTCTTACTTTAAATAATTTGTCCTTGACGACACCGTGGTTATAGATATAGAGGCTGTGTAGTAAATTGTAAACCATGAAGGATTATTGATTAAATGTATTTAAAAGTATAATTATAAACGTATAAAGCGCAAGATTAAAACGCGAGCTGCTAGCCTGCCATGAAATTGATTTAGACACGACATGAACGAACTGAAGAAAATACGATTTTCTAGAAGTAATGGCGATTGACCTTGGTATTGCATCCGACTATTATGTCATCTAACAAATATGTGTTTTTATTTCTAAGAAATTAAGTTTATGCATGACTTGTTTACCACCTACTATCAGTAGGTAGGTTTCATACTATTTTAATTACCACAGATTGACCAGCAGTGCTAATAAAGTGATATTTGGAAGTTACAGGCTGTATAAAACTATCACGACGAACAAAACTAAAAACACTACACTTATAATAGTGACAATAAATCTTTCAGGAAATTTTCAGCAAGTAATTTAACACGGAAAAATAATTAATTAAAATATTATAGCCCTTCATAAAATGGTGAGATTGTATCGTTAAAATGGTAATTACCTCAGTTTGTTGGAGAACAATTGCTCTTCAACTCGTTTATTACCAGTTAATTCGGCAATTTAATTTAACAAGATAATTTATACTACAGATAGAATTTAAATTAAGAGCAGTGTCATATAATCAATCGAGTATACTTATTAAATTTAACACGATACAAAGAAAAAAATCGTTTTAAACATCTTCGATAATAATTCATTGGAGCGCGAGTGCCTTGAAAATACTTACACCACCTTGACACTATCAATCAGCACTAGGCTGGGCAGGGTAGTGTATAGTGGTTCATTTTCTCTCACTTTAGTTAGAAAACCCTTCAAGCCACGTTTTTTTATGTCAAGTCACTTCCTTATATCTCTAACTGATACTTATCGGATTTTACTGGACTACTTCCCTTGGAGTTTTTCTACCTCAGTATCTTTAACATACCTTTAGTATCCACCTATCTGAAACATCTTACTTTCTATAAAAGGAAATCGAAATTATCTTACAACATTGGACATTCCATTTCTCTCTCGGTACTTTTGATGATTGACCCCACGCTAGTTTATACAGACTCGTCGAATGTAACTTGAGCTATCAACATTCTTTACATATTTGTTACATTTATATCAATTTGTTGATTAAACAACTATGTTTGTTTATAAAGAGAGTAATTGTGGGATCGCTTCACTGATTTGTTTCGAATACTTTCTTTTTACGAGTTCGTCACATCCCCCGCAGTAAGTGCGACATCCGACTGCTCATTCAATTGGGCCGCTGCTCTCAGTCACCAATCATCGGCTGCTCCATTTACGATCACATTGTTTTGAAGCCGACCCGAGATGCAGTCAAACAAAGTTTATTGAGTTGCCTCGTGTAATGCATCACGTCAATTCACGTCACAGTAACAAATTCGATTTCCTTATTGTATAAGCGGCTCAGCACCATCTTGTTTACACGGGAGTGGACAGATTGTGTACACGCATTCCACAAATACACTTAAAGTCTCAAATCTCAAATGTGACTTCGCAAAGGGCTATCGAAGGGTGCGTGTAGTTCGACGACCTCGCTCAAGATACAAACATAATAATATTACCGCCCACCAATTAACATAAAACAATGAAAGCGAATAAAAATGTCTCAATGTACCAAAGCACGCAGATAATGGTTGTTCGGTAGCGGAGAGCACATTCTAGTTTGCCGTAGAAGGAGGCAGACCTACGCCTGGAGCGATATAAATAGCGAAACGACCGGAGCAATGTAAAGTGGACACCAGTTTTAGTGCTCGCATCTATTTCTAACAAGTGTAAATAAATCTAGCAAGTCACTTTCGTCCACGGTTGTCACTTTCATTCGCTCGCCTCGCCATGTTCGCGTTATTATTATGATTGCGATACGGACAGTGTCGCTTATTATAATTTTATATGGAGGACATGTTACGCTCATTGTGCATATCCAATGGATATAACGTACATTTGCTTTTATGAAGCAAGCCTACACTTTGCGGGGGTGAAATGTGTTTTTACGTAGACTAGAGTTAATAAGCAATATGAGCGGAAACACTAAACAAACTGCTGCATGGTTAAATGTCCTCGGGGCAACAAAGGAGTGGAGGCCCCCTGGCCTCAAATTATTTTCCAAATAAAATGGAAAAAAAAAATTTCAGCCGAGTTTTCCAATAAATAATTTATTGTGTAACCAAAGTATAGATTCTTTTATTATCTTTATATCGAAGGAATAGTGGTTTACTAGTGTTTAAGTACTAGTCTGAATTTGATTTTTTTCCGGAGTCTCTATTGTGGGGGCCCCTCTTTTGTGGAGGCCCGGGGCAGTAGCCCCGGTTACCCTCCCCTAAATCCGGCCCTGGCGAATTGTAATTTGTCACATAAAACTAGGGTAACCGGACTCGGATCAGTGTTATTATGTATCTAAGTATATGTACTTACCAACTAAATAAACTCATTAATACCTTACCGTCACTACAAACAGATAAATATGCATGTTGATATAAATTGTTATTGGAATTTTCATATGACATTATTAAATTTTATTTGCAATCAAATCGAAATTAATCATGGATGAGTAAACTTCATTTATTAATTTGACGGAATATGATTGTAATTTGCTCAGAGCAAAGAGGTAATTTGTATACTGGGTCACTATGTAATATTTCCCGTCTCTCTCTCGCCTTTTCTCTTCTCTTCTCCGTCTCTGCAGAATCACGAGCTTATACCAGGATTATCAGGGTACTGGGTACCCCCTAAAGCATACAGGGTGTTAGGGTAAACAGTTGCACTTTAAGGGGTGATTGTACCCATGATACTGAACAACTTTCCCTAAGAAACCTATAGGAAATTGAGGAAATCCGAAAAAAATTTCTTTACTTTTCATATAAAAGTTCGTTCAGCTGATTGCATTGCATTTAGTATGGGCAGTCCAACATTTTTTTTACGAATTTGCTATGGGTTCCTCAGGGAAAGTTGTTCAGAATCATGGGTACAATCACCCCTTAAAGTAATGCAACTGTCGACTCTACCATCCTGTATGTAACGCAGAATTTAAGTTTCCTGTATATTAGTAGTATATTAAGTTTATGGCTTGAACTGAACATATCTTTTTCAAGTGCGGTCGTTGATTAGTTTCCCAGTCTAAAACTCAATATGATCTCGAGAAATAATACTTTTTATGACATGGCAAGCTTCATAAATTGATAACGTAAATCTGTAGGTACTAAACCTGTAATAATCAAAAGCTTATTCAGATTAATAAATGCTTCTATCTCAACATATCAATATCATATCATATCTCTTGGCAATATCGTTCTTAAGTATCCAATAAATACTTTAGTAGGTATTTCAGCAAATTGCAATCCACGTGCCGGTTGTCATAACTGCCATGTCGGTGCATTCCGCACGCACTGCGATTACTTCCCACGACGACAGACGCGACGTTAACATTCTTACTAAACTGCGACACTGCCAATTTCGCTGATTTTATATTGATAAAACAAGTTAATCATTCTAATTGACTAAAGTAGGTATCTCTGATTTTAATTGACTAAAGGAATTCTGATTCTGATTATCTAAAGGAACTCTGATTCAGATAGACTAAAGGAATTCCAATTCTGATTGATTAAAAGATTTCTGATTCTGATTGATTAAAGGAACTTCTGATTCCGAACAATGATTCTGATTAAATGAAGGAATTCCGATTGTGATTGACTAAAGGAACTCTGAATTTGATTGACTACTAAAACTCTGATTCCGATTGACTAATAGAACTCTAATTCAGATTGACAAAAGGAATTCTGATTCTGATTGACTAAAAGAACTCTGATTCTGATTGACTAATAGACCTCTGATTCTAATTGAATAAAGGAACTCTGATTCTGAATGAACAGGAACACTAAATTCTGATTGACTACAGGAACTATGATTCTAAATAACCAAAATAAGTCTGATTCTGATTGACTAAAGGAAGTCTGATTTTGATTGACTAAAGGATGTAGCGCTCCATTCAACATCAGACAAACCATAATATGTAATATTTACGAGTACCTATAAACCTACCTCTTTTATTTTATTCCTTCACTCGCTCTTCTCTTTCCTTAACTTTCCGTACTGAAAGTTAAGGATTAGCAGTTTTTGTATTTTACTAACGGAACTAAAAATTATAGGCAGAAAACATGATTTTATTTTCCCTGATATTATCATGTCTAACAGTGTTTATAACTTCTAAATGTTAAGTCAAATGAAGACATAGAATGTGGATGAATAGCGGAAGTTCCATCTTTATCAATTTGGTTTAAACCTTTCAAATCAATTCTTTAAAAAAAAAATTAAGTACATCCGCATCATTTTTGTTTTGAAACGTGCTACAGAAATTTCATTGGTTAAAAGTTTAACTGGAAGCCAGCTAAGCTTAATTTATTACTCAGAGAGTACTGTAGTACCTCCTACAGTACCTCTACTCACTGACACAGCTTGTTATTACGTCTGACATAACAATGCGCCCGCACACTGCGCTGCACCAGTAATGCAACAACCTTCGAACTGGCTCCGTGGGCTCCGTACCCGTACCGAACCAAAACAAATGGACACGACACCGTTACCTTACCCCACCAACACTTCGCGGAATCACAGCAAAAAAGAATTACATCCAACGGTAATCTTTGTTCGCGAGTAAGGTCGAACTCTTCACGGAAAGCCTCCTCAAATGCTCGAGATGTGACCTACCGATAATATTCTCGGTAATTATAATCAGACTCAGCACCGTAACAATAGTTTTAATGTCAATGCCCGTTCGTTAACTGCAGATTTTATCATAACATTACGTTTGAAATGATAATTCGTAACCATGAACTTGCTAAACTTAGGTAAACAGAATTATAATTTGGGAATGTTTTATTTGAACGTTTTGCATAAAATATGATAGTAGAGAAAACGATCTTGTAAGCGTAGCGCGGCTGTTTTTAAAATGGCGATAAATAATTCGAACGCGGTCGGTTGTCACCTTTAGTGCACCCAGATGGCACAGTTCCCAGTGAAAACAGTTTTGGCTTCCCCACACACACACTACACGCACTTAGACTGGCGACGACGAACGGAGGCGCGGCGCCCGCCGACGACACGCTATCTCAATACATTAACTAAACAAGCATTACCGACAACCAACCAGCGTGGACTTACTGTCCAGGGTCGACACAGCATAGTCGATGCCTGCGGAAAAAAAGGAGCGCATCTGAGGCGGTCAACTCGGGAACTCTCAAAGCAGACTATACAATGAGGATTTTAGTAGCCAAAGGATTTTAACTATTGACGCTACTGCGTGATATGTGTATTAGGTCGTCACACCACTGCACTGGTCGTCGCGCGTCGCTGCGTGTTTACCTTGTTGCCACTTTAACGATTAGCGTTACTGCACGAGACTGCTAATCAGCCGGCACTGGGTGTGAACAATCCATCAAAATCAGGAAGTAGAAACAAAAAAAGAAAGCCATTTTACAATCAACATTTTAGAGTGCCCATTCCGACCATTTCTATCGACTATCATGCGTTCCAGATTTGAATTAGATTAGGTCGGTGTCTGCGCCAGGACTGGTATAGACACGACGAAGTCGCTATCAACAAAAAATCGATACACGGAAGCATCTTGATTCTTCAGAAAGACAGAAAAAGAAAAGTTTCACTTCCAGGAATTTCTTGATGAACGTTAACGATTAATGTAAACAACGGAGCTGTAGAAAAAAATAAGCAATAAAGCAGCTATTGTGTGTCCATGAGGTGAAGACGGAAGGCTGGGAGCCGTGGGACCGTGCGCGGGAGTCGACCTGCTCCGCCGCGGGAAAATCCACCTCGTTCACATCATCCAATTCAAACCATACACATACAAAAACGTAAACACAAACACATCCACAATAAACATATTTTCCCGCACGGAATGATTTAATTCAACGAACTAGATTTAGAATCGTAATTGAATTCCAGACGATCGATCCTAAGCCAATACGGAAGTGAATTTAACGAGTCTTTGAAAGCCCGACAGCATGCTAAGGTGTTGTTTTTATTGGTATTGGATGCCGTTAAATTTTTACAGAATAAATAAAATGTGGATTCACCGCAGCGGGCATGAGGGTTAGGAACTTTTTGAAGGTGTATCGGATTTCGCCTTCAAATTAAAGCATATTAATTATGGCCTTAGATTATGGCAAACATCACAAACGCAATTCGTATTTCTTCGTTTGGGAACAACAATAGATGTAGTACTTACAGTGGTTGGAAAATCTGGTCGTAAAATTAAAAATTAATGTGAGTCGAATTCATCGATTGCAATTTGTGCATCTAAGTCGTTCAGGCGAGATTTTGACGTAAAAGAAAATATTGAGAAATATAAGACAATTCTAAAGACTAAAGTAACAATATGCCATAACATTAATATGAACCTACTTCAATACTTATGCTTGCCCTAGCACAGAAGTTCTATGGGTTCTGGGTATGGATCTGTTATGTTACGTTATATGATGATGTCTGATTGATAGGTTACCTTAAATCTCGCAAACAAGTGAAAAAACTATTAATTTTTAAGACGACGATGTAATTAAAATAAACGAGGACATGTGTATATAAGTGCAAAGGGCGGTACCGATGATAGGAGCTCGTGGAGAAAGTAGCCTGGAAAGATTTGTTGTTAAACCAATAAGCTCGACCCGAGACCGAGCAGCGTACTTTTAACTTTTACTTTATTCATATCCCTGAATTGGTTCATATTAATTAAGACGCATGAGCCAGAGTTCCATCTTCGAAGCATCCGCAATCTCTGTATGGAATAAAGATAGTTATAGCTCTAAACGGCACGAGTAGGGTTGCCAACCTTAGTGCACAGATAAGCGGGAAATTTGCAATCAAAATGCGGGACGTGGCTAAAAAAAGCGGGACATCTGAGTTCGTCAGGCGTCATCCTCGATACTTAGGTACATTGCTGACTGGCTAATCATTCCAATACATCATAAATAAATCGTCATGCGATATGGCTCATGCTGACATAAAAAGAGAAGAAAAAGAAGAACAGTTCATCTCTACCTTTGAACTTTGGCATTTAAAAAAGACTACATATCTAAAGTAGAAAATTTGTAATCACTTCTTTTGATTCAACTGAGCTCACAACTACTTCTGCCAGAAAGATTAGCCAGAAAGCGGGACAATAGGCGTCCCGCACACATCTATCGCGGAACGCATCGTCTAAGGGTCCAGAAACGGGACCTCCCGCCTCTCGCGGGACGGTTGGCAACCCTAGGCACGAGCAATACATGTGTGTGTGAAAGAGGTCTTCTCTAATTTGATGATGACCAAATTGGGAAGTTTCAATTTCTCCAATAATAAAGAGTAATAAAAGTCCAATGATCGCTGATCGATGGGAGGTTTGTCGGTCGGCAGGTGCGCCCGCGCCGGTGATTTCGCGACAGGTTCCCAACGCCGCCGGCTCTCGTGCCAATGTCAATGTGATCACTTTTGTTTGCATTTGCATATTTGAGTCGATCATTTAATTTACAACAATAGACATAATAAGTATATGTATTTAAAAAAAACCGACCATGTGTGTGTCGGGCTACGCGCAGTGTGAGTTCCTTAGTTACCCGTCACAATATGCGGACTTTGAATGTTTGGTGTTGTGACATCTCTTTAGTAGGCAATAAGTATGATTGAACTATGGCAACACTGGTAGACAATATACATGGCGGTGGCACAAAAGGACTGGTATCCAGTGCCGTAAAGCACATTATTAAAAAAAATATACATGGCGTCGTACAAGTCTGGTTCTGTTTTAATAAACCCTAAATCCACAATATTTGGTACCATGAACATTATCAAAGAAATTTTTCTTTTTTCTTCTCCAAGTACATTTTGTAAGTTGGTCGACTAGTTAACTTGTAAAGCCTACTTAGTTCTTCTTTTAACTTCGTTATTTTATCTATACTATTGCATTTTAACAAAGAAAAACCGTTAGCTGGGAGGGAACGACACTTGACTAACAAAATTTACACTTTATAGCTTTAATATTCCGCTAACGGATCCCTAAATCGAAAAATGGTTTTCTCACACCAGCAATATATTAGAACGATCTGTCCAACGACACCCCATGCCATGGTAATGGTATAGACGAAAAAATAAAAATTCAACCCTTCATGTGTAATTGTGTATGGGAATTGGGAATGGGAAGTACCCTTGTTATTAAGAATCCGTCCCAAATTCAGGTGATCAATAATTACTTCATTTATTGTAATCTCATCATCAGCCTATAAACGTCCCACTGCAGGGCACAGGCCTACCCTCAAGGAGGATGTATGGGCATTAGTCCCCCACGCGTGCCCAATGCGGGTTGGTAGACTTCACATACACATCAGAATTTCTTCTTCAGTGTATGCATGTTTCCTCACGATGTTTTCCTTCACCGTTTGAGAGCAGTCAGTTTTACGTACATAAGTTAGAAAAACTCATTGGTACATGGCATGTTGTCCGTGCGGATTCGAACCCGGACCCCCATAATTGGGAATCCATACCTCTCCGCAACGCGCCACCGACGCTCCTCTATTTAATTATTGTAATCTAAATAATTAAAAATATCACTATCACATAATTCATGTTCGAGAATTTAGCGTAAAAATCGAAACATCAAAATTTAAGAGTTACGATTTAAGAGATACGTATTATGTCGACTGATAAAAACTTTATTGACTAGCGTAGAACGCTACGTGGACTACATATAGCTAGTAAGTAAAATGTAGTTATAAACTTAGTGAGGAAATTGTCCGTTATTGAAACATTCTCATAATAGGCCTAGTTTCTGTAACCTAATCCGCGATTATGCGACGGCGCGGGCGGCACGAACTCAAGTTTACATTAACGCCTGCATTGTAGACACTGCTGTGGCAAGAATCGTGCTACAAAACTCCATAATTATGCTTGTGAGAAACCGTACCATTCAGAAGCAATGTTGTGATTCATTAACATTTTGGATTTAAAGTCTATTACAAAGACGCTGTTAAAAATACCAATGAAAAATTCACCGATTTCGTGCCTCACACGACTATCTAGCACATATATAGGTACTTTGCTAGCACATTGGAAGTGGAAATGAATCTACGGAATTCGAAAAAATATTAACTCAAAAAGGTTAGGCTACTGGGCAAACCCTCAACCCGATCGTCTTTTAGGTCCGCCACACACATACGGAATTGCAAACCGGAATTCCGGCCTCGCGCTCGCTTGCGATGTTTTTGTTCACTTCAAAAACATCGAAACCCCGCTCGGCCTGCAGCCTCGCTTGGCAGACAGACTGACCCCGGAGACCAGGTCCACCAGGCTTCCAGGGGGGACGCTTCGGAGCTGTGATTTTGTATAGATTTTCCCCCTCCACAATTGCGTTCGGAATTGCGGAGCTGTCAAATCCTATACAAAATCACAATCCTGATTCAGAATTCCGGATTGCAATTTCGTATGTGTGTGACGGACCTTAGGCTATAAATAGCTAACTAAATTGTCCAGAGGAGTTTTTTCTCAAATTTTTGATATCATTCTTCGTTTCCAAAATATCGAGCGCCAAAATCAAAAATTAAAAAAAAAAGATTTTTTTTCACTATTTTGGCTATAAATTTTTACGTTTTTGACTATCTCGAATAATTCTTTTTGCACCTTACAGCGCTCGTAAATACGCGTCTTTTGAGCCTTTTTAGGGTTCCGTACCCAAAGGGTGAAAACGGGACCCTATTACTAAGCCTACGTTGTCCGTCCGTCCGTCCGTCCGTCCGTCTGTCTGTCCGTCCGTCCGTCCGTCTGTCCTACCTATTTAGGGCTGTAACTTTTGAACCGTAACAGCTAGATAGTTTAAATTTTCTAAGATTGTGCGTTATTACGGCGGATTTGTTAACAAATAATAAAAATGTCAAAAAGTTAAAAATTAAGGGGGGTTCTCAACAAGAAACTAGTTTTTATCAACTTTTTTTTTCACGCTCTATCGTAAAAACGGTAATACATACAAGCGTCAAACTTAGTGTGATTATAGAGTAAACTCTACAGAATAACAACAAATACTAAAAACCGGCCAAGTGTGAGTCGGTCTTGCGTTAAAGGTCCCGGACAAAAAAGTTTTTTTTCTAAGTTAATAATGTTGTGTTCTGTAATGGTGTGGTACGGAACCCTCGGTGCGCGAGTAGCCCGACTCGCACTTGACCGATTTTATTTGAATATCATATCTTCACAACTATCCGAGATATAAGGGGATCGCACTTTTTCGTGAAATCGGAGCTTATACTGGAGCGAACGAAATTTCATTTCCAATCTAAACTATTATAAAACTGTAACAGAAGTGTGTCTGTACATTGAAGATATTTAAAAAAAAAAATTACGACATGGTTTTTACCTGTCCCTGATTCCAAATCACCAATTTTTGGATTTTTTGTCTATCTGTTTGTTTGTTTGTATGTTTGTTTGTTTGTTTGATTGTTTGTTTGGGTGTTTGTTTGTTCGAGTATCACGCAAAAACTACTGAACCGATTTAGATGAAACTTTTTTTTTTTTTTTTTTTTTTATTAACTATGGGTTTGCTCTTGACCTCAATCCAGTCCTCAGGACGAAGATGGGGTCGTAGATGTAGCGAGCTTACCCAGAAGATGCCTATTCACTCGTACTTTAAAGGAATCCGGGTTGTAAGTACTCGGAAATACTGACGCAGGTAAGGCATTCCACTCCTTGGCTGTGCGCATTATAAAAGATTCAGAAAGGCGCTTGGTGCGGATATGTGGGATGTCAACCAAGAAGGGGTGATATCCCGCGGTGCGTCTGGAAGTCCGATAGTAGAAAGGGGAAGGTGGGATGAGCTCATGCAGCTCTAGGGCACACTCACCGAAGTACAATCTGTAGAAGACCGACAAGCAGGCCACTCTGCGGCGGTGGGCTAGGCTATGAAGCTTGGCCTCCACCAGCTTACTATCGCCAATGAGCCTCCTGGCTCTGCGTTCAACCGAGTCGAGTGCGGCAAGTTGATACTTGGCTGAGCCATCCCACAGGTGGCAGCAGTACTCCATACATGATCGGACCTGTTTTGTTTGATAGCGTATCATCTGACTTAAAATCTGGTATATAATTTATGCAGACGAAGTCGCGGGTAAAAGCTCGTGTCAATATAAAATGACTCATCATGATCTATCAAGATCACGACAAAACTAAATCACATTAATTTATTATTCAACAAATATTATTCAGAAGAGCAGCTCACAAGTAGCTCTTTTAGGTAATCTTGATAATGGAATTATCTCGTTATTATAGGTCACGAGCTTTTACCCGCGACTTGGTCCGCATAAATTATATACCAGATTTTAAGTCAGATGATAAGCTATCAAACAAAAAAAGTTTCATCAAAATCGGTTCAGTGGTTTTTGCGTGATACTCGAACAAACAAACACCCAAACAAACAAACAAACAAACGAACAAACAAACAAACAAACAAACAAACAAACAAACAGACAGACAAAAAATCCAAAAATTGGTGATTTGGAATTAGGGACATCTAAAAATCATATCGTAATCTTTTTTTTTGTAAATATCTTCAATGTACAGACACACTTCTGTAACAGTTTTATAATAGTTTAGATTTAGCAATAAGAATGACATATAACCTAAATAGGTGCGATAACTGAGACTGGAATTTCCCGAGAAAGAGGATACAATTATTATGTTTCCTCGGCGCCTAATGATAATGAATAAATACACGGATTTAGTACATTTAGCGGTAAATTATAAATTGTGCAAAGAAGTGATTACGTATCCGTTGTAACTGTAGCACAGAGGCTAGACGATTTTATATAGTTCGAACTCCCGTATGTCAAAATCCATACATTTTGACCCTACTTAGTTCGAACTATGACTTAAAAAATCGTCTCTGAATCTCGGCCTAAAGAACACCAGTGTTCAGGATTTAGGTAAGGTAGCCAACATTTTTTCAGATTACATTAAGCTTGAAGAGTACGTACACACGGCGACACATCAAGCTATACAAAACCAATATAAGCTGACCGTTGGTTTTGTATAGCTTGATGTGTCGCCGTGTGTAATTACTTATCCAATTTCCGTGTACCTATCTACCTACAGCACTGGTAGCATGCACACCCGCGATAGCCGTGATACGGCTTTATCACGTCTTTTATCTCGTTCGTTCGCGCGCAAAAGAACGAGATAAAAGACGTGATAAAGCCGCACGGCTATCGCGGGTGTGCATGCTACCAGTGCAGGTATCTAGATTATCAATATCGTACACTGTACCCCTTACTGTAATTAAGATTCGAATTAAAATACAAATTATAATATAGTAGGTACCTGCTTATAATTAAGTAGGTAGGTAAGGTACGTTGTTTTTAAATAAAAAGGGGTTTTCCGATGTGTTCAAATTGCCCTAAGGTAGACCTATCGGTTGCAGCATTGAGAACCTATACAGGAGTTCAATACGATTCTACCTAGATATCCATACATAATTGGATACCAAAAGCTGTACCTAACTGATCCTGCTCGTACCTATCTGTAGACAAATTTTCATCTGTAGTGTTTATTTTGTTACATCAAGAAAAATAATTGTTTGATTTTTCCGAATTCTATAATCAAATTAAAATGTTTTTAATGTGTGTGCATTCTTTTTTAGTCTATACAACGTGTTAATGAATTAGCGCAAAACCTCATACACCCCAACAGATTTATAACAAAATAATTAGATTGAAGCAATAATTTCATTATTTTGATAGTTAAAATTTAAAGTTATTCACATTTTAAGTTTTGAGGTAAAAATGATTTGTTATCATTTCAGTACTGAAAGAAAGCGCTAACGTACTCATGGTTAAATTTTTATAATCTTGTTTTGGTAGTAAGTAGGGTGAGTGTGCCCGTGCGGTGGGTTGACAGCGGGTTCAGAAATTTTGAAATATCGCAAACTAATTATTTAATATTTTGAAAAAAATTACCTATGTTGAAACCATGATAATTCGATTCTGCTCTCGATTCTAAACAAACTACTTTCTAGTTTTGCGTCAATTCATTAACACGTTGTATAGAACGAAGATTTTTAATGCAGTTTTTCACGGTCGTCCTCAGCACAGGCAATTATATCATGAGCCGTGCCGACTTGCCTCCGATGCGGCGCAAAAAGCAAGTTATACAATCAAGAAGTTGAGTACACGAGTAAATAAAGCACGTAGTAAAGTGATGCACTAACGGTGAACCCACCATAAAGTGCATGGCATTGCAGTGGCTTGTTCGTGAACACGTCTCTGATCTGATCACCTGCCTACTGTTTACATCAACTGTTATCTTATGGGAAAACAGGTTACACTACCTATTTATAGGTACTTTGTTTTTCGATCAAGCAATTGAAGCTAAATAACAATGAAACGAATGAACCATACAATAAGTAACTCTTGCTTCGACGCAATTAGTTAAAGATATGAAAAGTTCTCAATATACAGGGTGTTACGTTAGGATACACGTTGCATTACTTTAATGGGTGATTGTACTCATGATATTGAACAACTTTTCCCAAAGGAACAAACGCAAATTCGCAAAAAATAAAATAAAATTTTCATGCAACCATTCGATCAGCTGATTGCGTTTAGAATGAAAAGTCCAAAAAATGTGTTGCCTATGGTTTTCTTAGGGAAATTTGCTCAGTACAATGGGTTGGGTAGATCCAATCATCTCTTAAATTAATGCAACTGTTAACCATTACACCCTGTATAGATATATACTTCAATTG
The DNA here is from genome assembly GCA_922987775.1 of Agonopterix subpropinquella. Classification (NCBI taxonomy): domain Eukaryota; kingdom Metazoa; phylum Arthropoda; class Insecta; order Lepidoptera; family Depressariidae; genus Agonopterix; species Agonopterix subpropinquella. The sequence goes on along the minus strand of OV277695.1, from coordinate 9,156,624 downwards.
TAGTTAGAAACCTAGAATAGAAACTAACTTCTGTATGATATGTATGATCGTTTACAAGACGCTTTTTTCAACATAATGAAAACGTTAATCCCATTCGTCCTTTTCTCGCAAATTGATGAGTAGGAAGTGCAAGAGAGATGCATCACGTTTATCAAAATTGTGCAAAGGCAGCTGTATTCAAGGTAAAATTTTACGTAAATGACAAAGAAATCTAGATTGCAGCTGTCTGTATAGCGTAGTGCAATTGCAACTCTATAATTTAGTTTTGGTTTTTAATTAAAATATTTTAAACTATCAATCTGTAGGAAATGAAATGAAGAAGGGAAGTTGAAAAGAAAATAATTTTGACCGTAATTAATAATCAGAGGGCCTTTAGGACCTCGTATCTATAATCTGTATTTTAAGCCTCACCTTTATCATGTTTTATATTTCCAGGTACCTATAATAATAATCATGTTAAAATAATCACCACTTTAATCGTACTTTATGTGAATGTGGCAAGAGATTGATTAATTGAGGTACACTACATAGGTACCTATAATGTCGTACATAATTATATTCTTCTTTATAATTGTGATTAATTTTAATTTGAAAGGGAAGGTCAACATTAATATTGAGTACCTATATAATTGTGGTTCGGAATAATACATAGGTATAGCAAAATTGTGTTTTTTAAAATATAATTTCCATGACTGCAAAATTAGGACGTTGACAAATTGGATATTAGAAGTAGGTATTTACTAAAGATTAATAAGTCAATGGGCAATTTAAAGAGTAAGAATGTTAATGTTTTCGATTAGTTCTATGTACTTAAACGATTTAATACCAACACATAATATTTACGTTCCAAATCAATTGTGTGGGTACGTATCTGTTTACTAAACTATTATCACACTAAAAATAATAGTTGCTGTGTCCATTTACAATAATTGATATGATCCGAAACATCAAATCGGTTTAATTATTAGTTTAGGTTAACTACGAAACTGGCACAGTTTTGAGTTTGATTGATTTCACATTTATTACGGAGGTCGATCAAAGTTTCTTATAAAAGACTTCAACGCTGGCTCCTATTATTTTATCTTCTTGAAATTGATGTTTTAAATCAATTGGTAGTTATATTATATCATTTAAAACGTTATTAAGTTATAGTTTTAATATAACTTAATGACATAAATTAGAATGCAACATTAGTAATTAATCATCCTCTTTAATTAGCAACTTATTCAATGTTAATTTGGAATGGAATATTTACAATTTCCTTTATTAGGTACTGTAAGTCTTATCTATTGTTACATTTAAATAAATTGATTATTTTAAAGAGTAATTAAGTAAGTACCTACCTGTGATTTAAACGGCAATTTAGTAAACATTAGTAACTAAAAACCACTTAATGATAAAAGTCAATAATGCAGGTTAGCAACATTATCTACTTATAAACAAACATCATTGACCCCACACAAATAATGACATAGAAACCGATTCAATCGAAACGAATCCGACGACCTTCCCTTCGTTCGGGAAAATGCAGTTCACGACGCGATCTCCTCCCAGCTCGCATAAATCAGCTGGACTCAACTCCTACATACACAAATTATATATTCAACAGGTACTTACCGTAAACAGAGGGCCGAATTGAAAATAAACCGAACACTTCCAATGTGCAGAGTCACAAAACAAAAACAACACAAAACTAAACCGTCAGTTCGCCGAAAAGTAAGTAAAAAGAAAGTACTCAAATAAAAACTTTGTTCAAAAACACCACTTCATTCACGTTTATCGAACTGTTCGAATAAAGTTTCGCAGTAGAGAGCGAGCGCGCGCGTGCGATGCGGTCTGCAGTCTCCGATCGAATGGCAGGAGCGGTCGACGCGAGCACGGCGAGCTTCGGCGAACGTTCGTGCTCGTGCACCGACCGCTCTCGCGATGTCATCGCCAGACAAGCGGTTTCCGTAGCGAACGCATCGCCAAAGAAAATTGAGTGCATTATACGCTAATATGCATATAATCGGAGATCTCCCGACATCCGGCGGGAAGCGAATCACGGAATTTCGCTGTAATTTCTAACAGCTTCATGCATATTGAGTTGAGCTTTCGCTTGATGGACAATAAACTTATAAAGATTGCGTCTTTAATGCTTTACTATATATAGTCGATTATGCACCAAAGAGGAAAGCAGCAGTCGTCACAGGCAAATTGACGAAGGATTCTAGGGTTAACTCCCGAGCGTAGCGAGGGATGTTTGAGTTAATTCCCGAGAACACTAAAATCCTGAGTGCAGCGAGGGATTCAAGCTCGCCCATGTCGAAAACACGTCTATCCCCGAAGTCAATCTCTACTTTTCACACCTTCTGCGAGACAATAAAAAAACGAATATACCTACGTACAAACGGCGACACATCAAGCTATACAAAACCAATATAAGCTGGCCGCGCGTAGGTCGAGTAACTTATAACGTCGCACGGCCAGCTTATTTTGGTTTTGTATAGCTTGATGTGTCGCCGAGCGTACGTTAGAAACAAAAGATATTACCCGGAGACTTATAAAATTATACTCAAAGAAAATTCATAATTCGACGACAAGCTTTGACGTCCCTTAGTATCCATTCTATACAGGGTTCTTCTTAATATGCTGACACAGAAATGATGATTGATGCGATTTTTGAATGTTATACGTTGAACTCAGCAGTTGTAAATGTATGGAGATACGCATCTTTCCACTGCTGATTTGACTTTCAAAAATAGCACTCCTAGAGTATGATTTTTGCATGTCAAATCAGCAGTAGAAAGATGCGTATCTCCATGGTAATTTTGACCTTTATACTGCTGAGTTCAACGTATAACATTCAAAAATCGCACTCCAGGCCATAAAATTGATATCTTTGTCTATGGGACTAACATCGAAATCACGAAAAATTCTCTGATGTTCCATTCGAAACTGCAAATCTATTCGGCATATTGAGAAAATTGTTTAGCGGATCATCCCCTATAATATGTTATTTGAACCTAAATGTAGTTGAAATTGTATCGAAAATAGATGCAGTTTCCACGAATTTCATTACTTCATCATCATCAGCCTAGCATCGTCCACCGTTGAACATAGACCTCTCGGTGGTAGGTGCGCAAAATTCTTTCTCCAGCCTTCCCCATCCAGTCGCTACTACCTCTTTTAGGTCGTCTGTCCAGCGGGCAGCAGGGCCTGACACAATACGCCTGCCAGTTTGTGGCCTCCACTCCCTGACATCCCCGGTTGTCACCACTTCTACTTGCTAATTTTCTGAGCTATGTTCTCTTTATTTCTCTGACGTATCACCTTATTCCTGATATAATGTCTCAGAGAAACACCGAGCATAGCTCCTATTAAGTTTAGACCTAACTTAATAATATGAATTGATGAACTAGTCCAATTGTCAGGGTCCACACATCATCCATCACTGGCAGGACACACTAATTGAACACCTTCATTTTCAAGTAATGTGGTAGGGCCGAGGGTGTAACAAAACGCCCTAGTAATACTTAAGGGGGTGCTTCAGACCATCAAACTGAACAACTTTCACTATAGAGCCAACATCGAAATCGAGAGAAAAAAAATCGGCTCTTTCATACAAAACTGCAGTACTTACCATCTCGACTCAAATGTATGGGACGGCAGATTTTTTTTATTTTTTCTCGACGTTGCGTTGGCTCCATAGTGAAAGTTGTTCAGTTTGATGGTCTGAAGCACCCCTTAAGTATTACTAGGGTGTTTTGTTACACCCTGTATATGACGAAGGTTTCCGAAAGCAGCCCATCCTAGTAGGATACGCCTAGCGGTCTCCTTGTAATTTAATACCTCATCATCATCATCAGCCTATAAACGTCCCACTGCAGGGCACAGGCCTACCCTCAAGGAGGGTGTATGGACATTAGTCTACCACGCGTGCCCAATGCGGGTTGGTAGACTTCACATACACATCAGAATTTCTTCTTCAGTGTATGCAGGTTTCCTCACGATGTTTTCCTTCACCGTTTGAGAGCAGTCGGTTTTACGTACATAAGTTAGAAAACCTCATTGGTACATGGCATGTTGTCCGTGCGGATTCGAACCCGGACCCCCATAATTGGGAGTCCATACCTATCCGCAACGCGCCACCGACGCTCCAAAAATTTAATACCTACAAAGGATTTAATTTTAATACCATAAAACTAGCTAACGGTATTTAACCGAACTGTTTCTGACAGGCACATAAAAATGTGAGCCTTCTCATAGATGGCAGGTACTGCGGTACTGCACGTAAAATGTCAAAAGACCTACCATTTAAATAGGATGACATGAAATATAGGGCTATTAATAAGAACATTTTGTCAGGAGAAACTTATGGCTGACCCAAATAATAACTCTGAACTTTGGCCTACATAGCTGCTGCTGTAGAATCACAATTATAGCCAGGAGAAACGAACTTCCAAATAGACAATTATTTCTAAACTATAGATTTTCATGCAAATGTTTAGGTACTTTCCGTGTGTGGTCTTATTGTGAAACTACTCGAATCGATCGGTGTCAAATAGGCTAGGTGATTTTTGACAGCTCTTGAAGATTATGCAGATACTCTTTCTTATACTGTGATTGTGATGCTTAATATTTAGATACCTAATCAATTTATACGATTTACTGAAAACCTTATTCTAAACTATTATAAAACTGTAACAGAAGTGTGTCTGTACATTGAAGATATTTACAAAAAAAATTATGACATGGTTTTTACCTGTCCCTGATTCCAAATCACCAATTTTTGGATTTTTTGTCTGTCTGTTTGTTTGTTTGTTTGTTTGTTTATATGTTTGTTTGGGTGTTTGTTTGTTCGAGTATCACGCAAAAACTACTGAACCGATTTTGATGAAACTTTTTTGTTTGATAGCTTATCATCTGACTTAAAATCTGGTATATTATTTATGCGGACGAAGTCGCAGGTAAAAGCTCGTTTTTAATAAAAGTTTTGTCAATTTGTACTTTAAAAAAAGTTAATCTATTTTCGAAATTGGATGGATGGATGGTTTTTATGATGATACAGAAAAACAATAATACTTAAAAAATCAACAGTACTTATAGGTAGTCATAAATACGATAATAATTAATAAATCTATATTGCACTAAATTCATGTTAGGTACTTTGGCTAAAATTTCTCAGTGAATGTTGTGTTCATAACAAAAAATGTAAAACGTTTTCGATTTTGTACCTATCGATATAATAATAGCTCTACAGTTAAAGTAAATTATAAATTACTAGCTAGTTACCCGAATAAAAAGTACCCATGGTCTATGTGTATGCCACATCAAAATCCGTTCAGCAGTTTTTGCGTGAAAGCGGAACAAACATCCATCCATACTTACAAATTTTCGCGTTTCGTAAAAATAATAACACATAACATAAGAATAAAAACCGGTCAAGTGCGAGTCGGGCTACTCGCGCACCGAGGGTTCCGTACCACACCACCACAGAACACAACATTATTAACTTAGAAAAAAAACTTTTTTTGTCCGGGACCTTTAGTGTGAGACCGACTCACACTTGGCCGGTTTTTAGTATTTGTTGTTATTCTGTAGAGTTTGCTCTATAATCACACTAAGTTTGACGCTTGTATGTATTACCGTTTTTACGATAGAGCGTGAAGAAAAAACGTTGATAAAAACTAGTTTCTTGTTGAAAACCCCCCTTAATTTTTAACTTTCTGCCATTTTTATTATTTGATAACAAATCCGCCGCAATAACTCATAATCTGAGAAAATTTCAACTATCTAGCTATTACGGTTCAAAAGTTACAGCCCTAAATAGGTAGGACAGACGGGCGGACGGACGGACAGACGGACAGACGGACAGACGGACAGACGGACGGACGGACGGACGGACGGACGGACGGACCGACGGACGGACAACGTAGGCTTAGTAATAGGGTCCCGTTTTCACCCTTTGGGTACGGAACCCTAAAAATGAAATGATCCATCTATATTTGATCGAGGTATCCTTGACGTCACTTTCAACTGACGCATGACGTGACGTTACGTCCCTCGGGTGCCGTGAGGTGAACGAAGCGAGTGTGAAAGTTAACAAGCTTATTTAACATTTAACGGTATGCAAATAATATTTTACTGTATTGTGGTTATTATGAACAGTCATGGGGCATTTTTCGAATGAGAAAATTGCCACGTGCGTTAATGTGTTGATGGAGAGTTAAAGTGTAGCAACTATAACTTTTTAAATTATTACAACGTAAAGATGGAATGTAATTTTTTTAATGTTATTTATGTATTGTAACTAATGTTATGCTCTTATTGTAATTATGAAAAAATTGGAAGAGGGGGCTCTTCCCTCTTTTTATTTTATCGGGGGGCACGGCAGTGCCCCCGCCAAAGTCGAGCGTGAAGCAAACACTGCCGCGCTCCGTCACTCATGATCATCAGAATAGAACTAGTATTTCTCATAAACTCAGAGAGCTGAAATTTTTTACAGAGTTAGGATTTAATGGCTACATAAAGGGAAAACTATCAAAACTAGGATAATCGAAGATCTGGAGTACCTGGTGAGTCACCAGTGGTGACCCTGATTAGAAAACACAAGAGCCCAACATCTAATAAAATAAATCAATATGCCCACGTTTCTACAAAAAGAAGTGAAATCCTGCCATTGCACCAAACTGTCGCCAGAACCGCTACCCATTGACGATGGAGAATTGCCACTTGGAAAACGTTGATTCAATAACCAGTCAATTGTAGGCTTGACAAAGGCTAGGTGTCATGGAGCACCTGGTTTTGTACCCTTGTGTACCCTTCAACGGCCAAGTCACACTACATTAACTATAATAATAAAGAAATCGCAGTAAGGAACCTTAGACTTGGCACGACTTTGTCTAGATTTCATTACTTTTTAGAGATAAACAAGCAGCTTCATCGAGACTTGACTAGTTTTTTACAGAATGTTTTTGGTGCGATTTACTTTACTAATTGTGATGCATGAAAATGTGACTTTGCAAAATAACAACAGCAGGATTTGCCAATCTGAATCCGATTTTAATTGCTGTTATCCGAGTTGTCGAAGTCCAACTGAAAATAGAAAGGTAATCTTTTTTGTGTGTTTCAGCTTATACGTGATCTAAATATGGTTTTACAACTGAATATTCCAGTAACGGGAGCGTCACTGTCGGTGGCGCGTTGCGGAGAAGTATGGAAACTCAATCCCGAGGTCTGGGTTCGAATCCGCACGGATGACATGCCATAATGTACCAATGAGTTTTTCTAACTTATGTATGCAATACCGACTGCTCTCAAACTGTGAAGGAAAACATCGTGAGGAAACCTTCATTCGCTGAAGAAGAAATTCCGATGCGAATGTTAAGGTTATTCTACCGTTGGCGCGCTCCATACAAACGTAGTATGGTGATATTTTCAATACTATCCAATTAAAGTCAATGAAATTTTTCAAAAACAATCTAGTAACTAATTTCTATGTCGGTATGAAGTCAGATTTTCGATAAAATTTATAGTTTTTAAGTTTCAGTGCCACAAATATTTCCATACAAATCTTAAATTAATCCTAGCATTGAAACTGTATATTTTAACGAAAATCTGACTTCATACCGACATAGAGATTAGTTACTTGATTGTTTTTGAAAAATTTCATTGACTTTAATTAGATAGTATTGAAAATATCACCATACTACGTTTGTATGGAGCGCGCCAACGGTAGAATAGCCTTAAGTCTACCAATCCGCATTGGGCTCGCGTGGTGGATTATAACGCCCAAAAACCGTCCTTGAGAGTAGGCCTGTGCCCGGCAGTGGGACGTATATAGGCTGATGATGATGAGGATGATTCCAGTAACAGTTGGTTATATCAAATTAAAGATTGAAAAATTCAGTCTCGGGCGGGACTTGAACCCGCACCCTTCCAAACCGGGGAAGTGCGTTATCCAATTTCGCTACCGAGCCCACTAGCCAGAGAACGAATTTTTCAATCTGTTGCGTCTTGAGGGGACGTGAGCGACATCTACTGGCAGCTATTACAAACTAGCCAACCCGCAAGTTCAGAATTACAACTGAAATTCATACGGTATAGATGACACACCCTATTCCAATTTCAAATATTATTGATTTTGAACATGTTACAGCCATGTTGTGCTATTTCGAATCAAATTAAAGATTGAAAAATTCAGTCTCGGGCGGGACTTGAACCCGCACCCTTCCAAACCGGGGAAGTGCGTTATCCAATTTCGCTACCGAGCCCACTAGCCAGAGAACGAATTTTTCAATCTGTTGCGTCTTGAGGGGACGTGAGCGACATCTACTGGCAGCTATTACAAACTAGCCAACCCGCAAGTTCAGAATTACAACTGAAATTCATACGGTATAGATGACACACCCTGTTCCAATTTCAAATATTATTGATTTTGAACATGTTACAGCCATGTTGTGCTATTTCGAATCAAATTAAAGATTGAAAAATTCAGTCTCGGGCGGGACTTGAACCCGCACCCTTCCAAACCGGGGAAGTGCGTTATCCAATTTCGCTACCGAGCCCACTAGCCAGAGAACGAATTTTTCAATCTGTTGCGTATATTTGAAATTGGAACAGGGTGTGTCATCTATACCGTATGAATTTCAGTTGTAATTCTGAACTTGCGGGTTGGCTAGTTTGTAATAGCTGCCAGTAGATGTCGCTCACGTCCCCTCAAGACGCAACAGATTGAAAAATTCGTTCTCTGGCTAGTGGGCTCGGTAGCGAAATTGGATAACGCACTTCCCCGGTTTGGAAGGGTGCGGGTTCAAGTCCCGCCCGAGACTGAATTTTTCAATCTTTAATTTGATTCGAAATAGCACAACATGGCTGTAACATGTTCAAAATCAATAATATTTGAAATTGGAACAGGGTGTGTCATCTATACCGTATGAATTTCAGTTGTAATTCTGAACTTGCGGGTTGGCTAGTTTGTAATAGCTGCCAGTAGATGTCGCTCACGTCCCCTCAAGACGCAACAGATTGAAAAATTCGTTCTCTGGCTAGTGGGCTCGGTAGCGAAATTGGATAACGCACTTCCCCGGTTTGGAAGGGTGCGGGTTCAAGTCCCGCCCGAGACTGAATTTTTCAATCTTTAATTTGATTCGAAATAGCACAACATGGCTGTAACATGTACAAAATCAATAATATTTGAAGTTGGTTATATGTATAACAATATCGTTTTTTTCGCTTTTTTCATCTCACTGTTAGGTAAAGTTCCAACCATCTCTATCCTGTGCAAGGTCTTGCCACTTGTCATCAAAAGCATCCATATCATTTCGCCACCTCTTAGGACGACCTGCACGCCAACGACCATGGTATCCTGGAGTGCGATTTTTGAAAATCACACATTTCTATCAGCAGAATACAATTTCTACCGTTGATTTCAACGTGTGATTTTTATAAATCGCACTTCAGGGTGTAACAATTTTTGTCCATCTCTTCTGGTGCATTCGGATGTTACAGTCATAAATTCACGACCGCATCCTCTTTCGGGTGGTCAGAAAAAACGCTGTAACTATCTCTAGGTAAATGTCGAATTGTAACATGGTTTACTTTTAGCATTGTGTCAGTAGTAAAAGTTGTTCAGTTGGATGCTCTGAAGCACCCCTTTAAGTACCTATTGTAACGCATTTAAGTTTACACCCTGTAGTTACTAAAGTCATAGTGTAAATAAAATAGTGGTGAAGCTCAGCGGTCGCGGCGGGTCTATGCCCGCGCGGCGTGCGGGGTACGGCGGAGGACGGGCGTACGTACCCTAACTCAATTTGCTGTTAGGGTACGCGTGCAGGCAGCGTGGGCCGGGACGCACTCCTCCCGGCCCCCGCACGATTGGCCTGCCGCGACCGCTGAGCTTCAACACTATTAGTTCTTTACACTATGCTAAAGTCATGACATGAGTTAGGTATAAAATTATAATAAAAGAGATTGTAATTTATCAATCAAACTACCTAACGATAGTTTTCGAACATTGATAGGCTGTACATAATAACAAGGCAATCTTTTGCAATTAGCCAGTAATTGTATGATTCAGCTCTTCAGCTCAAATTAAATTAAGAGTGCTTGTTACTGTAATTGACACCTTGGAATTATTTCAAGGGCGTAATTAGCTCTTTTAGAATATTTTAATTAACCCACCATACCGATGAACTTAAAACAGAATGTTGAACTTTGACAGTCTATAAGCCTAAGTCCCATTCTTCTTCTTCTTATCGTGTGGGTAGAGCCTTGGTGTCAGAGTTTTTTCAGACCGCCTTACGGCCTCTGACGTGGTTTTTATGTAACGACACGTAACGACTACTACCACCAGAGATAGTAGCCGGGACCAACGGCTTATCGTGCCATCCGAAGCACGGAATCATTTTTCTTTTCGGACAATCAGGTGATTCAGCCTGCAATGTCCTAACCAGCTGGGGAAAAACGCACAAAGTGACATATCACTAGGTGTCCTCCGTGGGAATCGAACCCACAGTCCTTTATATTTTAATACGTTGAATACAATAAAGTACCTGAAGTGCGATTTTTGAACATCATACGAGCGACTCGGCAGTAGAAAGATGCATAATCTCCATAGTAATTTCAACATTTTCTACAGCCGAGTCGCTCGTATGATGTTCAAAAATGGCACTCCTAAGCATTATCTACGCGTTGATCATGAGACGCAAAAAAAAAAAGAAAAGAATATGAAAAATATGATAATCTGTAGAAAAAGTGAATTGCCAGTGTATAAAGCGTATAAAGAAAATGGCTTGTATTGTGGATGCGAGCGAACTAAAGTCAAGATTGTAAGTCGAGTGCAATCTAAAATAATAAGTGCATTGCTTCTGATACAATAAGTCGAGGTAGAAAGCAAGTTTCTCCGTAATCCAACGAGAGTGCTGGCAAGATGTCACGATCCCACTTTCATCCATCACGCATTATATTTTATGTAAATAAAAGCAACGCTCAATGGAGATTGTCATTACGATTTACGATGATGAGTAGGTAATGAATAATTTTCATTCTTTCCAGGATAGTGCGATTTTTGAATCTCATTCGCTGAGTTCAGCAGTTGAAAATGTCAAAATTACTATGGAGATAAGCATCTTTCTACAGCAGATTTGACTTTCAAAAAGCGCACTCCTGGATTATGATTTTTGAAGATCAAATCGGCAGTAGAAAGATGCGTATCTCCTTAGTAATTTTGACATGCTGAGTTCAAAAATGAGTTTCAAAAATCGCACTCCAGATCAATAAGAAAGCAATATTACAGGGTGTAGGGTAAACAGTTGCATTACTACTCATGATACTGAACAACTTTCCCTAAGAAACGCGCAAAGTAGCAAAAGTTTTTTGGACTTTCTACTAAATACAATCAGCTGATCGAAAGTTTGTATGAAAAGTCGAAAAAAAATTGAGAATTTCCTATAGGTTTCTTAGGGAAAGTTGTTCAGTATCATGGGTACCATCACCCCTTAAAGTAATGCAACTTAACACCCTTTAATGTTATCTTTTAGGAAGTAACGGACTTGAAGATTCCTTCAGGAGTGCGATTTTTGAAACTCATTATTTGAACTCAGCAGTTGAAAATGACAAAATTACTATGGAGATATGCATCTTTCTACTCCTGATTTGACTTTCAAAAATCATACTTCAGGAGTGCGATTTTTGAAATTCATATCAGCAGTAGAAAGATGCGTATCTCCATAGTAATTTTGACATTTTCAACTGCTGAACTCAGCGAATGAGATTGAAAAATCGCAATCCTGTTGAGAAAATGAGCGTATGAATTTGATCTTTAGTTAATTTATTAACATTTAAGTAAGTTATATTTTATTTTTATTTATCATCATCATGTAAGTTAGATTTAATAAACTTTTATCAGTCTGTTTAATTTTATAACATTGGTCAGAGTAATATACCTGTTTATTCGTAACGAGTATTAGACATACAATAATGAAGTGGAATGATATGAAATTCGAGTCCATGTCGTATTTGTCAAATTAGTTATGTCGGTCTTTGACAAATAGGTCTTGTAACATTTAGTAGCGTTTTCTTCCGATTTGGTATATCAAATACAAAATGGGAAAAGTATTTATGACTATTTTAGTAAAGGGGTATGGGTAATATTAGCGTCTTTTTTTTTTAAGCGGCCAGTTACCAAATGTTGTGGATATTTTAGGGTCTCCTATTTTAAACCTCCATACAAAAATTACCCATAGGACTTTTAAGTAATATTGTGTTCTTCCGATTATCATATATCCATTGTCTGAAATTGAATAACTAAATATAACAAAGCAGAATCACAAAGAACTGTCTAAAAAAACAACATGTCGATTTGATACCGATGTTATCGGGTAGTTAGTTACACAATAAGACCCCTTGGTCAGATATCAATACAGTGCAGTATCGCCTGTCACTTTGTGTACACGTAAGCCTATCATTCAAGTAAAATGCAATTTTTGCAAAAGCAACTCTCGAGTTTATCTGCAAGCTTTTAGTATCGAAAATGGATGCATATTACATGATTACGTAATATTGTTCCCATCCCATATTAATATCTAAACTATTATAAAACTGTAACAGAAGTGTGTCTGTACATTGAAGATATTTACAAAAAAAAAATTACGATATGGTTTTTAGATGTCCCTGATTCGAAATCACCAATTTTTGGATTTTTTGTCTGTCTGTTTGTTTGTTTGTTTGTTTGTTTGTATGTTTATTTGTTTGTTTGTTTGTTTGGGTGTTTGTTTGTTCGAGTATCACGCAAAAACTACTGAACCGATTTTGATGAAACTTTTTTTGTTTGATAGCTTATCATCTGACTTAAAATCTAGTATATAATTTATGCGGACGAAGTCGCGGGTAAATGCTCGTTAATAATAAATAGAAATAATGTAATCTGTCTTATTTCGGGGATTTAAAAGCATAAATTACGTACCAACCTATTGGTAGTCAAATGTAGCTCGTTGATGTCTTTTACTGAGATAAACACTAATGTCGTTGAAATCTTTTGTATGGAGTGATCAGTGATCACTGATCACATTGTGACACATTTTTTTTGTCTATGAGCCTATAATTTCAATTTCATATTATAAACCTATAAATTCAATTTATCTATAAACCTTTAAATCCGAAAAAATCAAAACTTACAAACCTAGTTATTTAATCATACCAATACAATAATATACTCATTTAATAATAATTGAAATACGTTTATGGTTTAGGAGTGTAGAAACGTTTTCGCTATTTGTATGCTGAAGTCACGGACCTGAAAAAAAGACGGACGTAATGTCACATTAAAAAGAGGTGAAGCATGCAAGGTGCTACAATTTCGTTTGTTCTACAAAGCACCTACACTCACACAGACGCACCAGTTCTAGGCGCAGGTGCGACAACCCGCCGCCATTTTGTACCGCGCAACAGGGCGACACGACAGCACGCACACTCATATAAATGGGTGCTTCACTTTTGATTAGACGAGATTCCGTCCGTCTTTTTTTCAGGTCCGTGGCTGAAGTGCGATTTTTGAAAATCATACGAGCGACTTGGCAGTAGAAAATGTCAAAATTACTATGGAGATTATGCATCTTTCTACTGCCAAGTCGCTCGTATGATTTTCAAAAATCGCACTTCTGGCTTGACAATCCTCAGGGAAAAAAACAGCTGTCTCATTATTATCGATGTTGGTAATGTGTTGGTACATCGAAATCACGAAAAATCTGCTGTTCTATACAAATCTCCTAACCTTTTCGGCCATTGAAAAAGGTTTTTAGATTTATGGTCTGATCATCCCTTTAATATCCGTACGCTGTATAAATAGGTATTATGGTAAAAAAGTGTAGGTAATTATAATTAAGTTGTTATTTATAGTAACAAAGGTTATTTCATTTTATTGCTGCGCTTGATTTCCAAAGCTTTTTAAGTGATGTCATGTTCTCCAGTTCGAATTCGCGACACCGTGATTGAATTCGCTACGGTGTGAGTGGATTCCACTTTAATGCAGACCCAATCGCCGAAGGCTGCATGCGTAAACCTGCCAATTTGTCAATGTCACTGGCCAGTGTTTGTTTGCTATGACATGGTGATAAAAAGCTTAATAGTTATATGTTGATACATACACTGTTATCATCATGTCAGGGGCTGAGATAGGCTTTTATAACGATTACCTTCAGTCAATAAACTGCACTCATGAGCTATTTGAATCGTCGTAGCTATAATTATGGAAATGTACCTAGGTACCCGGTACCTACTACAATGTAGTAGGTAGTAACTACATGAACATCGATGCATGAAGATTTTAGATTCAACATCCTTTTAAGGATTTTGCTATTATTGTTTATGTTTAGAAATGATTAGACGATTTCGAATTCGAGAAAAAAAAAACTGTTCCATGCCTTTCGGGTCGAGTAGCCGTTGCTGTTTTCTATGAAACAGTAGATTTTTTTCGAAATTTCGATATTGGCTCCTTAATAAAAGTTGTTCGGTTGCATAGTATGAAGCGACCCTTAAGATAATAAATAAAAATAAAAATCGTTTATTTCAGACAACTTAACACATTCGCGGACACTGAACGAGACAATAGAACTTTTATTGTTATCACTGCTATAGCCGGTCAGTATTATAGTCAATACAAAAAATGTTAGTTGGCCATTGGAGAACTTATAAACTATGTTAGTAGAGTACAACATTAATAAATAAATTAATTAATTAAAACACTATAATGATACATTGTAATAAATGTATAAAATTTTACACCTTAACACGACATTTTCAGGAAACTGAGTCGTTATTTCAATTCAATTCAATTATACTTTATTGCACACCAAAACAGAATATACATTTGAATAAAGATAAAGAATTACAATTAGGTACAAATAAGGTAATTAGGTATAATAATAATAATTATTTTCCACCCAGTATTGTTAGCGGAAATGTGGTTTTTGGCAGACCCCCCCTGCGTGCTCTATGGGTCACCCCTTTGCCTACGCCCGGAAGCTGTCTAATACTGACAGCTGTCACCTTCTCCCGGCCCGGCGCTCGGCACGAGTCGCATACGCCGATCCGATAGTTTTATATAATAACGAGCTTGAACCCGCGACTTCGTCCGCATAAATTATATGCCAGATTTTAAGTCAGATGATAAGCTATCAAACAAAAAAAGTTTCATCAAAATCGGTTCAGTGGTTTTTGCGTGATACTCGAACAAACAAACACCCAAACAAACAAACGTACAAACAAACAAACAAACAAACAAACAGACAGACAAAAAATCCAAAAATTGGTGATTTGGAATCAGGGACAGGTAAAAACCATGTCGTAATTTTTTTTTTGTAAATATTTCAATGTACAGACACACTTCTGTTACAGTTTTATAATAGTTTAGATTAGATTGAGGAAAAGTCTATTAAAATGTATATTTGCCAGTATCCAGAGAGTTTCAGTCTTATATCATATAACTGCTATTTGTAATATAGGTAAGTATCACAAAAAATCTATTATTATTGCACATAAAGACAATGCATGCGATTTAATGGATTGTGTTACACAAAATATTCTTACATCGCTCCGTAGTCGTAACCGTTTACAAAACAATGTTACAAAGTTTAAATAATTGTCTGGGAACGTGTTGCAAAAACTTTTAAAATGGATCATATTATTACCATACCGTTAATTGTCCTTTAAGACACGTCGAGAGAGGTTTAGCTATATTATAATGTATAAATATCTTGGACAATGTCACACAAATTATCTAGTCACATTTAAAGTACCAGAATCTAGCCTGGACTTGTATTATGATGACTAGACAACGATATAAATACATATATACATACCAACATCCATGACTCGCTCGGGTACAAATATTCATATTCATCATACAAATATTTGTCCCTTACAGGATTCGAACCCGCGACACTCGGCACAGCAGGCAGGTTCACTACCGACTGTGCTACCGGGCTGTCAAAAGTAGAGTTGTATTACAGAGATCAATAGTATTTTTTTCCCCTGCCGAACCAAGGTCTACCCTAATCAATGTGGCATTTCTATAGTCGTGCGATATCCAGTCACACCTTGCTGTTTGCATCTAACTTATGATACTTCCGTTTCTTGGGTCTGTCTTTACCCCGGCTCTCGCCAAGAGGTAGTCCGAAAAACCTTTATGTACCTACACATCTCGATTTTCCATATTTATTTTAACATTGAGAAAAAAAAGACTGTTTTTTCGGAGTTTTCCTGAAAGATCTAATTAGAAATGGAGAACCAGAGAAACCGACATAGCCCAAAAATTTCCTAAACTAAGATGTCAATTGGGTACATTGTTCGCAGAACCGATCGTTGACCGATGGGGCCAATGAGTGGCATGTACCGGAAAGTGCAGCGTGGGTTGACTCCCCACAAGGTGGACCGACGACCTGGTGAAGGCGGCGGGAACCTGTTGGATGAGCGTAGCGCAGGACCGATCGTTGTGGCGATCCCTAGGGGAGGCCTATGTCTAGTAGTGGACGTCTAATGTTTGAGATGATGATGATGATCGATTGTAATGATCAACACGTAGCGTTTTATTCTCTTTGATGATCAATGCAATGCATAACGTAATAACTTGCTTCACAGTACCATCGCAAACTTGTTGCTTTTTAAAGAGTTTCTATCCGAGATGAAGTGGTTATTGGTACTTCCTCAATAACTCTGTTAAATTGGCTCGTCACCCATTTATGATCTTTGCTGCAGATTCACTGCCCCCACTATTGTCGTATAATGTAGAACAGAGGGGTCGAATACAAATATATATATAGTATACTAGCGGCCCGTCCCGGCTTCGCACGGGTGGACGTCTAATCTTTTCTAGCAATAAATATAGCCTATGTTACTCAGGGTGAATGCAGCTTTCTAATGGTGAAAGAATTTTTTAAATCGGCTTTTTGAGCCTATTCATTACAAACATACAAACATACAAAAATAGGTACAAATCTTTCCTCTTTATAATATTAGTGTAGATAGATATAGATATATAGATATAGATATAGATATATAGATATATAGTGTAGATGTAGAAATATTTTATATCGGTCTCTACTATTATTTAAGCTAGGCTAGGCTTATGATAAACGAGGATTTAAAGTAGAATGATGAATCAAAAGATTTGTTTCAAGTAAAAAAGCCTCATATTTTCACATAAAATTTAAAAATGATGCATCCTTAAGTTAAATGTCGGGAGTTATTTCAGAAAGCTCAGTATACTGGGTCTACACTCTAGAGTCTCGATATTTTCTTTACTTTTTTTCTTTGGACTTTACAGGGTGAAATTGATATCATTAGCATCCTTTTAAACTAAGAGTCTACCCATCAAACTGAACAACTTTTACTATGGGAGCAAACCAATCGGAGCAAAAAAAATCAGCACACACTTCATTTGTTTATAAAGAGTAAATTAATACTATGGTACTTACTTATGCAGGGTCTTTTTAAGGGGATTATCAGAACATCAAAATTTTTTGAAATCGCGACAAAAAAATCGCTGTTCCATACAAAACTGATATCCTACTCAACCCAAATGTATGGGACAGCAGATTTTTTTTCGAGATTTGTGGGTCCCATAGAGAAAGTTGTTCAGGTTGATGTTGTTGGACTCTGTATCACCTTAATTTTTCTTATTGCTTGATAAGATCGTTTAAATTGAAGCTGTTACCATTTTCATCAATATCAATGAATGTGATACAAGTGAGAGTGATTTTAAGTACTATTTTATTATCATAAAATATTTAATGATTTGTTGTTACATTGATGTCTTCATAAAAATACATGTTGTGGTTAAAATCTTTAACGCTTCGTTGAGCGTTTTTCTTTCTTTTTTAATAGTTTCTAAAAAACTCGACAGATGACATGCTTATCGCTCCATAGAGACGTAGGCGAGAGATCCTGTCAAAATCATGTCAAGACTGTGCCTGGCTTTTTTTTAAAGGCCAAGGGATCGAGCCCATACAACCATGTCAGACGTAAACAGTTTCATATTTTTGACTAAAATGATTCGTAAACTACTTCGTAAATAATGAAATATTCAGTCAAAAGATGCGTTGGCATCTTTTTGATCATCTTCTCCCTCTTAATTATTTTAAGGATTTTTTTTTTAAAGGAAAGCGCCCTCGTGACGATCATTCCACGTTTCAAATCGTTAAACAACTAACGAATGAGTATGATATCTACAGTTATACACAAAATAGGAGCAATATCATACTTCTAAAGGAAATAGAAATTATCCTATTTTATCGTCGCATTTCTTATAAAATTCACATTCTAGTTTGTAGTTTTGAGGTTATGTAAAATTAGGATAGAAGGTAGGCCCTAAACACACGGGGCGTTTGACGGCGCAGACGAGACGACGCGCTTTTTTCATGAACACGCGTTTACGGCGACCTAGAGATCCAAAAACCTGTTTATTGCATTTGTATTGATACAATAGCGATACACATTCAATCGTGTGTGTTGTTAGTATGTAAGAGCGTTCACGGTACGGCAACAATTAAAGGCCTGGCCTGGCCTTCGCCGTAATACCACTGGTTTGGAACCAGAGGTATTCTGCGTTGTGAAGCTGTTGATGAGTCTAATCAAAACACGGAGTTAAATGGCAATAAATACGCGCCACAACAAAATGCGCGCTGATACGTCAATACACGCGTCTGTGTTGACTTCAGCGCGTTGCGCAACTCGCTTCCATTAAGCCATTTTGAATCTCGTGTGTAGCGCGACCAGCGCGTTAACACGCGTCGACTATGCGTAGAAAATACGCCATGTGTATAGGCCCTTTGCGTTCTTACAGACGAGCGACGCTTTGCGGTCGCCGTGTGTCGCAAAGAGACGCGCAAAGGAGACGCGCACATAGACTTTACGGTCGCAGTGGGTCGCGCGACCCTCTGCGACCGCAAAGTGTCGCTCGTCTGTAAGAGTCCTTAAATTGTATAGAGGGTGCAAGCAACGATGTACGATGAGTTGAAAATGTAAGATAATAAAAATAGTTCACTGAGTAATGACAATCATTTTATTGTTTTATTCATTTACATTATGCGTATTTTCTGTTCTTCCAAACATTTCTTGCAAATACTCAGCCGATTGTAGAATCTAGAATTTACCACACCAAGAACTCTCTTCTAGGCTTCATCTAGGTTTGCCCTCTTTCAGCGCAAAGATATTATTTTTACAATGCACAGGCTAAATATCCGATGCACGATTGAAGTAGGTATCTATTCTTGCCGAAATATTTATAACACGTAGAACATGTAGTAGTTATTTGTTCGGTAGAAATTAAGTTTCACACTACGCTACGTCCAATAAACTTCAACATTCATCGCTTTGACTGGGTATTGCTAGGAACAATTTATTTCCTTTCTCTTGCTCGATTTATGTTGATCTTCATCTTCAATGAAATGATAAAACACGGTAATCCGTGCGTAAATTAATATTTATTGCAGAATAATATTTTTATTATAAAACTGACATCATAAAAAACAAAATTCAATGTCAGGACTATGATGGGACTATGACAGGACAGAAGTCCTAAAAGAAAAATGTTACATCAGTGACAAAAAAGATTTTATTCAAACAACACATATTTTGATGGAATCAAGAAGTTTGAATGGTATATGCACGGTATATGTTAATCTTCATGCTTGTGGTCTTAGATTAAAAACTTTTCGCTTACGCTGACTAGGTCTATTCCATAGTCTATACTATAGACTATGGAATAGACCACAAGCATGAAGATTTTACGTAGTACTTCCCAGGTACTTCCTATCTCTATGGAAGATTAACATACATTCTCAAGCTTTTCTCAAGACTTCGTAAAGAGTTCATAATGTTGTTATCGACGGATCTAGTCGTTATGTATCTAATAAGAATTTAAATAATAATACCACTAACAATTTTTACCATCTGAACGGAGAAGAGCTATTAAAATACATAATGAATTATAACAAACATCTCATGCCCATAATCCTTATAAAAGGCGAAACGGGATCTGTCATTGTCCTTTTGACCTTTATTCGCACAGACCGTAACGCCATCTATCGGTCCACTAGAAAACCAAAAGAAAAGCGCTCATTGTGTACAGGCATTCTTGTGTAATAAAACTTTTTGTGCAATTTTATTGACAAGATTCCTATTATTAACCGAATACAAGAAATGAAAACACTTTTATAATTAAACGAGCTTTTACCCGCGACTTCATCCGCATAAATTATATACCAGATTTTAAGTCAGATGATAAGCTATCAAAAAAAAAAAAAGTTTCATCAAAATCGGTTCAGTAGTTTTTGCGTGATACTCGAAAAAACAAACACCCAAACAAACAAACAGACAGGCAAAAAATTCAAAAATTGGTGATTTGGAATCAGGGACAGGTAAAAACCATGTCATAATTTTTTTTGTACATATCTTCAATGTACAGACACATTTCTGTTACAGTTTTATAATAGTTTAGATAAATGAAATGAAATGCGTTATTGCGTTAATTACAGTTGTCAACTTCAAAAACCATTAATTAATTAGGTAACTTATTTTTATTATTGTACTAGATTTAATTTAGTTAAATGCAAGCAATTTATTATTATTATGCTATGTTATTATGTTATTTTTTGAGCTAAATTCAATTAACGATCATTTTGATATTTTCTATTTTTTTCTATACGTGCATGCGTTCAAACATAATATGTACTTAAAATACATCTTATGTACCTATTGTTTATGTTGCCGTGCCCAGAGGGTATCATATGTAGATCAAAAGTTGTTACATTTAAGACCTAACTGTACCATGTGATTGCAATAAATATATGAAATATGAAATGATTTTCACGAAAACAATAGGTACGTACTCAACGAAGTACCTAGTATTTAATAACATTTTATGTTTCACATTCATTTTTTCCTCGGTGGTCATTTCAAGTTTGCATGAAGTGCGATGCGTGCGTCGCCCTTAAAGTGGAACGTCAAAGACTATGATGCGAAAATCAAAAAGATTATAAAAAAAATTGTAAGTTTAAGAAATTTTATGAACACAACATCCGCCCGCCGGATTGACTTCTGTCTGACAATCGATTCGCGTTAAACTTTTAATGGTCGTATCGTTCCGGATGCTCCACTTATTAGTTTGCCCGATGTTGTCTTGCATTCAGTTATGCAAGGAAATATAAAAGTTTCGTGATGACTGCAGGGTTGATCTCTTGTGTAATTTGTGTTATATGGTAGCTAAGGTTTTGATTGTTAGGTACCTTAAGGCGGTAGTTATTTCTAGTGTATTAAAGTTGTAATAATATTGGAAAACCTTCCTAAACTTCATTTTTGGCTGTAAAATTATGGAAGCGGCTTCTTAAAAAAATCTTTTTTAAATATTTATCGGGATATCAGGAAAATGCGGGAATACATAACTAATCGGATCGGACGGAAGCAACTTTTAAAAACTATTTACCTACATTAATAGTAGATTATGTACCAAGGGGATAAAGCAGTGTCTTTCATCACGGGCGCGATATTGAATCCCGAGCGTAACGAGGGATTCTAGGGTTAACTCCCGAGCGTAGCGAGGGAGTTTAGAGTTAACTCCCGAGCGAAGCGAGGGAGTTAAGACTAGAATCCTGAGTGAAGCGAGGGGTTCAAGCTCGCCCAAGATGAAAACACGTTTATCCCCGAGGACCATACTCTACTTTTCACACCCTCCGCGAGAAAATAAAAAGCAATACTGTTAGAAACCCAGGGGAGCGTGTAAATTCTGTATGGTTAGAAACCAATTCTTTTATTAGAGTTTATAACAAAGTATTAGTGTTCAATAGTATAGTATTTAGAAAAACTATTTTATTAAATTAAAAGTGAAAGTAGATATTTGAAACATAAGACCAGGAGTGCGATTTTTGAATCTCATTTGCTGAGTTCAGCAGTTGTAAATGTCAAAGTAACTATGGAGATATGCATCTCCATACATTTTCAACTGCTGAACTCATCGAATGAGATTCAAAAATCGCACTCCTGGAGTGCGATTTTTGAAACTTTCTTTGAACTCAGCAGTTGAAAATGTCAATATTACTACGGAGACGTGCATCTTTCTACTGCTGATTTGACATTAAAAAGTCATACTCCAGGAGTGCGATTTTTGAAAGTCAAATCAACAGTAGAAAGATGCGTATTTCCATAGTAATTTTGACATTTTCAACTGCTGAACTCAGCGAATGAGATTCAAAAATCGCACTCCAGTTGTGGAAAGACAATGTAATATTTTTTTATTACTTTGTTCGTAGCAATAGGAAGGCAATAATAGGTATAGAGCAAGTACAGAGATATGCAGTATTCGCGCCATAAAGATGATACCTTTATGATTCGCGACGAATTCGCGCCTTTTTTTCTTTTTTTGTGTTCAATACTTCGTGGTGGCCAGTTCAAATTTCGAATTAAGTTCTTTTTGGTGCCTGTCTCCATAATTAGTTTTCATCACAGGTTTTCATACGAATTTTAAGTAAGGATCGTAGTAACTATTAAATAATCTGTGGATGCGGTTCCATATTCAAATCTCATTATTGACCAGCGGGTTATAATGAAATTCAGTACAATATTATTGCCCGGCTAGTCCCAGGGCTATAATGACTTGCTTTAGGTTCGAGTTACATGACATATAATGTTCCATTTTCGAGCGGGTGGTGTGAAAAAATATTTTTACATTTTTTCGGTAAAATAAATCCTGGGATGTCTGGAAGTCCGGGAATGCATAACTAATTGGATGCATAGTATGAAAGCGACATCTTAAAATAATAAAATGAAACAAAAAAAAAACATTTTTTTTTCGTTACAAAAGTGCACTCCATAGAGTAGCCAACACCTCAACTTTAGGTAAATATGCATCCGATTATCCGATCTCTAGTTATCTTATCACAATATGTATAATGATCGTATATTATCAAAGCTTTTTAGGGTTCCGTACCCAAAGGGTGAAAACGGGACCCTATTACTTAGCCTACGTTGTCCGTCCGTCCGTCCGTCTGTCCGTCTGTCCGTCTGTCCGTCTGTCCGTCTGTCCGTCCGTCCGTCTGTACTACCTATTTAGGGCTGTAACTTTTGAACCGTAATAGCTAGATAGTTGAAATTTTTAATAGTTATGCGTTATTGCGGCGGATTTGTTAACAAATAATAAAAATGACAAAAAGTTAAAAATTAAGGGGGGTTCTCAACAAGAAACTAGTTTTTATCAACGTTTTTTCTTCGCGCTCTATCGTAAAAACGGTAATACATACAAGCGTCAAACTTAGTGTGATTATAGAGCATACTCTACAGAATAACAACAAATATTAAAAACCGGCCAAGTGTGAGTCGGTCTTGCGCTAAAGGTCCCGGACAAAAAAAGTGTTTTTTCTAAGTTAATAATGTTGTGTTTTGTAGTGGTGTGGTACGGAACCCTCGGTGCGCGAGTAGCCCGACTCGCACTTGACCGCTTTTTATTTATTTCAGGTGTTAAAAAATCTAGCCATGTCACACAGGTCGTACCCTTATCACCCCTTGACACTTCATCTTCATTTTGTCCTGAAACTTGCAACATGCTAATAGTGAGTATTGCTACAGCTGCACTTCAAAAAAGAAGTTGGTAGTTGAATCAAAGCTTCTGACCACCCTGATAGGGATATAAGAGTAAGTAGGTATATAGTTCAAAATCTTGCTAAAAGCGTGCAGTCATAGCTAAAGTTTACACTTGTGAAGTAATTTAAATTAAAAAAAACCGTTCAAGTGCGAGTCGGGCTACTCGCGCACCGAGGGTTCCGTACCACACCACCACAGAACAGAACACAACATTATTAACTTAGAAAAAAAAACTTTTTTTGTCCGGGACCTTTAGCGCAAGACCGACTCACACTTGGCCGGTTTTTAGTATTTGTTGTTATTCTGTAGAGTTTGCTCTATAATCACACAAAGTTTGACGCTTGTATGTATTGCTTGTGTGTAATGCAATAAATTATTATGAATTATGAATTACCGTTTTTACTAAAGAAGAAGAAGAAAAAACATTGGTAAAAACTAGTTTCTTGTTGAAAACCCCCCTTAATTTGTAACTTCCTGACATTTTTATTATTTGTTAACCAATCCGCCGTAATAACGCATAATCTATGAAAATTTCAACTATTTAGCTATTATGGTTAAAAAGTTACAGCCCTAAATAGGTAGGACAGACGGACAGACGGACAGACGGACAGACGGACAGACGGACAGACGGACAGACGGACAGACGGACAGACGGACGGACGGACGGACGGACAACGTAGGCTTAGTAATAGGGTCCCGTTTTCACCCTTTGGGTACGGAACCCTAAAAATATGCAAATGAATACAAAATATCATAATATTATTGAGAAAAAATATAAAAAGTACCAGGAATGAGTCAACTATGTTACAATCACAAGTTGGAGGCAGGTCCACAGCACGTGTTTCACTGCGTCACCCTACTATGCGTCGCACGCGCATGCGTACGTAACGATCACGATAACGAACTCAAAATCATCAACCTACAGGGTGTTACAGAAAGGCGTGGTCATTATTTATGGAGATAGTAAATAATGTTCAGACCATCAATCTGAACATTATTTACTATGGAGCCAACATCGAAATCGGCTGTACCATACTAAACTTCAATTTACATACTCGATTCAAACGGTTTCCACACCACACCTTTCTGTAATACCTTGTATATCAGATATTACAATAACAATTATTTTTAAACGATGTTAAAAAAATTAATAACATTTCACACAGTAGGTATTCTGATTGTAAACATCATAATATTCAATGGCCATTGTGGTATTTCTAAGATAAAATCAAAGTCCTACTTACCTGTACCCTGTACTTTCCACAGCATGCCGCCCCACTTCACAAACGGGGATAGAGGGGCTCTGAAAAAGCGGGCCATCACGCAAGCCCATGCAGATTGGTGAATAACTGGCCAAGTGCGTGTCGGACCACGCGCAGGATAGGGTTCCGTAGTTGCCCGTCACAATATAATATGGACTTAGAAGGAGGCTTTTTGCTTACACTACGGTTTAACGGCTAATAAAGTCTAAAAAGTACATTTTATAAGTCGATGGACTATTACTCTTAAAATTGTAAAGTCTACTTAGCGCTGATAGTTTTCCTTTCAAATTCGTTATATATGCTATTGCCATGAATTATTTACATCTCCAACTACAACCGTTTAGCTGGGAGAGGGGGGGGACACTTGACTCTAACCAAAATTTTCGCTTTAAAGCTTAATATTTCGCTAACGGATCCCTAAATCGAAAAATGGTTTTCCCAAACACATTATATTTTTAAAAGACCTATTCAACGATACTCCACAACATGGGATAGTCTTCGCGTAATATTTTTCAAGATTTTATTTTACCCTTGCCAAATTATAGCTTTCCAGTACTAAGCGTCTCTGAGCTAAGCCGCGGATAGACGGACGGACGGACCGACGGACGGACATGGCGAAACTATAAGGGTTCCTTGTTGACTTCGGAACCCGAAAAAATTACATAATAGTTGACATGTAATGTCGGTGTATCTGAGTACCTATTCTGAAGCACCCCCAACACGCTTCAGATTATTCGAAGCTTTGTCTCAGCGACTGTCGTCTGAAGTCGTCGGCTGTCGTCCTGCAGGTCAACTGTTAAACTGTGAGCAACGATATTCGATGACCGCCACGTTTTCTGCTGCCGGTGACGACACAGGACGACGACATTCGTGTCGTCAATGGCTGTGTTACTCGTCTGTAAGTGCCCTATCTAGCTTAGCCCCACAAAGAAGCTCAGTGTATTGGTGATGGCTAGTTCGTGGTAAACTTGCAATCAGAGGTTTCCAAGCCTCAACCGGCCTTTGACTAGGCTAAAAAAGGAATAAGAACCTCGTCGTGTCATAATCACATGTTTGGAGGCAGGCAGGTCATAGCACGTGTAGGGTTACCGCGTCGGCCATGCGTCACACGCACATGTTTGTCAAAAGAGTTATATGTATAATATAATAGAGGTTTAGCCTCCTACAATGTTACACGAGTATCGAGACCAAGCACGTATTCAGTCGAGACCTCCGTTTCTAAAGTAACTCCTGAATCAATTAATTCGTACAATGTAGTTAAGTTCAATAGTGCAAGGCTCTCTTTCTTACAAGCAAACTTTTCCAATTAGCCATCCCGCTTCAATTGCGTGTCAAAATTTTCCATTTTCTTTGAAAATCTGTATGATTTTTTATGAATTTTCAACAAATAAGAAAACCACATCATTCTATATTGTATTGTGAAGAATATTGTAAATTTTCGTATTCTTCCGATCAACAATGTAAGAGTAGAACGGTTACAACTCGTAGGTTACAACTGAAAAAAAAGGGTTGACTTTGGATTCGTTTTTCTTCAGTTTTATCAATTAAAATAGATTTTGAGAAAAACTACATCACTTCTCATATTCTGTAGATTGTTCAGTTTTGTTTTCTGCTTAAAAAGTGTCATAGTTTATGTATAAAATGGTTACAAAGTAACTCAAAACCGGGCGGTAGCCTCTTAAGGACTCGGATCCTAATATGTAAGTAATAGGATGTATAGGTGATGTTGGTAAAAATTCCCAAATTCGACGAAAAGAAAAATAATAGTATCTACAGAAATGCAATGTAAGCAAAACTAATCACAATTGTGTTAGATGTGTATGGTTTTTTTTGCTGTATTTCAGTACTGTTTTTCTGTAGAAAATACTTAGCTGTTTTCAAAAATTCGGTGTAAAACAGTCGGTAGCGTTTTTCTGTAGCCACGAAAACATTTGTGTTTTTATCAGCTATGAGCTATGCCTCAAAAATTTGACAGTTATTTTATGTAACAGCGCGTTTATTTTCGTACCGGAAGAAGCCCTTAAACCGGACATTCATACGGGTCTCTCTTGATTCCTAGCAAAAACATTAATATTTGAAATAGGGCTAGTCCGTTTGCATCACGAGCAACGGCTAGGTTAGGTAATGTGTAATCTAATTGAGGCAGACAGGGCTTATTTTCATTTCGTAAGAATAGGTACCTAAATCTAAATATATGAAGGTCAACCGAAATGTCTATAAACCACATACTCTACCCATTTTTAATATGGGTTCAAACTTGTCAGAACGAAAAATAAAACAGCTGTTCCATACTAAACTGCAATGCCTACTCGGCTAAAATGTATGAGTCAGCAGATTTTGTTTGTTCTGACATGTTTGCTCCCATAGTGAAAGTTGTCCGGTTTGATGGGTAGAGTTGAATGCGCAGAACTAGTGGTTTAAAGGTTAATGATACTTTTCCTTACAGGGTGTAGACGAAGATTTTCTTTTCGCTTACGCTTATCAGCATCATGACAGGCTGTGTCGTCGTCTACTGGTAAACATAGGTCTCTCCCAAATTGTTCAACAGAACTCTACCATCGGCCTTCTTTATCCAGTAGCTCCCCGCGCTGTCTTCAACAATTTAATATGTTAAAATTTTGTTCAGTTACTTAGATATCTATTTCATAGAAACGGCCCAGTAGCACAGTCGGTATTGAACCTGCTTGCTGTGCCGAGGGTCGCGGGTTCGAATCCCGTAAGGGACAAATATTTGTATGATGAATATGAATATTTGTACCCGAGTCAGATGTTTGTATCTATATATGTATTCTATATCGTTGTCTAGTCATCATTGTAGTGTACAGCAATAAAGAGTAGTTAATGTGGAAAGCGCCGGTAGCGCCGTCTATCGGCAGGTGCGGTCTGTGGTCAATATCTATCGTTCATTCGCTCGGTATTCGTGCACCGACCGCCGTGCTGTGCGGACGTGCGCTAGTCACATTCACTAGTGAAGACTATATCTGTGTTTCATTATATACATCAACCTCAACCAACCCTTAGTAGAAAGGTGTATTCTACATTGGCGACGACGGGATTCGAAATTCACGTGAGTAAAGTGTTTATCAGTTTGTTGAGGGTTGAAAATTAAAAAATACAAACGGTGCCAACGAAATAAAATCCACCAGTTAAGGACACCCAGTTAAGGAAGCTAAGCGAGTTATTTAAACACAATCGAAGACGGTTTCTACTAGCGTTGCTTTGATTGTTGCCTAAAAAGTTACACAGTGTTAAAATATATTTCAAAAGAAAAGTAAAAATAGTTTTGTCCCGATTTTAAATCGTTTATTTGGAATTATCTTAATTATCTGGTTTCTGCTAGCATTGCTTTGTTTTTGCCTTTGCCTAGCTAGTGATAAAAATATATTTCAAAAGAAAAGAAAAAACTGTTTTTTGTCCCGATTTTAAATCGTTTATTTGGAATTATCTACATACTGTATTTCTTTTCCCACATGTTGACCATCGAATGCTGGAGGAAAGAGGGGAGACCAGACAGGAGGAAGGTGTGGGACAACACGGGACGGCTCGGCGCCTATGATGAACAAATGTACGCCAGCGCCAGCTGTGGACATCAATCTTTAAGGTCACGTAATCATTCCTTATTACTTTAAACGATTGAAAGAATTTATTCAAGTCCGTAGCTCCAGGCTCACTGCCCGTCACACGTGACTGGACGGAGTTCCGGTGCTGGTGGGGCAAGGGTGTCCTGGGGTTTCTGAATCTCTGACTGCTCCTCGGGGAGTGTACTCGTGAGCATATACTAATGCATGCTTGTAGTCCGTCATTATGCCCTAATAGGTATCCAAAATACGCGCATTAACCTCTCGTATGCCGGAAAAGCCAGACACAATAGTAATAAATGGTTTTCATAATGCTGATCCGCGTTCCTGCATACCAAAGGTTAAGAATAGTGTCTTGATTCGATACGAACAGGATTAGGTAACCAAGATATGCCAAGTGAGTTTATTCCAATAGTTTTTTATACTTATATTGACACATTGTCATTTTTAAGTAATTGTCTTACTTCGTAGTTGTGATGGTCTCTAATAAAAGTTACTTATTACCATTATGCGTACCGAACATTCTACGTATAGAACATTCGGCGTAACGGATGTTCGGCGTAACGAACATTCGACGCCACGAACATTCGGCAAACGAACTTTCGGCGTAACGAACATTCGGTGTAACGAACATTCGGCGTAACGAACATTCGGCGTCACGAACATTTGACGTAATGAACGTTCTGAGTAACGTACATTCGACTTAACGAACATTCGGCGTAACGAACATTCGGCGTAACGAACATTCTGATGTCACAAAAATTTAAGTTGAAATCCAAAGTTTTACGTTTTGAACGTTTTACTTATTGGACATTCTCAGTGTAGGTATGCGAGAACAATAATAATATACAACACTTTCGGAGCTTATTTGGTGGTACCAGTTCATGAAAATATTTCAATTCAAACATCAATAGTACCAATACCAACATAATTGCTGAACATCATCATCATCCGATTTGTTACCGGAACTTGTTTGACGTATTCTATACTTTATAGAACTTCAATTCAGTAACCTTACGTTGATCTTATCTTTGCAACATTGTTGTTAATGTCATAATTATGGATATAATTACTCCAGGTGAAACTAATTAGTTTCTTTGGCTATTTGAGCAAGGAATTTTATATTTTAAGGATCAATGTAAATTCAGACAATTATTTACAAAAAGTATTAGAAAATGATTAGGTGATTTCTTATTAAATTTAGTATTTCTGGAAATACCTACTCACATTTTAACAAGAAACACTCATCTCAGTTGAGAGAAGATTAATAACTATATCATATTCAAGCATCATAACATTCATAACATTCGTGACCAAACCGATAATACTGGTAAACAATTTTGTTCGCAGATTGTATGTTCCTAGATGTCACAGAAAAACCAGCCTTCAACAGGACGACTGCTAAGGCGCCGATTGAACCATACCTCCTTGCTTTAGTGCTTAATAAAGATAAAACGTCTCCAATTAATAGCTAAGAGGTTTGAAATGGTCAGGGTGATTACTCTCATATTGTCAGCTTGTAATGTTAATGGTTAGTGCTTTGCCATGTACAACAAACAGTTATTAGCAACGTACAGTTGGTCATTCAATGACATTGGCAGCTTTTAGCTGGTCATTCAATTGACATTAGAATCTTGTAGCAGGTCATTCAATTGACATTAGCATCTTTCAGTTGGTCATTCAATTGACATCGGCAGCTTTTAGCTGATCATTCAATTGACATTAGAAACTTTTAGCTGGTAATTCAATTGACATTAGCATCTTTCAGCTGGTCATTTAATTGACATTAGCAACTTGTAGCTGGTTATTCAGTCATTCAATTGACATAGGCCGCTTTTAGCTGGTTATTCAATTGACATTAGAAACTTGTAGCTGGTCATTCAATTGAAATTAGCATCTTTCAGCTGGTCATTTAATTGACATTAGCATCTTTCAGCTGGTCATTTAATTGACATTAGCAACTTGTAGCTGGTCATTCAATTGACATTAGCAACTTTCAGCTGTTCATTTAATTGACATTAGCAACTTGTAGCTGGTCATTCAATTGACATTTGCAACTTTTAGCTGGGCATCAAATGCTATCAAATTTACTATCAGCAGCTTATAGTTGGTCATTCAGATGACAAGTCAAATAAATAAAATAATTATTAGCAACTTGCAGCTGGTCATTCAATTGAAAAAAAACTGTTATTTCATTATCAGCACCTTGTTGGTCATTCAAATGACAAGTCAAATAAATTATTATAAGCAGCTCGTAGTTGGTCATTCAGATGACAAGTCAAATAAGTAATTATTAGCAGCTTGTAGTTGGTCATTCCATTGACATTAATATAAGGAATTAATGACTTTGGAGTTTCTTGCGCCGCTTCTTCTCCACGGGCTATACCTTCCGAAGCGGTGGTAGATTCGAGTAAACATAAAAAATAAATTAAAACAAGAAAGGGATGTAGTGTACAGCAATAAAGAGTAGTTAATGTGGAAAGCGCCGGTAGCGCCGTCTATCGGCAGGTGCGGTCTGTGGTCAATATCTATCGTTCATTCGCTCGGTATTCGTGCACCGACCGCCGTGCTGTGCGGACGTGCGCTAGTCACATTCACTAGTGAAGACTATATCTGTGTTTCATTATATACATCAACCTCAACCAACCCTTAGTAGAAAGGTGTATTCTACAATCATAATACAAGTCCAGGCTAGATTCTGGTACTTTAAATGTGACTAGATGATTTGTGTGACATTGTCCAAGATAGATAGATAGAAATGGTCTTCTGTTTTTTTAG
Organism: Agonopterix subpropinquella; assembly: GCA_922987775.1. Lineage (NCBI taxonomy): Eukaryota > Metazoa > Arthropoda > Insecta > Lepidoptera > Depressariidae > Agonopterix > Agonopterix subpropinquella. Next base: position 9,125,396 of record OV277695.1, on the reverse strand, counting down.
AGTTCCGTACCCAAAGGGTGAAAACGGGACCCTATTACTAAGCCTACGTTGTCCGTCCGTCCGTCCGTCCGTCCGTCCGTCTGTCCTACCTTTTTAGGGCTGTAACTTTTGAACCGTAATAGCTAGATAGTTGAAATGTTAACAAATAATAAAAATTTCAAAATGTTAAAAATTAAGGGGGGTTCTCAACAAGAAACTAGTTTTTATCGACCTTTTTTCTTCACGCTCTATCGTAAAAACGGTATACATACAAGCGTCAAACTTTGTGTGATTATAGAGCAAACTCTACAGAATAACTACAAATACTAAAAACCGGCCAAGTGTGAGTTGGTCTAATGCTAAAGGTCCCGGACAAAAAAAGTTTTTTTCTAAGTTAATAATGTTGTGTTCTGTGGTGGTGTGGTACGGAACCCCCGGTGCGCGAGTAGCCCGACTCGCACTTGACCGGTTTTATAATATTAGAGCATAGTAATCTGTTGTATAATACCCGGCAAACAGCTTGAAAAATGCTACTGCGCAGGCAGTAGCGCTTTCGCCTACAAACGTTTAGTTCTGCGCATTCAATTCAAGGCTTTGCCCAAGAAGTTTGACGGCGGCCAGTATGCACCGTAGAATCGGGGTCATTTTGAGCTGGAACAGGGCGCTTCAGACCATCAAACTGAAACACTTTTACTATATACCTACTATGCCTAGCATGCCACCCCCGAGAAAACGATAAAAATCGAGATGTGCCTCCATCTTTATTATTTTACGTATGCCAAAAAGAGCGCGCATGACGCGCCGGACACTTGACTCTAACCAAAATTTTCGCTTTAAAGCTTAATATTTCGCTAATGGATCCCTACATCGAAAAATGGGTTTCCCAAACCCACAATACTTTTAAAAGACTTATCCAACGATACCCCACAAAATGGGATAGACGAGAAAAAAAAATGTCATCCCCACTTCACGTGTAGGGAGGGTACGCTAAAAAAATATTTTTCAAGATTTTATTTTACCACTTTGTCGGCGTGATTAATATGTATACCCATGCTAAATTATAGCTTTCTAGTATTAAGCGTCAAGCGAGCTAAGCCGCGGACAGACGGACGGACGGACAGACGGACGGAGATGGCGAAACTATAAGGTTTCCTTGTTGACTTCGGAACCCTAAAAACTAGTTTACTAAAGTTAGTTTTAGTGTAGTGTAGTATACTACAGTGTACAAACTCATGGTAGGGCCTATACAGTTATACATATTTGGAATCTCGAAATCAACTTGACCGAAGCGACTACACTGAAGTACTGCAAGAAAATCATAAATCAAACCAAATCTTTTTTTACCTGTTTCAATCTCCTTATCAATGACCTACACACATCGTGCATAAATCAGTGTGCATACTTATTGTGCACGTTTCGCGTCGGTCGGGTCACGTAAGCCATGTTGTTAAACATACGGAACCCGCTATCGTGAGGGCGTGACTGCCACGCGTGCCGAGCCTTTTACCACTAAGTACATAGACTACTGAAAGTCTAGTTCATTTACATAAATAAACTCACGGCCGGGTAGTCAGAAATTTTGTTACAACTACATATATTAACCTATTTGTATGTGTGTTTTTAGCTATGTTTACGGTTAGCACTTCTAATGAGGTTTTAGTATGTTATGGTATTGACATGTCATGTGGTGGGGTGATATGTGGGCGTTATTTTCCCGCTATAAAAATAATGAATATTTCACAACTATTTTCACAGAGTTAGATATCACGAATTTATGAATGTAGTATACCTAAATCCACCTTTCACTGGAAATGCTAAAACTCTGTCTCGTGTGTATACTTATTTAGTAGCATGTCAACACTTTAGGGTCAGGGCACACCCAGCGTAGAACTGCTCGCGCATGCTCGAGCATGTTCTTTGCAGTCGCGCACACCTAGCGGCAAAATCCGCCGGCGGCAGCGGCGGAGCATGCTCGCGCGTGTTCGAACAGTCTCGCGGATGCTCCCGTGTTGCTACAGTTGACGTTGTGAATTTCTCGTTGTGTTTACAATATTTTATAGTAAAGACGAGCGATAACAACAATTTTAAAGTATGGTAGATTGGGATTTGGTAATTATTGGGTTACTAGCAAAGGAAGAGGAGCAAGAAGAGCACATCAATAAGATGAAAAGAGGCAAGAAAGATGTACTTATATTTGGGAAATACTACGCCCTGTGCTGTGCTACGGTTTAAAGTTCTAGGGACAGTTATTTTATGGCTAGGAACTATAAAATGGAATATGAAAAATTTGAAAACCTACTAAATCTGCTTCGACCTTTTAGATTTTCTTTGATTATATAATAATCGAACTCTTTTTGAAAATATCAAAAAGAGTTCGATTATTATATAATATTATCTGTAGTAAATTGCCCTTTTCGGGCTAAAGTAGTTAAAAAATATGCTAGATTTAGTCCGAAACCGGCCGAGGCGGCAACACTTACGACGGATCGCAAGCATCGACACGGGCGTATGCTCGAACATGCTCGAGCATGCGCGAGCATGCTCGCGACTGCTCCCGTCGCCGCGAGGAGCATACGCGAGCATACTCGAACAGACGCTGAAGGGATTTAATCACTTGCAAGCTATTTTCAACTTTATTTCAATGGGAATAGAGTTCATTATCAATTGAATCAATGAAACCTGCTCGCGCATGCTCGAGCATGTTCTTTGCAGTCGCGCACACCTAGCGGCGAAATCCGCCGGCGGCAGCGGCGGATGCTCGGGCATGCGCGAGCAGTTCGCGCGTGTTCGAACAGTCTCGCGGATGCTCCCGTGTTGCTACAGTTGACAGTGAATTTTGCAGTTGTGTTTACAATATTTTAAAGTAAAGACGTGCGATAAGAGCAATTTTAAAGTATGGTGGACTGGGATTTGGTAATTATTGGGTTACTAGCAGAGGAAGAGGAGCAAGAAGAGCACATCAATAAGAATTTGGGTACGGAACCCTAAAAATCAATGTTATTTTAGATTTTTCGTGTATTTTAGATAAGGGCTAGATTATTATTTATTATCTGTAGGTAGGCAACTAGGTACTAAATTTCCCTTTTCGAGCTTAGCTGATAAAAAAGATGTTAGAGCTAGCTCGAAAAATGACGGTGTGGCAACACTGACGACGGATCGCAAGCATCGACACGCGCGTATGCTCGAGCATGCGCGAGCATCCGCGCGCATGCTCGCGACTGCTTGCGATTGCGTCGCCGCGAGGAGCATGCGCGAGCATACTCGAACAGACGCTGAAGGGATTTAATCACTTGCAAGCTATTTTCAACTTTATTTCAATGGGAATAGAGTTCATTATCAGTTGAATCAATGAAAGCTGCTCGCGCATGCTCGAACAGTTTTACGCTGGGTGTGCGCTGACCCTTAGACGTAGTAGACGCAACCATGCACAATGATGCACGTGATTATTCTTACAAGCGTATTGTTCCTATCTAATTATAAAATCATAAAGATCTCAATGGGCGTATAGTTATGAAGAAAAAAAATCTTTTTATTAAGCTTGGCTGGATTATTTACAGCCGTAGTTGTTGTAGTTGAAATTTTTCTTGAACGCAACGTAGAGTAGACGTTCTGCGCTCTCAGTATTTCTTGATCTTACCTCTTAACGATTGTGTTTCGTTTGGATCGGCTATAAACCAGAGATGTTACTTACTGTGCCTTGTTTTGTAATTTTTAATTACCTTGTAATGTTTGGCTTAAACTCTACGGGATATTTCCTTTCATGACGGAAATTACTTTCTTATCAGATAGTGTTCCCGATTCGGACTGTGCCACGACTTAACTTAACTAAATTTATTCCTGTCACTTTCTAAAATAAGATTAAGAAAAGAGACAGAAAACCAACAGCTGACTTTAGTGCTGTCAAAGTGACGTTACACGCCCAAAAACGCCTTAAATAAGATGGCTTACATTATGATGGCATCTTATTTTGGGCGTGTAACGTCACTTTGACAGCACTAAAGTCAGTTGTTGGTTTTCTGTCTCTTTTCTTAATCTTATTTTAGAAAGTGACAGGAATAAATTTAGTTAAGTTAAGTTGTGGCACAGTCCGAATCGGTACCATTACCTACCTTTAGCAATAAATATGACATCAAGTTAATGCATTATGCTATAGTGGTTGCAAAATTAGCAAGCTGAAGTAGTAATGGGCAGGTCATATCTGCCGAAGAATTCATAACCAATGTCCAGTCAGAGTTTTAGAATGGAAACCACGAACTGGTAGGTGTGTTGAGGAGGAGGGGGGAGGGGGGAGAAGTAACGCCATCCAGTGCTGGAGCTGGATTGAAAACCTAAGAAATGAGAGCGGGGAGCGACTGGATGAGGAAGGCCGAGGATAGAGTTTTGTGGCGCTCCCTGAGAGCTCCTTTGCAGGCTGATGATGATAAGCAATTTCTCAAATTGAATTCTGTTCTTGCGATTTTGACTTTGGTCCCATGTAGAAAGTTGTTCAGTTTGGATCCGTACCTATACAACGTGTTAATGAATTAACGCAAAACTAGAAAGTAGTTTGTTTAGAATCGAGAGCAGAATCGAATTATCATAGTTTCAACATAGCAAATTTTTTTCAAAATATTAAATAAGTAATTTGTTTGCAAAATTTAAAAATTCCTGAACCCTTATGTCAACCCAACGCACGGGCACACTTACTTACTACCAAAACAAGATTATAAATATGTAGCCACGATACGTTAGCGCTTTCTTTCAGTGCTAAAAAGATAACAAATCATTTTTTCCTCAAAACTTAAAATGCGAATAACTTTAAAATTTAACTATCAAAATAATGAAATTATTGTTTCAATCTAATTATTTTGTTATACCTAAATCAGTTGGGGTGTAATAAGGTTTTGCGCTAGTTTATTAACACGTTGTATACCTACAGGGATACGTAATATACAGGGTCCTTCTTATTATGCGAACGGTTTTTTAAGGAGGTGATTAGACTAAAAAGCCGTTGTGGTCCAAAAAGCCGTGGTAGTCCAGTGGCGAGTAGCCTTGCCTGCCGTGCAGGAGGCGATGGTTCGATCCCCGTCCGTGCCGACTCGTACCAATGAGTTTTTCGGAATTTATGTACGATTTGTAGCACCACTGGCTTTTCGGTGAAGGAAAACATCGTGAGGAAACCTGCATGCTTCTATTTCGAGGCATGTATTGTACCTACTGTCCATTACAAGTGGCGACGGGCTCACTCCCCGTCACACTGGACAGAGTGTCGGTACTACTAGTGAAACGAGGATGTTCTGAGGTTTCAGAATAGTTCCCTCGGGGAATATAGTCGTGAGCATATGCTATGCTATGCTATGCTATGATTAGACTATCAAACTGGCCAACTTTCTCTATGGGACCAGTGACTAAATCGACTGAATGAATGAATGAATTAGCCCTTTATTCAGACAATTTACATTTTTGACTTAAACAATAATGTATACAAAATAAGGTGCCAGTAATATTTTACATTGAATTATTAATTAATTATTTGAATACACTTCGAAATTATTCTTGCATGCAATTTTACATTACATTAGATTAAATTAATTTTATTCCATTACATTACACACACATTATATTATCATTATTACAGAATATTTATTTATCACTAAATACTTCCATACCAAATCGCACTCCAGATCGACTCAAATCTTAAATATATGGGACAGCTGATATAGTAGATTATGTACCAAGGGGATAAAGCAGTGTCTTTCATCACGGGCGCGATATTGAATCCCGAGCGTAACGAAGGATTCTAGGGTTAACTCCCGAGCGCAGCGAGGGAGTTTAGAGTTAACTCCCGAGCGAAGCGAGGGAGTTAAGACTAGAATCCTGAGTGAAGCGAGGGGTTCAAGCTCGCCCAAGATGAAAACACGTTTATCCCCGAGGACCATACTCTACTTTTCACACCCTCCGCGAGAAAATAAAAATCAATACTGTTAGACACCCAGGGGAGCGTGTAAATTCTCTATGGTTAGAAACCAATTCAATTTATTAGAGTTTATAATAAAGTATTAGAGTTCAATAGTATAGTATTTAGAAAAACTATTTTATTAAATTAAAAGTTAAAAGTAGATATTTGAAACATTAGACCAGGAGTGCGATTTTTGAATCTCATTTGCTGAGTTCAGCAGTTGTAAATGTCAAAGTAACTATGGAGATATGCATCTTTCTACTTATGATTTGACTTTCATAAATCATACTTCAGGAGTGCGATTTTTGAAAGTCAAATCAGCAGTAGAAAGATGCGTATCTCCATACATTTTCAACTGCTGAACTCATCGAATGAGATTCAAAAATCGCACTCCTGGAGTGCGATTTTTGAAACTTTCTTTGAACTCAGCAGTTGAAAATGTCAATATTACTACGGAGACGTGCATCTTTCTACTGCTGATTTGACATAAAAAAATCATACTCCAGGAGTACGATTTTTGAAAGTCAAATCAGCAGTAGAAAGATGCGTATCTCCATAGTAATTTTGACATTTTCAACTGCTGAACTCAGCGAATGAGATTCAAAAATCGCACTCCAGGTTGTGGAAAGACAATGTAATATTTTTTATTACTTTGTTCGTAGCAATAGGAAGGCAATAATAGATACAGAGCAAGTACAGAGATATGCAGTATTCGCGCCATAAAGATGATACCTTTATGATTCGCGCCTTTTTTTATTTTTTTGTGTTCTATACTCGTAGTGGCTAGTTCAAATTTCGAATTAAGTTCTTTTTGGTGCCTGTCTCCATGATAAGTTTTCATCACAGGTTTTCATACGAATTTTAAGTAAGGATCGTAGTAACTATTAAATAGTCTGTGGATGCGGTTCCATATTCAAATCTCATTATTGACCAGCGGGTTATAATGAAATTCAGTACAATATTATTGCCCGGCTAGGCCCAGGGCTATAATGACTTGCTTTAGGTTCGAGTTACATGACATATAAGAAGTTACATGAAATATACAATATTTCGAGCGGGTGGTGTGAAAATTATTTCACGATTTCGACGATGGTCCTGTAGAGAAAGTTGTTCAATTTGATGGTCTGATCATCCCCTTAAAAAAAATCGTCAGCATATTAACACATTCGCGGACAGTGACCGGCTATAGCAGTGATACTGATAACGATGTGGCCTACTCCGATCTAATTATAAATAAATAAACATACATAGATAAATATTATATAGATCAATATGTTTAAGAACTAAAACCTAAGAGATAAATATATATTGTATTAAGATTATACTTACCCGATAGCCGAAGTCGTGAGGCGGTCGCACCCATGTCGCATAGTATAACCGACCCTTTGCACCTAGTAAACAAAGGATGCGCTTGCGGCTACCGCCTCCCGCCAGTCGGACAGTAGACGCGAATACTCGCATGTCGCTCGGCTTACCTATTAACCAATATTTACTATCCTGTTTGTGTTTACCTTTCCCTCTATTTCATTCTTCCATCTACTCTTCGATTCTTATGTGCTTGTGAACTGCTTACCTGTGTTATCTAAACAAAACTATATCTTGTGCCTTCCTTAATAAACTGTTGGTGTATCCGTGCTTGGACTATCATTTCATCCGCCGCTAATCACCAACACCACACTGGTGACCCCTTGGAACACGAAGAAAAAGCATACAAGTAAGCAAAATCTGCATTCATTTCGGAAAATATGGACGAAAATCAACAACAAGATGGCGATAACGGGTCGGCCGGTACCAGCAGCGATGGTTCGAAAAAGACATTTACACCTCACGACTCGTTTGACATTTGTCGTGTCGCGGTACGACCACCACCCTTCTGGCCTGAAGAGCCCGCCGTATGGTTTTCTCAACTAGAGGGCAATTTTATACTATCCGGCATAAAAGACGACGACACTAAATACTACTACGTCACTTCTACGCTAGATCAAAGATATGCTGCAGAAGTAAAGGATATAATTGTTTCACCGCCAAGTAAAGGGAAGTATGAGAAGCTAAAGACAGAGCTGATAAAGCGATTATCAGCATCGAGAGAAAAAGAAGTTAAACAGCTACTCATGCATGAAGAGCTCGGAGATCGCCGTCCATCACAGTTTCTGCGACATCTGAAACGTTTGGCCGGCCCGAATATTCCTGATGAATTTATAAAGACATTATGGACCAGTCGCTTACCAACTGCCTTGCAGCCAATCATCGTATCGCAAAAGACCTCAGACCTGCAGGCACTAGCAGATTTAGCCGACAGCGTGCATGAAATAGTACCCTCCACGCCACAAGTAAACGCTCTAAATTTCACCCCAGGATCAGCATTAGACACGATGGCTAATCAAATATGCGAGCTCGCAAAGGAGGTAAAAGCACTTTCTATGCGAGACCACCAGTCTAGGTCTCGGACGAGGAAAAATAGCCGAGAGCGCAGCCTAAGCAGATCCCAATCGAACTACAGGAAGTTCCCCGTTTGCTGGTACCACAGCAAGTTTGGCAGCAAAGCTCGATCCTGTATCAAACCCTGCGACTACAAGCAGGAAAACCCCAAGGGCGGTCGTTAACGGCGACATCCGATTGCCCTAACGCACGTGGTCGCCTGTTCGTGACAGATCGCCAAACTAAAATGCAATTCCTCGTGGACACAGGCAGTGACCTCTGTGTCTTTCCTCGAACAGCGCTACGTGAACGCCGAGCCCAGACTAATTACCAGCTTTTCGCCGCGAACGGAACACCAATAGCAACATATGGTTTCGCCCACTTGGTACTGAACCTTGGTTTACGTCGTGACTACACCTGGCGTTTCATCGTAGCCGATGTCACGAAGGCTATCATCGGCGTCGATTTCCTGTCATTCTATGGACTTACAGTTGACTGTCGAAACCAAATCCTCATCGATAGCACTACGACTCTCACAACTACTGCAGCACCAGCTTCAAAGTCGAACACTATTTCTTCGGTGAAGACAATGATCGGCAATTCAAGCTACCACGATCTGCTTCGAGAATACCCAGACATCACGCGACCAGCCGGCACACCACGTGTAGTTGGCCACAACACCGTCCATCACATTAGGACAACACCAGGGCCACCAATATGTTGTGCTCCACGTCGACTGGCTCCTGATAAACTCAAAATCGCGAGGCAAGAATTTGATGCGATGCTGAAGAGTGGAACGGCGAGACCATCCGAAAGCCCATGGTCGTCACCACTGCACCTCGCATCTAAAAAAGACAGCGGATGGCGTCCATGTGGCGATTACAGAATGCTCAACTCACGAACAATCCCTGATCGCTACCCGATACGACATATACACGACTTCACGCACAACATATCTGGTTGTAAAGTCTTCTCCACCATCGACTTAGTTAAGGCATATAACCAGATACCTGTCTGTGAAGAAGATATTGCGAAGACGGCAATAACTACGCCGTTCGGACTTTATGAGTTCCCATTTATGACATTTGGGCTGAGGAATGCGGGCCAAACATTCCAGCGTTTCGTGGATGAGCTGACCCGAGGCTTAGATTTCGTTTATGCATACTTAGACGACTTCTTGGTGCTCTCAAAGGATGAAAAAACGCATAAAGAACATCTCATCCAGCTATTCAAAAAACTCGCGCAATACGGGATGGTTATCAATACAAACAAGTGCGTCTTCGGCGCATCAGAAGTCACCTTCCTGGGTTATAAAGTATCATCTGCTGGAGTAAAGCCTCTCGAATCAAAAGTCGAAGCGATCAAGGCGTTTCCTATACCAAAGACAGTGAAAGAGCTAAGGCGTTTTCTAGGAATGCTGAACTTTTACCGCAAATTTATTCCCGGTGCAGCAAAAATTCAAGCCCCTCTTCACGCGCTACTAACCGATTCGGTCAAAGGATCACATCCCGTGTCTATCACAGGAGGTACACTAGAAGCATTTAAAGAGTGCAAAGAAAGTCTTTGTCATGCCACTCTGCTCGTTCACCCTGACCTCAACGCAAAGATCGCACTCGTCACAGACGCGTCAGATACTGCCATCGGCGCCGCGCTCCACCAGTATAAGGATAGCGCCTGGGAACCGTTGGCATTTTTTTCACGGAAACTCACTCCATCGCAAAGGAAATACTCTCCATATGATAGGGAGCTCCTTGCGATCTACGAGGGAATACGCTACTTCCGATATATGCTAGAAGCTCGTCATTTCACGATCTACACGGATCACAAGCCTATATGCTTCGCCTTCGCGTCAAGGAAGGACAATTGCTCGCCACGACAGTTCCGACACCTTGACTATATATCACAATTCACCACTGATATACGTCATATATCAGGAAAGGACAACGTCGTGGCAGACACACTATCCAGAGTAGAAGAGTTGACTCAGCCTATCGATTTGACACTTCTAGCAAGATCTCAACAAAGCGACCCAGAGCTTAAACAATTGCTGGAAGGCAGCACATCACTTCGCCTTCGAAAAATTACACTACCAGGAACAGAGATAAATATATACTGCGATGACAATAATGACACATTGCGGCCGTTCGTTACTAAAGCAATGCGGCACCAGGTGTTCGAAAACCTACATTGTTTGAGCCACCCTGGTGCCAATGGAACCGTGAAACTCGTAACGGACCGTTACGTCTGGCCCGGAATAAAAAGGGACTGTCGAGCCTGGGTAAAAACCTGCCATCCTTGCCAGCAAGCAAAAATTACTCGACACGTATCGTCACCACTGGGTACATTCCAACTACCACGAGCGAGATTTACCACCGTGCACATTGACCTCATAGGTCCACTCCCAGTATCAGACAATTACCGCTACTGTCTCACTGCTGTGGATCGCTTCACAAGATGGCCTGAAGTCATACCCATAGAAGATATTACAGCAGAAACGGTCGCTAAGGCTCTGATGTCCGGATGGATAGCACGCTTCGGTTGCCCCACTGCGATAATAACAGACAGAGGACGTCAGTTTGAATCGGCTTTGTTCAAATGTCTCGGAGAAATGGTTGGTTTCCAACATAGACGCACAACGTCATACCACCCAGCCTGTAACGGCATGGTTGAAAGGTTGCATAGACAGCTCAAGACGGCCATAGTTTGTCATGCCCCAGCCAACTGGACCGAATCGCTCCCGTTGGTACTCCTCGGGATAAGAAGTGCTCACAAAGAAGATATCAAAGCTTCGCCGGCAGAATTGGTATACGGCGAGACGCTTAGATTACCAGGAGAGATATTTCAGTCATCCACAAACGAAAGCACTGACATGACCGATTTCATAGCGCGCCTACGAATACTTGCGCAAAACTTACAGCCGCAACCAGCATCACGTCACTGTAAAAGATCAATTTTCATATACAAAGATCTCGCTACAACAACACACGTATACCTGCGGGAAGATTCCATGAAAGGCAATCTCAAACCAGCTTACACCGGACCCCACAAGGTAGTCGAGAGAGGAGGCAAAGTCTATAAGTTATTGATAAAGGGAAAACCTGTAACCGTCACTCAAATTGACAGACTTAAACCTGCCTTCGTACTTACCAGCCACAGCCCAGCTCCGGAGGATGATGTGCCACCACCTGAAAACAAAACACCAGAAAAAAAAACACGTTCAGGAAGAAGGGTACGGTTACCTGATTATTATCGCCCGTGACACGGTCTCTGGAGGGGAGTGATGTGGCCTACTCCGATCTAATTATAAATAAATAAACATACATAGATAAATATTATATAGATCAATATGTTTAAGAACTAAAACCTAAGAGATAAATATATATTGTATTAAGATTATACTTACCCGATAGCCGAAGTCGTGAGGCGGTCGCACCCATGTCGCATAGTATAACCGACCCTTTGCACCTAGTAAACAAAGGATGCGCTTGCGGCTACCGCCTCCCGCCAGTCGGACAGTAGACGCGAATACTCGCATGTCGCTCGGCTTACCTATTAACCAATATTTACTATCCTGTTTGTGTTTACCTTTCCCTCTATTTCATTCTTCCATCTACTCTTCGATTCTTATGTGCTTGTGAACTGCTTACCTGTGTTATCTAAACAAAACTATATCTTGTGCCTTCCTTAATAAACTGTTGGTGTATCCGTGCTTGGACTATCATTTCATCCGCCGCTAATCACCAACACCACAACAATAAAAGTTCTATTGTGTCTCGTTCACTGTCCGCGAAAGTGTAGAAGAAGCCTGTACAGGGTGTTTTGTTGTAACAAAACCCTGTACAGGGTGTACCCTGTACAGGGTTTAGTAATACTTAAGGGGGTGCTTCAGACCATCGATCTGAACAACTTTCACAATGGGGCCAACATCGAGAAAAAATAAAAAAATCAGCTGTCCCATACAAAACTGCAGTTCCGACTCGACTATTTAGTCAATAAAATGTATGGGACAGCAGATTTTTTTTATTTTTTTATTTTTTCTCGATGTTGGCCCCATTGTGAAAGTTGTTCAGATTGATGGTCTGAAGCACCCTTGTTTGTTTTGTTACACCCTGTATATCTACAACACGGGCGAATTAACTTGGCACCTGGCTCGCACGTGGCTCGGAATAAAAAACTCGGAAAACTCGGAAATGCTAAAGCGCAAGGACACGTGCAACGGTAACTGAAATGCAATGCTACGGCCTCGCACAGCAACGGTGGGGTCCCGTGGGGGTAGCAGGAGGGGTGTCAAATTCCGAGCCACGTGCGAGCCAGGTGCCTAGTTAATTCGCCCGGGTAGTTAACAATCTAGCCTATCACCTTTCACGAACATGAGATTTATTGAAAGCTATAAAAATAGCCATGCAATGTCTTAGAGTAGGATTGGAACAGAAATGGAGTAGCCACGTGAGTCACGTGATGTTTCAAACCCAGCCTTTAGTGGTGCACTATATCGGATGCAGGGATCGAATATACGTCGAGAAAAGATATCTTTATTAGATTAGTTTTATTTACATTCTGGCAGGAATATTGCGGTATAGGTAAAATGCTCTATGCATTTTAGAATATCGGGCGTACCTGCCTTTGTAAATAAGTAGAAGTGCTATTTTCGAATCTCACACTTTCCAAATCATGATCGAATGACTAATAATCGTCATAGAAGTTTTCTCATTTTCTACAGCTGATTTCAACGTGTGACTTTCAAAAAGGTTACTATAACCTGGGACTCAATCGCCCTAAGTTTGAACGATACTACCAAAACAAAACCACAACGAAAAACGTTACGTTAAAATGCACAATTCGTATCGCGCAAATTATATTAACGGTAACGATTTAGCTTTATTTCGGAAGATACGTTGGCGTAACGTTTGATGTCCGTTCGATCGAATTTTCTGTATTGTGCGATTTAACCGTTCAGAAAAAAATATCGCGATAGCTTTTTTACTTCAGCTAAACCAAATCTAAACCAAAACTAAACCAAAACCAAAACCAAACCAAAACCGTATAAAATTGCGCAATTGAGGCCCTGCATTGCAGTGCGATAGAAATCGGATATAAGAAATTGTTGGTACTTCTTCTTCTTCTTATCGTGTGGGCAGAGCCCTGGTGTCAGAGTTTTTTCAGACCGCCTTTCGGCCTCTGACGTGGTTTTTATGTAACGACTACTACCACCAGAGATAGTAGCTGGGACCAACGGCTTAACGTTTATTACTTGCATGTTTTGCCCCACAAGAGGGCACATCTGACTGACGTAACTTGACTTAACGTGCCATCCGAAGCACGAAATCATTTTTCTTTTCAGACAATCAGGTGTTTCAGCCTGCAATATCCTAACCAACTGGGGAAAAACGAACAAAGTGACATATCACTAGGTGTTCCCCGTGGGCATCAAACCCACGACCTCCGTATCGAGAGCCAGTGGTACTTATACAATAGGTTGACAAATTAGTTGGTTTGTTTGATGGTCTGAAGCACCCCCTTTTTTGAAATTTAAATCCTGTATACCTATTATCTACCGTCTACCCTATAAAATGTATATATTGTGAATTTTACCTGTGTGTGATGTGATGACGAATAAATGTTTCTGAAAAAAACATTTTGTACAAAATAATACAATTTTAAATTTTTGGGGCAGTATATAGTTTTTGTTTAGAAATATAAAGTAATTAATGAAAATACAATTTATTGCCCAATAATCAAATTCTTCAATTAATAGAGAGAAAGCTGGGAAATGTTTGTACCAAATACTTAAAGAAAGAATGTTCACTGAGTCTATTTTATCAACTGCCCGTATTTAGTTACGGATTAATCAAATTATAAACATCAGGATCAAGGGTTTAGTGACTCTCGCAGGTAATCGGATTACTCATTAACCAGGTAAAGTCTACAATAAATCATCACATAGGTAGGCATGTGGGCCAAGGTCTTAGTTAAGACGGTGTCTCCGGTTTATCTTACTCTCTGTTTCAAATCTTAGAAAGTCGTCGTCGTAGTGTTGGTTAGTCATAAAAATAATCAATACAACGTGTTAATGAATTAGCGCAAAACCTCATATACCCCAACTGATTTATAACAAAATAATAATTACAACAATAATTTAATTATTTTGTTAATTAAAATTTAAAGCATTTTAAGTTTTGAGGCAAAAATGATTTGTTATCATTTCAGAACTTAAAGAAAGCGCTAACGTACTCATGAATACATTTTTATAATCTTGTTTTGGTAAGTAGGATGAGTGTGCCCGTGCGGTAGGTTGTCATCGGGTTCAGTAAATTTAAAATTTTGCTAAAAAATTATTTAATATTTTGAAAAAAATTACCTACGTTGAAACCATGATAATTCGATTCTGCTCTCGATTCTAAACAAACTAATTTCTAGTTTTGCGTTAATTCATTAACACGTTGTATAAAGGAAATTCTGTATATGATATGATGTAATTGGCTATTCTGTTGTTGCCGTGTGGTTCCAGTTTAGAATGGACCACCCCAATTCTTGCCGTGGGTATCGTACGAGGCGACTAAGGGATCAAGGGTTTCTTATGCAGTGTCTATGTGGGCAAAAGGCTAGCCACCTCTCACCACTTGACACGTTATTACATCCTGAAACTTAAAATGCAATAAACCGAAAGTTGGTGGTTGTAGCTGTAGCATTGTTTCTGATCACCTCTAAAGGCATTACGGTCGTGAGTTTATGTATGCACCTGCAGGGTAAAATTGATATCATTAGCATCCTTTTAAACTAAGAGTCTACCCATCAAACTGAACAACTTTTACTAAACTGCAATGCCTACTCGACTTAAATGTATGCAACAGCTGATTTTTTTTTGCTCCGATCGGTTTGCTCCCATATTAAAAGTTGTTCAGTTTGATGGGTAGACTCTTAGTTTAAAAGGATGCCAATAATATCAATTTCACCCTGTATATGAATTTTGTTTTGTGTAGTATGTAGGTACGCACGGCGACACATCAAGCTATACAAAACGCGACGTTATACGTTAGATACTCGACCTACGCACGGCCAGCTTATGTAGGTTTTGTATAGCTTGATGTGTCGTCGTGTGTACGTTTGGATAGTATTATTATTTATCAATCTGTTTTGGTGTCATGTTTCGAACTCAAATCTAAATTATACATTTTAGTTTAGAGTGTACCTCTACCTAGAGCAAAGCCTATAGTAGTTAAAAACACTCTCAGTCTCTTATTAAAACAGTATAAACAACAGTCCATGTTTTCCATTTTCATGACATGGTTTTGTAGCAAAATCAGTGAACACATGGGTTTTTTTATAAGGGTTAATAATTGGATTTTGGATGTGGTCGTGATTTTTTGTATTTCAATAACGCATAGGTCTACTAACGCTGAACCGTAATTTGTAAATACCCCCTCGGGGAATATAGTCGTGAGCATATGCTATGCTATGCGTATTTGTAAATTCTGGTTAAATTAAATCGGTTCACAAAGCTAGTTGGTAATACAGGGTGAAACAAAACACCCTAGTAATATTAAGTATTACTAGGGGGTGCTTCATACCATCAATCTGAACTACTTTCACTATGGAAGCCAACGTGGAGAAAAAATAAAAAATCTGCCACCATCTGCCATCTGCATACATTTGAGTCGAGACGGTACTGCAATTTTGTATGAAAGAGCGGTTTTTTTTTTCGCGATTTCCATGTTGGCTCCATAGTGAAAGTTGTTCAGTTTGATGGTCTGAAGCACCTAGGGTGTTTTGTTACACCCTGACCACCCTGTAAGGATTTGTGGTGGCAATGACCTATAAAGTGACGTTGTATGACCTATTTGATGACGCTACCGTAGTTAGAGGCCTAATGGCAGGTAATTCCTACTAGCTGACGCATCTTTGGACTTTGAATCACTTTACACCGTGTTATGATGGCATTCAATTTGAATTTCGATCGACAGAAAGCCTTGGGATCGGACGACGTCTATGATTGAAGCAATCGAGAACGTCGTTCTTTTTAAGTCGACTGCTCCAAAATAAAACGGAATACGCCACTTTCTTACAAATTTTAAAACAATTTAATTCATATAATGATATATTAAATGATTTGTGGATAGTTCTGTTAATATATTTCCCAAATGTTTCAAGAAGGATCCTCCATTAGGTACTTACATCATCTTGTAAATAAAAACCGGCCAAGTACGAGTCGGGACTCGGGCAATTAGTGTTCCGTACTACCAGTTTTTTAACATGGGTCATTGATCACAACTACTATAAATTATGATATTGTGCCCTTACAGGGTTCATGTTTGATACGTACTAACCTAGCATAAGACCAAATGTTACAACATGAGTGCAATAAATGATTCTATTCTATTCTATTCTATTGACACTTAGTATATGGTCACATAGTAACTGAAGATCATTTTGCACTGGTCTTACTGGTGTTAGTTTTTTGGGTATAGAAAAAAACTATCCAAGTTGGAGCCACCCTGATAATTTTCCCGCCATCTACACATTATTTCTGATGTTCATGATTTTTTTCAGATCTTCGATTTTTTTCAGATAGAGGTGGGGACAGCTTCTCGATATTTCTCGGATTTAATTGAAAATTTTGTAAAACAACGTTTTTATAAAAAATTTGAAAAATATAATTTTCTGATGAACTCTGAACTCGTATTTTCATAAGCTTTCAATTGATACCCCACACCAGAGGGTAGACTTTTTTTTTTAATTTTTCCTTTCCTACTCCCCAAATTGCCCCCCAATATAAAAATGTAGCTTTTTTTACTTCATTTATGATATTGTGACCAGCAATTTTTATATCTATACCGAGTTTCATCTTCCTACGGTCTCTGAGAAAAATGCCTGTGACAGAAGGACGGATAGACACCGAGGTGATTCCATAAGTGCTCTGTTTTGCCAATTTTGGTACGGAACACTAAAAAGCACAAAAATTTATTAATGGCATAAGTATATTATGTATTTTATTTTGAGGAGCCGAAGTTGTCTGTGGGAGTCTGTTTCCTCTGAGGTTCGATTAGTCCTTTAAGTTATTAAACTCTCCTGAAAAATGCTAATTAAATAATTGACAATGACGATACTGATTCAATAATAATTACTAACAAATGCATTATATTGCAAACAAGGAAGGCTAAACAAAGTGTTGCTATAATTGCTTTTGTTTAACCTGTCATCGGTTAGTTAATGACCCGATTTTCTGATTTGACTTATCTTTGGGGCTATCGGGGGCAGCACTAGTAGTAAATGCTTTTTTAATTATTTTAAAATGTGGTGTAAAGTTCTCAGATTAAGTGACTCACTCACGCAGGTGTCATTAGTTTCAGCATCTCTTTCGCTCCTTAATAAAGTTGTACTAAATCGAGGAAAAGGAATCGGTCCTTTCATTCTGCTCAGTGAGTCACGATCATGCTAACCGCAAAATGGTGTTTAAAACTTGTTTTATCCGAGGCAGATATTTATTGAAACTTATATTGTTAGTAGAAATCCCTGACTCATGATTTGAGAGAGCGTGATGGCTATGAATCGCTTTAAAGAATATGCGTGAACTTCTGTAGCTTTGTTTCTGTGCAGATAATGTTTTAGAAAGCTGTCGAATTATTGTAACGTTTACGTAATAGGATCATCTTTTGATGGAAATAAAACCGGTCAAGTGCGAGTCGGGCTACTCGCGCACCGAGGGTTCCGTACCACACCACCACAGAACACAACATTATTAACTTAGAAAAAAAAACTTTTTTTGTCCGGGACCTTTAGCGCAAGACCGACTCACACTTGGCCGGTTTTTAGTATTTATTGTTATTCTGTAGAGTTTGCTCTATAATCACACTAAGTTTGACGTTTTTAAGATAGATAAAAACTAGTTTCTTGTTGAGAACCCCCCTTAATTTTTAACTTTTTGGCATTTTTATTATTTGTTAACAAATCCGCCGTAATAACGCATAATCTGAGAAAATTTCAACTATCTAGCTATTACGGTTCAAAAGTTACAGCCCTAAATAGGTAGGACAGACGGACGGACGGACGGACAGGCGGACAGACGGACAGACGGACAGACGGACGGACGGACGGACGGACAACGTAGGCTTAATAGGGTCCCGTTTTCACCCTTTGGGTACGGAACCTTAAAAAGGCGTCGACATTGAAGCATAATTATTTTATTAGTTTTATTGACAATAACGAGTTTCATCCACAACTACCTACACGAAAAACATACAGGTACCAATATACTATTAGTTCGGGTTCGAACCCACGACTACGCGATTTCGAGGTGGAGCTCTTTTCCATGTGAACAGTCACAACTTGAATCTTATAATGTGTACGGGATGGTCTTGAGTTTACGTATGTATGTATGTATGTATGACGACCCGGTTGGTGTAATGGTTACCACGCCGGACTGCCAAACCAGGGTCCTGGGTTCGAATCCCGGTTCGGTCATGGATGTTAATATGTTTGTGCCGTTGTTGTATGGTTTCCATAATAAACAGCCTATAAATAGTGCTTTCTTGGGATCATTACAATGTATGTGCCTGTGAGCGTTATTTATGTATAATTATATTAGTACATCTATCGCTGTTTTAAATTTAGCCACGTAGCTGATTCGTTAGTAGTAACTTCAATAACCATTGAAGTCTGCTCATTAGTTAATTGAACATTACGTACAGCCACGAGAGGGTTAAAATTAGAGCAAAAGTAGGTACTGGAGTTAAAAGCCAGTACAGACTACGAGGTTCTTTTCCTGCGGCATCTCCAGCTTAGAATTTGCTACGATCTTTCATTCATTTCAGAATAAGATTAGACATCATGATAGCACATTATAAAGGTATGTAGACAGGTTATATACCACACTTCCAAAATAACCTAGTTAATTTAATTTAGGTACATATTTTTTATTAAACTTGAGTTATTTATTTTACTTTTTTATCTACGTTATTTTGTGTTCAATTTTATCAATATCCGATTCGATTACATCAAAGAATGGTTTGATATTCGACAAAGCATTGTAAAGAAAATATGTTGTTTCAGCTCCGGGTGCATTTAATAAAGCTTATTTTAGTCATTTAACCCATATAAAGCATATACAGGGTGCAATATAAAATGGGACAGTCACTTAAAGGGGTGCTTCCGACCATCAAACTGAACAACTTTCTCTATGGGACCAATATTGAAATCGCGAAAAAAAAATCGGGTATCCCATACATTTCAGTCGAGTTATGTTTGCAGTTTTGTATGGGAGAGCCGATTTTTTTTTCGCGATTTCAGTAGGTATTGATCCCATAGAGAAAGTTGATCAGTTTGATGGTCTGAAGCACCCCTTTAAGTAACTGCCCCATTTTATATTACACCCTGTATACACATACAGCCTACACGAGTGAAGAATCGAGTCTAATGCAAAGCTTTTATGTTGTAATCGAATAAATATCGATAGAGTTCACTTTAAGGGCTGAAACGAAGCTCGATAAATAAGTCAATTCAGTGAGCACCCGAGGCGAACATAATAATATGCCTCTAGCCCTCTACTGCACCGCTACCTGAAGCAATGTGTGTGTAGGTACTTCTTCGAAAACGTACTTAAATATTATTTTCATCCTAACCATAACTCGTAATAAACTTAGGTACATATTATAATTAGTACATAAACCTTTGTTCAATGCATATTAGAATATGTGAAAACATCTGACAAAAGGCGGCTGTAATATTGAGCCTAGATGTTTTTTATAGTATACGTAATTATATGGTGGACTAGGTGGACTAAGAGGGCAATAGAATGGGTACCACGTGACAGTCAGAGGAAAAGAGGAAGACCAAAAATGAGATGGGCTGACATATTTGTCCAAAGATGTGGCCCAGACTGGAAAGCCAGAGTTAGAAAATACTGGAAGAAATGGGGGGAGGCCTACGCTCAAGAAGCGACTACAGCTACAGAAGGGAGATGAATAGAAAGGTGCCATGATACTTAATCGATTAATGAATGAATGAAAATGAAATGAAATGAAATTAATAATAATATACTATAATTAGGTGAATACAATAATATTTAATTAAATCAAATAAATGTAATGATATTACTATTTTTTCTTAATGATATGTATAAAAATGTAATTTGTGCATGAAATTGTTAATTTATGAACCTTTATGTAAGTTAATTTATGAAAGTAGTAGAATAAAGGCTTTTTTATTTTATTTTATTTTACGTAATTATATATTTTATTTATACAAGGTATAAAACAGAACAACATTCATTATGGGACCAACTTTGAAATCGCAAAAAAACTGTTGTTTATTAAAACTGTAGTTCCCCTATGATATATTAATTAAAATGCATATATATAACAGCTGATTTTTTTCGCGATTTCATGAACCTGAAAGTTGTACAGTTTGAGCGTCTAAAGAACCCCCTTTAAACTTAATATAACATAGCATAGCATATGCTCACGACTATGTTCCCCAAGGGGGTAGTCAGGGACAACATCAGAACATCCACGTCTCACTAGTAGTACCGAAACTCTGTCCAGTGTGACGGGGAGTGAGCCCGTCGCCACTTGTAATGGACAGTACGTACAATACATGCCTCGAAATTGAAGCATGCAGGTTTCCTCACGATGTTTTCCTTCACCGAAAAGCCAGTTGTGTTATAAATCGTACATAAATTCCGAAAAACTCATTGGTACGAGTCAGCCCGGACGGGGATCGAACCATCGCCTCCTGTTACTCGCTACTGGACGACCACGGCTATAAAATACCAAATATATGAAATATATGAATACCAATTTTTTTACAGCTTGTGTTAGTCCTGTGTGTCCTTGTCCAGTCATAAAAATACAAGTCCGGGCTAGATTCTGGTACTTTAAATGGGACTAGATAATCTGTATGTTAATATGTCAAAGATATTTAATATAATTCATTCATTCTTATCGTGTGGGCAGAGCTCTAGTGTCAGAGTTTTTTCAGACCGCCTTACGCCCTCTGATGTGGTTTTTATTTAACGACTACTAACACCAGAGATAGTAGCCTTAACGTGTCATCCGAAGCGCGGAATCATTTTTCTTTGCAGACAATCAGTTGATTCAGCCTGCAATGTCCTAACCAATCTAATAACGCACAAAGTGACATATCACTAATTGTCCCCCGTGGAAATCGAACCCACGAACTTCGTGTCGAGAGCCCAATGCTCTTAATAAACTATTAGAACACGGAGGCAGTATTATAATTTATTTATAAAATATAAATATAAATATCTTGGACAATGTCACACAAATTATCTAGCCACATTTAAAGTACGAGAATCTAGCCTGCACTTGTATTATGATGACTAGACAACGATATAGAATACATATATAGATACAAACGTCCATGACACGACATAATAATGAAAACAAACACAAAGTCGATAGTAAAGCTCCAATTCTGGTATGGCGCCATGAAGACGACAGGCGACATTCCAGTGCAAGTGGAAACGATAAACTCAATCATTTCCGTTACTAATAGGTACCTTACCTATGTAGGCGACAAGCTAATTAACGTGTACCTAGGTGACAAAATACGAGGTTTGACCTAAATAGGTTACCAGTTTCTCATAGATATACGTACATAATATCAGTTGTGTTATTAACGTGATATTATTCAGCTTGTTCCGGTTAGACGTGCCACACAAATACGGAATTCCGAATCAGTATTGTGATTTTGTATACGATTTGATTTCCCGACGGGTCCGTCTCGACGAAAGTCATGCTTAATTCTCATGTCGAGGCAGATGTGGTATATGTCGGTGAGGCGGCGATAGACTATGTCTACCTTGGACAAGGTATAAGACTAGGTATGTAGAAACAACTTCAACAAGGAGGCCGCTAGGCGCATCTAACTAGGATGGGCTGCTTTCGGGAAACTCCATCATATATTTTTCTCGGCTCACAATGCCTCAAAACGAAGGTGTTCAATCAGTGCGTCCTGCCAGTGATGACCTATGGTGCGGAAACGTGGACCCTGACGATAGGACTAGTTCATCAATTCAAGGTCGCTCAGCGAGCTATGGAGCTATGCTCGGTGTTTCTCTGAGTGGTCACATCAGAAATGAAGTCTTACGTTTTGTATGAAACAACAGATTTTTTTCGCGTTTCCTGAGGTATACTTACTCCATAGTCCATAGTGAAAATTGTTCAGTTTGTTGGTCTGAGTTCACCGTTTCAGTCTGCGAAGGGTTGCCCTTTACACCCCTCACACTTCTCAATTTTTTTTTCACTTTTTTGATCTGGGAACCAATTAGTTTCTATGTCTGGTATTCTTCTTCTTCTTTTGGATAAATTCACTATTTGCTAGTGTCACTGATAATACACTAATACTACCTAGGTACAGTCAAGAGCACATCAAGCTTTGCACTTGCAGTTCGATTGTAACGCTTATGGCGCACTAAATAAGAACGGTACAAAGTCCAAAAGATATCAAGCTTGACGTGCTCTTGACTGTACTACGCACAGCTGTATAAACTAGCTCAGATCTATCAGGTCTGGCTTCTATCTACAGGGTGTAACAAAACACCCTAGTAATACTTAAGGGGTTGGTTTAGAACATCAAACTGAACAACTTTCAGTATGGAGCCAACATCGAAGGAAAATAAAAAAAATCTGCTGTCCCATACAAAACTGCAGTACCGACACGACTAAAATGTATGGGGCAGCATATTTTTTTTATTTTTCTCGATGTTGGCTCCATAGTGAAAAATGTTCACTTTGATCTGAAGCACCCCCTTAAGTATTACTAGGGTGTTTTGTTACACCCTGTATAGCTACCTCGTATCTAAATCTAAACTATTATAAAACTGTAAAAGAAGTGTGTCTGTACATTGAAGATATTTACAAAAAAAAGATTACGATATGGTTTTTAGATGTCCCTGATTCCAAATCACAATCTTTTGGACTTTTCGTCTGTCTGTTTGTTTGTTCGAGTATCACGCAAAAACTACTGAACCGATTTTGATGAAACTTTTTTTGTTTGATAGCTTATAAATCTGACTTAAAATCTGGTATATAATTTATGCGGACGAAGTCGCGGGTAAAAGCTCGTATATCATATATTTAGAGCTTGCAGGTATTATAAGCATACCACAGTTAGATTTATAAAATCTAGAACTTAATTACAATACGAAATTCCATTCAAGTCCTATAAAACAGCATGGCGTTAAATGTTAAAATCGTGATTAGTGGCTTCCGATAGTGGCGTGCGGTTGTTAGGTACATTCTGAATGCTAATCGACCGTTCCGGAGCTCGGCAGGAAATAAAGTGTTACATTTACATGTGATGCGATCGACTGATCGACTCGGTCACTATATATTAAGTAAATCACGGACAGGATTGTTACACAGTTTCCGCCGATTATAAGATTATCTGACTGTTATCGAATCAACGAATCGTTTTTATTTTTCGGTAAACATTATACTTAATGCAAATTTGGAACGTTTTAACACTCTCGTTTTCTAACCGACTTCAAAAAAGGAGGAGGTTTTGCAATTCGACCGTATATATTATATATTTTTTTATATGTGTTCGCGGATAACTTCGTCATTTATGAACCGATTTTGATGATTCTTTTTTTGTTGGAAAGGAGATATCCCAAGAGAGGTCCCATGATAAGGAAACCAGGATCTGATGATGGATCCCAGAGAAATCGAGGGGAACATTCGAAAATCGTAGTGCCGACTAGTGCGTTTGTTAATTTAAAGCACTACTATTAAATCGAACTAATGAATTTACCACTGAAAATTGTGAAATAAACAAAATTTTAACAAAAAAATTTAAAACCGCCTTCAAAAAAACTAGGGATGCAACGATTCGGCCATTACGATTACGATTACGATTACGATATTAATCGTTATTTATTACGATAACCGATGCATTACGATTATATAAACAAATTTAGTTGAGATTATCCTCAGAATGAGTTCTCATAGTGTTTCTTTGCATTCTAATGAAAGTTAAATCATTAAAAAAAACTTAAGAAAAGTCAAAAGATTTTGTAATTTTTTCTACTAATTTGAGATCGAAGTCAAAGGTTCACTTGGTCAGGATTCTGATTTTTGGATGCGTAGAGGCCAATTTGCTTTGAAAAACACAATATGGAACATGATTCTATATAATCTCGTTAATCAAGCGATATCTCATCCGATTTACGTGGGAGATTAATCTTTTAAAATGTGGATGAGATATCGCGAGAACGAAAATGTATAAATATTTCAAACCGAAAATCAAATCATAGACCTCAGTAGAATTTAACAAAATAATAAAATGAGAGTCAAATCTGACCAAAAAAAAGTCAGATTTAGCTCAAAATGAGCTAAAATGGCAGCGAGAGATCCGATTTTTTTAAGGTTGTTTTTCGGCTCTAGAATCTAGTATTCAGGTCTGGTATTTGTCAACAAGTCCAATCCCATTGAAGTTTTCAATTCGATTAAATAATCGTACGATTCTTACTACGGTGCATTGCATCGTTATTAATCGTGATTATTACGATTACAGATGCAAAACGATGCACCGCTTCGTAATCGTTGCATCCCTAAAAAAAACGTAAAAGTTAAAAAATAATATTGCAGCCGATGACTTTTTTGTTCGCATCATAAGAACATTAATTTGTTTTTTAGAAGTCGGTGTCAAGCCAAGCCAAAAAAACGAATGCAAGCCCTTTCGCGAATCGTACCGGCTTGAACAGCGACTTCGATAAAACAAATTAATGTTCTTATGATGCGAACAAAAAAGTCATCGGCTGCAATCAATGATTTTTTTTGGTGTACAGACCAAAAAAAATCTTTGGCTGCAATATTATTTTTAAACTTTTTAGTTTTTTTTGAAGGCGAGCCTTCAAAAAAAAACTGAAAAGTTAAAAAATAATATTGCAGCCAAAGATTTTCGGTTTTAATCTTTTTTGTTAAAATTTTGTTTTTTGTAAGGATATTTCTCGGAAATTCATGCCGGCATTGAACACAAATCATATAACCCGAGAATGGTGCGTACAGTATCGATAAAGGTGATATAAGATCATAGAGGAAAGAAGTAATAGAGTGAACATCGCGGTTCATGACGATGTCCCATTCAACTGCGGCGATATAGTACTCTGGCATTTAGTCGCTCTCTCACTGCGGTCGCGGTCACGTGCAGCAGTTACATTGAAAACAATTTAATCTGCATAAAAAATGACGTG
Organism: Agonopterix subpropinquella; assembly: GCA_922987775.1. Classification (NCBI taxonomy): domain Eukaryota; kingdom Metazoa; phylum Arthropoda; class Insecta; order Lepidoptera; family Depressariidae; genus Agonopterix; species Agonopterix subpropinquella. The sequence continues at coordinate 9,099,852 of OV277695.1, read as the reverse complement.
GTGTGTACTGAGATACTGCACAAACAATTCAAGAAATGTAAGCAAATGTAAAGGAATAACTTTTCATAGGTAAGCAAGATGCTTTAATTATAAAAAATAATTTTTAATATTACTTTAAACAATATTTTTTTCCCGCCCTCGAAAATATATTAAGCAAATACAAATAAGGACAAACCTATACGCGAAAAAGAGAAGACAATAGATATTGCCAGTCATGTAAATTATAGTGAAGGACAAACCTATAGGCGAAAAAGAGAAGACAGTAGTATTCACGAAGCTATGTATGTTTTTTGTCTTTCTCGCGCGTATAGTTTTTACTATCTTCTTATCTCTCTCTCACATAGCGCATGAATTCTGTTTGTCGCACTATCTCTATACTTCTTTTCTCTATGTATTTGATGGTTAAATTTTTGTTTATTTCTATCTTTTATAGGAAAACGTTTGCAGAAATGGTCATTTATCTAAGTGGTCGTTTTTAGAAGTGGTCATTTAAAGAAGTAGTCATTTTTATTTGTGGTCCAAAACCGCTGAAAGGGTCTTTTGGACTAAACACAAAAAAAAGAATGAAAATTGACGCCATTCGTACATTTCGTACTTATTGCAAAGTGAAATTAACTTGTCTTTTTTTCCCGATTTGGATTTTGGTCTCACAGAGAAAGTTGTTCAGTTTGATGGTCTGATCATCCCCTTTTAAAAAACCGTCAGCATAGAAGGCCTCTATAATTATTTACCCTTTTTTATACACTTACACTTTTTTCTGTAAGTATACTAAGCGTTATTAATACAATAGGTAAGTTATTTATTAGATTTTCAGTAAATCAGAGAGATATTGTGAGGCCAGTAGGAAGTAGTGAAGATGCTTATCGAAGGATCTGGGGCAGAAATCAAAATGGAGATGGAGCGAATAATGTGTGTTGAAGAGACGCCTTCCTGGCGGGTTGTAACGGTGAGCAGTTTGTTCAATATTTGCGTAATGAATGCTTTGGACCAAAGTCATGCATTCCCGATACTAAAGCCGAAAATCAACGCGGTATGAAGAAAGGTTTGTAGTAAAACATACCTTATTCAAATATGCTTTACACATCAAATTAAGGTAGGTACCTACCTACTTAATTCAGTTATCGATTCTAGCAAGTTTCAGGCTATTTCAGTTATTACAGGGTATTACAGCAAGGTGTGGTTATATCATCAAACTGAACAATTTTCACTATTGTGCCAACATCGTAATCGGGAAATAAATCTGCTGTTTCATACAAGGCTGAACTACCGAGACTTTCGACCTACTCGACTCTATATTCTTATTTCTTGCTAACAGACGACTTCGTACGCGCAGACAACTGACTTTAAATACTCTTAGCTTTTGACTGATTGCGATGAAATACAGCCAAAATGTTGATTCAAACTATACTATTGTGAAAACCCCATCCAAACCGGTTCAGTAGATTACACAAACAAACGGACGAACAAACGAAAATTCTAAAAATTATCTTAGTGCGGAAACTTAAACTTATTCTAAACACAATGCTTTTTTTTTTTGGAAATATCTCAAATGTAAATCCACGCCAAGTTTACAACATTTTATTACATGTATGTGTTGATATAAAAGATAAGATAGTAGTTATTCTTACTCAAAAAATATGCATCAGGTAATTTTTTATAAGCGATTTACTTAAATTAAATTTTGGGTCTAGTTGTTCAGTTTGGTTGATTGAAGCATATTATCCCTTTCTGTAGCACACTGTATAATATAATGGGAGCTGACAAACAGGCCTAGATGTTCGTTTCTAGATCAATCGTGTCTACACAATTTTCATTGAGTTAAATTAGTTTTACCCAAATTTCATTTGTATCGCTATAATAGTTGCAAAATTTATCAGTTAAATGCTTTTGCGTTAGTATAAAAATTCCAGTTAGCCGATGCTTTTGATAAATTGTAATAACTGTAATATTTTTACATAATAGAAGCGCCTGGTCCGCATTTATTCATTACTTAAGGGCCCAGTTACTGCTCTAGGAGACTGTTGGAGCTAAAGAGCTTGTTATTTTGAAATTCGAAGCTTTTTCTCTAGTAGGTAAGTACAAAAGCGCTGAGATAGGAATTGACATTAATATGTATAACAACAAGATTTTCTTGGCGATTATATATTTTTTGTTTTAGTAGGTAAGATATCATTGACAACGATATTATGCTAATAACTAGCGTTAACCCGCGACTTCGTCCGCACAAATTATATACCAGATTTTAAGTCAGATCATAAGCTATCAAACAAAAAAGTTTCATTAAAATCGGTTCAGTAGTTTTTGCGTGATGCCCGAACAAACACACAAAGCATAAAAAATCTTTTTGTAATTTTACAGTTTTATAATAGTACGAGCTTTTACCCGCGACTTCGTTCGCATAAATTATATACTAGATTTTAAGTCAGATAATAAACTATCAAACAAAAAAGTTTCATCAAAATCGGTTCAGTAGTTTTAGCGTGATGCTCGAACAAACAAACAAACAAACAGACAGACGAAAAGTCCAAAAATTGGTGATTTGGAATCAGGGACACCTAAAAATCATAACGTAATCTTTTTTTTTTTAATATCTTCAATGTACAGACACACTTCTGCTACAGTTTTATAATAGTTTAGATTAGATAGATAGATGTAGGCTACGTGAATGAAACATACTCCTTTATTATTGTACTAGCGGCCCGTCCCGGCTTCGCACGGGTGGACGTCTAATCTTTTCTAGCAATAAATATAGCCTATGTTACTCAGGGTGAATGTAGCTTTCTCATGGTGAAAGAATTTTTTAAATCGGCACAGTACTTTTTGAGCCTATTCATTGCAAACATACAAACATACAAAAATAGGTACAAATCTTTCCTCTTTATAATATTAGTGTAGATATTGTTTTATGTTAATGTCAATAGGTAGGTATTGCAAAATAAATGTTTTACTCTTATCTAGGACAGCAATGGACGAGAGATGAAGAAATGTTGTTAAAAGTTGTTATTTTTATATTGTCGAATCAGTTGAATGAATGATGGATATTAAACATCATCATAAATTGTTATCATTATCACTTACGTTACGGCCTAACGCATTACGGTCAACGGTAGGAGGAGTAAACATTTGCTTATTTAAAAAAAATTAAAGTCACCTGCCTTCTCTTTTAGAACTCTATAGGTACTAGAAACAACAATGACAAATCGTGACATTGTGGAAATATTCTAAATACCTAGTAGACAAAGTTGTATTACGTTATGTAATTTTTTAATTCTTTATTATAAGTTTACCATGAAGTTTGCAGGTCTTCGAGTGACGTCACTCGTTTTAACGAAAAACTACACTAAATTTCTTTTTGACGTGTTAACGAAAAACTACACTAACTTTCTTTTTAACACATCTTACATATTAAATATTGTTAATGAGACAATTCATCCTCGTAATGGTTTTCGATACAGCCCACCAAAAAAAAACTTACATACCGAATTGTGTTGACCCATTTGATTCATTGACCCTACACTAGCAAACTCAAGTACTCGAGTTACTGGTCCCTTAACTTTTGTAGCATGACGAACTATGACTAATTAGTATATTATGCCAGCTAGTGATTCTATTAACGGTACACTGGCGTACCGAACCCATAACTCATCCCAATTAATGAACCCATTCTATTTGCATAGATATTACAATTCATAACGAGTTTCAATTACCCATATATAATTCAATTATTATGGGATCATAATTAGGTTTCTGGAATTTCTGGATTACGTATGTTTGGGATTATTATACAGATGTATTGAGGTAGAAACAAACTAAATAGGTAGGTACTTTAAGGTAGGTTAAGTATAGTATCCGATTATATGTATAGTTTACAAGATCGATAACGTATCACTATTGGTACTAGTTAGGCAATTTTTAAGTAATATTTTGTTTCTGTTATGATCATATCCGTTGTCTGAAATTAATTATTAAATATTAAGAAGCAAAATTGCTAAGAAACTGCCAAAACCATCATGTCGATTAGATACCTACCTACCCTGTTTCCACATAGTTTTTTTCAGACTAGTCGAATGCCAAATAAAACAGATTAATCATAAAAGCTTTAAGCCTTTAACACAATAGGTGTGTGGTGTGATCACAGACCTTTATTTGTGTGATCGAGCCACGCCTTGTTATTAATTCGAAAGATGTGTTTGTTCATTGTATATTCTGCGTATTCATTAGCGAAAGTGGTCGACATTATCGTGACGTGGTGGTGAGTAGAGTAGGCTTAACGTATGACGTAGTAGGTAATTGAGAGCCGTCTCAATGTCATCAGTGTCTACAGTCGTTCTACAGTCAAGTCAGTGACCTCGATGTCAGTGTAAGTGAAGTGCGTAATCGATTGTTAGTTTATTTAAAAGCATTAATGGAGATCCAAATCTAATTTTATTACGTGCTCTTTTTTTGGTCGCCATTGAATGTGAAGTTTTTAGGGTTCCGTACCCAAAGGGTAAAAACGGGACCCTATTACTAAGCCTACGTTGGCCGTCCGTCCGTCCGTCCGTCCGTCCGTCCGTCCGTCCGTCCGTCTGTCCGTCTGTCCGTCTGTCCGTCCGTCCGTCCGTGTGTCCGACCTATTTAGGGCTGTAATTTTTGAACCAAAAGAGCTAAGTATAGATAGTTGTTACAGAATGTGCGCTGTTACGGCGAATTTGCTAACAAATAATAAAAATGTCAAAAAGTTAAAAATTAAGGGGGGTTCTCAACAAGAAACTAGTTTTTATCAACGTTTTTTTCTTCTCGCTCTATGGTAAAAACGATAATACATACAAGCGTCAAACTTTGTGTGATTATAGAGCAAATTCTACAGTATAGCAACAAATAATAAAAACCGGCCAAGTGTGAGTCGGTTTAGCGATAAAGGTCCGAGAGTAAAAAAAAAATTTTTTTCTTTAATATGTTGTAGTGGTGTGGTACGGAACCCTCGGCCTTGGTGCGCGAGTAGCCCGACTCGTACTTGACCGATTTTATCATAATCATACATGGGTACATAAACTTAAACTTACAATTACGTATATAGTTTCCAATCGTGGTGGAAACATTTTCTATAGCTAGGTACAAACATTTTTCGTAATCAACGTCTATTGTAGGTGTGAGTGATCAAATATACCTAACTAGTTGAAGAGTCTATTTCTTCGTTAGAATTTTCAGTAGGAAAAAAATTAAAACCGCCTTCAAAAAACTAAAAAGTTAAAAAATAATATTGCAGCCGACGACTTTCCCGTTCGCATCATAAGAACATTAATTTGTTTTATTGAAGTCGCTTTCAAGCCGGTACGATTCGCGACAGGGCTTGCATTTTTTGGCTTGGCTTGACACCGACTTCTATAAAACAAATTAATGTTCTTATGATGCGAACGGGAAAGTCGTCGGCTGCAATATTATTTTTTAACTTTTTAGTTTTTTGAAGGCGGTTTTAATTTTTTTGTTAAAATTTTGTTTATTTCACAATTTTCAGTGGTAAATTAATTAGTTCGATTTAATAGTAGTGCTTTAAATTAACAAACGCACTAGTCGGCACTACGATTTTCGAAGGTTCCCCTCGATATCTCTGGGATCCATCATCAGATCCTGGTTTCCTTATCATGGGACCTCACTTGGGATGTCTCCTTTCCAACAAAAAAAGAATCATCAAAATCGGTTCATAAACGACGAAGTTATCCGCGAACACACATAAAAAAAAAATATATATACGGTCGAATTGAGAAACCTCCTCCTTTTTTTGAAGTCGGTTAAAAATCAGTATACAAGTTATTTTCAGTGCGAAATCCGATTGACCTTAAGTCATGTTTTAGTGAGAATATCGTGTGTGGCTCATTTATTTATTGATAAATTGACGAAAATGTAATTTGGATATTAAGAGCAAAGTTATTCTGATTAAATAAATAACGCTCACAGGCACGTACATTGTAATGATTCCAAGTTAAGCACTACAGGCTTTTTAATATGATAACCATACAACGACGGCACGAACATATAACATCCATGACCGAACCGGGATTCGAACCCAGGACCCTGGTTTGGCAGTCCGGTGTGGTAACCATTACACCAACCGGGTTAAATTATACATCATCGAGCAGTCGAGCAATCATTACGAAAATCGAGTACTACATCAAAAGTGCATCGTCGATACGTCTCAAATGACCTTCGACGTGAAATAACAAATGTGTGTACGGTGAAGCAATGCAATGCGCGTCAAATCGGCGGCATTCCGGATTGTCCGCGGACCGTTACGGCACCACCCGGACGCTGCGCTTGCGCAACGGATCGCATGCGTCTGGTTATGTAACGCGTTGCATGCTGGGTGCACTCACACTATGCGGTGCCCGTTGACGGATTAACGGAGTTTGTCTTCATAGCTGTTGTAGACAAATGACCGTACTTTGTTTAGGTACGAGTGATTCTTAGATGACTTGTGGGTACATACCTACCTAATAGTATATTAACACATTCGCAGACAGTGACCGGCTATAGCAGTGATAACAATAAAAGTTCTATTGTGTCTCGTTCAGTGTCCGCGAATGTGTTAAAATTATTCGAACTTTCTTTACCAGTCATAGGTATTTTTTTTATTGGGTACAGGCAGAGGAAAACATTATATTCGTCAGTTCTCTTCAATCGTCGTATTTTGTAACTTGTCTCGTCAGTAAGTCAATTAAAGTCCTGTTTATGTCAACTCACTCTCCAATTTCGGAGATCTTCTAATCAAAAATATTGAGTAGAACGAAAATAAAAATCTGACAGGCAAGAAAGCGCATAGTGTGAGCCGATGTGATGCGTGCGTGCAGATGAGGGGCCGCACGCGCACGCGCCGGCCTCGAGCGGCCTTGACAATGCCGTCGGCGGGCGTCGGCGCCGGCTCAGGCAATGCAACGCACGAAGCGCGCCTTTCTTTCGCTTCTGGTTTTTACCGACATTGAGGAAAACAGAACAAAAAGTGTTTCGAACTGGTATTGGGGGATTGACCGTGGACTCCACTTCACTTACATGACCTTTGTTTTATTTTGAAAGTTCGAAATGGTCCGTCACAATAGAGCCTTTGGGAATTTAGGAATATAAAGTATACAACTTATACTTTCGTGCCATATTAACTATTGCTCCAAATAGCTAGTTCTAACAGTACGTACAATTTTTTCGTTGGCTTTCAGAAAAGGCCCAGAAGTGCGATTTTTGAAAATCATACGAGCGACTTGGCAGTAGAAAATGTCAAAATTACTATGGAGATTATGCATCTTTCTACTGCCAATTCGCTCGTATGATTTTCAAAAATCGCACTTCAGAATGAATGTTCTCTTTGTCGATCCACTAATTTGATTAATTTCGTGACTGACGGACAATGCACAGGCTAAATAAACTGCTGAATATATAGAGTCCTTCTTAATATGCTGACACTTTTTAAGGGGATGACCAGACCATTAAACTGAACATGTTTCTCCATGGCACCAACAAACAAATCATCACGAAAAAAAAAATCTCGTCAAAGTTCCGTCTAAGCTTACAAATTAATTTATGGATTGCCCTAGGGACTGCCTTGTTTAATTTATCTCTTGTTCGCGACTAAGAAAGACTTTGCGTTTGTATCTTAATCCTAAAGATTGATATAATTTCCGAGTTAACAAAATTAATTATCTTAACATTATTTTGTTGATTCGGTTAAAAGACGACTTTTCCGCAATTTTCTTTGATGTGTTCCAATTCCGAAATTAAAACGAAAAGCATTGTCATCGAATAAATTGAAACAAACAGGCTTTAGCATTACAAAAGAAAGATTAACTTATTAATTTGAATTTCAAATATTTGAATCCTCGGTTGGGAAGGGTGCGGGTTCAAGTCCCCGAGACAAAATTTTTCAATCTTTAATTTAATGTTATTATCCAATAAATTGTCGTAAAAGGGTATTTTATTTAACAATAAGTAATAATATGAAAATTCAGAGGACACTTGCACTTTCGATGTTCGGTCGTGAACGATTTTGTTCAAATGTCAACTACCTATAGGTATATTATATCTATGGGTATATTCCAATGAAGTGCTATCAAAAACGGTATCGTAATTTTGAAAATAGAAAGTTCGAGCAAAGGGGTCTGTTTATACTACAGTATGTATCTTTTCGCCTGATTGTTTTATTGGACATCGGCCAAAAAGTAATCGTACCTATCGTACAGTAAGGCATAATAAATCATAATTCATTGAAACAAGTTGAATTAATATAAAACTAAATGTAGGTAAACATGTAAATAAAACCGGTCAAGTGCGAGTCGTTCCGTACCACACCATCACAGAACACAACATTATTAACTTAGAAAAAAAAAAAACTTTTTAGGTACGGGACCTTTAGCGCAAGACCGACTCACACTTGGCCGGTTTTTAGTATTTGTTGTTATTCTGTAGAGTTTGCTCTATAATCACACTGAGTTTGACGCTTGTATGTATTACCGTTTTTACGATAGAGCGTGAAGAAAAAACGTTGATAAAAACTAGTTTCATGTTGAGAACCCCCATTAATTTTTAATTTTTTGACATTTTTATTATTTGTTAACAAATCCGCCGTAATAACGCATAATCTGAGAAAATTTCAACATTCTAGCTATTACGGTTCAAAAGTTACAGCCCTAAATAGGTAGGACAGACGGACGGACGGACAGACGGACGGACGGACGGACGGACGGAAGGACGGACGGACGGACAACGTAGGCTTAGTAATAGGGTCCCGTTTTCACCCTTTGGGTACGGAACCCTAAAAAGAAATTAAAATTCGACTTGTGAAAACCTTTTACATACCTACACTAAATAGATTTCTCACTATATATCCATACATGACTGGATACCCTACGTAATGTTAATTTTTTATGTTGCAGTCGACCGTACCTACTATTAAATAAGTAGGAGTTATTAAGAATATCGAAAACAAAATCTTCTCCGAGATCCACTATTTTGTTGTTTTACGTCATTTCCTTATCACGGGACATGTTAAGAGTCCCGGACTAGCCCGGACTATACAGGGTGTTAGGGTAAACAGTTGAATTACTTTAAGGGGTGATTGTACCCATGATACTGAACAACTTCCCCTAAGAAAAGTTTCGTAAAAAATTTTTTGTACTTTCCATACTAAATGCAATCAGCTGACCGAACTGTATGAAAAGTCGAAAAAAAAATTGAGAATTATTTCTTTGGGAAAGTTGTTCAGTATCATGGGTACAATCACCCCTCAATGGTGGATTGGACTGCCCGGAACTGTTGTCACGGGTGGGGTTGCGTACGAACACCTCTCGCTTGCGGCGGCCTCGCCTTCTGCACCACCCGCATGCACAGAGTAATTATGCCAGGAATTCTGTTTTGAACCGATGTATTGACGCTCACGAGGACCTTATGTGCGATTCTGATGTCTTCTTTATGTCACTGGGGCAGTACACCAAAAGAGCGAAGGACGCAGTAAAGAACGCAGCCTATTTAAACCACATATAAATATTATATTTATATAATATTATATTTTTTACATACCTAAATTTTATTTAATTTCAGTATCTTTTTATAGTAATGACACCCATTCACACACATACACACAAACACATTTGTTTACTCGCATAACACATCATCTCGTCAGCAGCTACGTCAAACTGTACATTGATCGGTGTCTCGGCAAGCGATTTGGTCGTATAGTCTACCATTTATATGACTATTGAGATTTATAGAAGTTATATTATAGTAATTTTTGACATTTCGTACTAGTGTTTTCAATACGTCTAATGTTTGACTGTATGACCGAATTGTTTATTGAGCAACCTATGGTAATTTATCCCGTAGGAACATATAGATTAAATGTAAGGTAGGTACTTAGTCTTTTTATTTGTCCAAATTTTCATATTTGGTACGTTTTGTTTTTTTTATACCTCAAACAGTTTTTAAAACGGGATAATGTATCCTGTAGAAGCAGTTAGTTTAAATGTTAGGTTATCTTTTTATTTCTCCGAACTTTCTTTTTTTTTTTTAGTTTTGTCCCCTGTACCTTAAACAGTTTTTTAAACGTGTTATCATGTAATTGGCGCTGTATAATTTAAATGTTGTTGTATTAGAAATTAAGTAATTTGCTGTATGATATCCAATAAAGATAAATTAAAAATTAAATTAAAGTAATGCAACTGTTTATACTAACATCCTGTAGTATACTAGCCCGGTCCCGTTGGCACCCGTTGGGTATAAAAGCCTAAAAACTTAAAGAGGGGGTTCCTCTTTAAGTTTTTATGCTTTAGCTATAGTTTAAGCAGAAAATTTTATGATTGCTATAAGTAAAGTATTTTCTTCCATTTCCCGTATCGTTAGGGGGAAACTTCAACCTAGGTTTAAAGAATTTTATTCTCAAAAGACTTAAAACGAGTCACTTTACAAGAGAATTTTAAACAATGTTACTTTTAAACTTATATCAGCTTATAGGCAGGAGGTTAAATTAATATCAGAAGGTTAAATTTATTCTGTGCATGCCCTCATTGTTGTTATTGTTATCGATAAAGACTTAAACTAATTTCTTTTAAAAAAATGTTGTTTTGTTCTAAATTAAAATTGTTTTGTAGTCAAAAATTAAAATCAGACTTGTAACTGTACTTTTGAATTAGTTAACGTCACGCAGCAACTGTGGATCTCCCGCTAAACTCTTTAAGGAGTTTTGGAGAGAAATTGTTTATTCTAGATTATAATTTTTTTTGTAAAAGTTAAATAAATTAAAAAAAAAAAAAAAAAAAAAACTAAAGTATAGGTGTTATTGACAGAACATGCAAATTTAAGAGGTAATAAAGTAAATATCTCATATATATACAACTTACAGTTACATATACGATTATCACAAAGCAAAATATTAACCATCTACCTACATAAGTCAGAATTACATTACGAACTAATGTAAGATACAGATTATTCGCTGAGGGCGCATAGCAAATATTGTAATATTATATTATTACATTCATACACAAAACTCAAGATCGCAATCCCTTTCGGGGTGGTCAGAACCATTGCTACAAACTACCAACTAATAAATTATTACACAGATTGCACTAAATTGTTTTATCTAAAGTTTTAAATTCATAACATATTTTTTTAATTTGTTTTTAAATGAGCCAAATGAGTCAGCATTTTTAATATCTGTGGGTAACTTGTTGTACCATTGTGTCCCAGCCTGTCCCAACCTGTCCCAGACGTAGCTACGGACATGAGTGAATACCCGCACTTGTTATTGTAAACATTATAATCTTTCATCTTTCGGTATCGATGAAACGACCGACGTATGTTCCAGGAATCGTTTCTGGATGAGTCTGTAGTGTTCCTCATCTGGATAGTGGAACGAAGGTCGTCGATCGACGTCCCGGACTGCGTGTCGGCATTAGTCTACGTGCTATACGGGGTGTCCTTTTATGTTCATGCATAGTCTAAAAAAACAAGGTCTTTTATTCCCAGAGTGACACAAGCCTACGTCACAAGAAAATGGCCGCTAAACATGGTAAAAGGGTATGATGACGTAGGCTTGTGTCAGTGACGTGGTCAGTCACGTGATCGGAAGAGAATACCAGGCGCAGTATATTATTGTACCATAATATGGTACAATAATATACTGCGCCTGGTATTATGTTCATGTATAGAAAGAAAACAGGAGAGTTTCCCACAAAAAAAAGAACTAAACCAAGGCCTTAAAATTATCACTACATGGTATAAAACAAATCGCTTCCCGCTGTCTGTCTGTGCCTATGTATGCTTCGATCTTTAAAACTACGCAACGGATTTTGATGCAGTTTTTTTAAGAGTAATTCAAGAGAAAGGTTTATATCAGCATTGCACCCGTGCGACGGCGACGCCCGGGGTGGGTCGCTAGTGATAATACAGGTATTTTGTTGTAGTGATGTCTCTGCCCACAACGAACGGTCATTAAAACATGACAAATCGAAACAAATTCTAATGATTTTTGCGTTATTATGACGAGTAAGAAAACATTTTTGGCGCGACCGCCCCTCTAGCAAGACTCCATTCGCGCGCGACGCGCCTTCGCTGCGTAGAAACTGACATCTCTCTGCTCTTTTCAGAGAGCATCACAGATCACAAAAACTAAGAGAGCATACATCGCGCTTGCCGCTTGACAAACGCGAGAAAATATGACCAGTGGGCTCGTTTAGACCAGAAACCTTCGATCAAAGCCAGACACCAACCGTGTCGGCCTCCTAGAATAGCATAGGTTCATTTAATAGTACGAGATACGAACGTAAGATCATGCACCTATCCCTTAGGCAAACGGCATGTGATTCATGTTAAAGTTTACACAGGGGTTCACACAATGCCACCGGGTTGCCTAGCAAAATCTTGCCGCAAGTACCTTTACCATGATGATTTATGGTACCATATTTAACAAAAAATGCACCTATCTTTTAGGCCAGCAAATGGGGTGCCATCGGAAGGAGACCGTTCTAAAGATCTGGAAAGACTAGGGTTGCCACCTCTCAGTCTGCCGCAACTCTAGGGTTGCCAGGTTCAAAGAAGTCATTTTTTACGAGAAATGCACCTATAAAGTAGGGACTTAATTTCTACACCAAATTGAAGCTATCGTCTCCGTCGACACGGTGGACCAGGGTTGCCAGCCTAAAAGCTGCCGCAAATGAGGGTTGCCAGCACTTTTACCAACAATTACACATACCTGATAGGAACGATTTTAACAAGTAAATGGGGTGCCATCGGAAGGAGACCGAGCTAAAGAACTGGAAAAACTAGGGTTTTCACCTCTCAGTCTGCCGCAACTCCAGGGTAGCCACGTTCAAAGAAGTCATTTTTAACGAGAAATGCACCTATAAAGTAGGGACTTAATTTCTACACCAAATTGAAGCTATCGTCTTCCTCGACACGGTGGACCAGGGTTGCCAGCCTAAAAGCTGCCGCAAATGAGGGTTGCCAGCACTTTTACCAACAATTACACATACCTGATAGGAACGATTTTTAGAAGTAAATGGGGTGCCATCGGAAGGAGACCGATCTAAAGAACTGGAAAAACTAGGGTTTTCACCTCTCAGACTGCCGCAACTCTAGGGCTGCTAGGTTCAAAGAAATAATTTTTCAGCGAAAAGTGCACCTGCAAAGTAAGGATTAATTTCTACACAAAATCGAAGCCATCGTCTTCTACCAGACCAGACTCTCGCCAGACCTGATCTACCATGGAAACTCTCGTTTTCTAACATCTATACATATTACATAGGGAATACACTGAAATGCGTTACATACCTTCCTACTTAAGGTTAAATTAATTCTGAAGACGGATACCTATAGGTAAAGGTAAACCGATTATTTCATTCATAGTTAAATACGTTTCATACATATTTATAAACACACTAGTACAGCAAAAAATGTTGATATTTAATAATAAAAATGGACCAAGTAAAAGGACAATGGGCAAAAATGTCTGGAGTGTGGCCCCGCCCTACTAAACCTTCAGTAAGTATGGCATGTCTGTCTAATTGTTGGTCTATTTACATGCATTCAATAACATTAACGCGCATTCCAGAAATACTTTATTATAGAAGATAATATACATGGTGTAATAAAAAACCCTATTTATAATTTTAACCTCTCGTTTAAAATTAATTATTTTCGTCGCGCGGATCCGCGTTCCGGCATACCAAAGGTTAAAGGGCTAGTTAATACCATCAAAACGAACAACTTTCACCACGGAGACAACTTCGAAAAAATAATACAATCTGGTGTTTCATACAAAACTGCAGTAGGTACCTTCAGCCGAATTTTTCCCCGACGTTCTCTCTGTAGGTAACGTTGTTCAGTTTGATGGTGTTAAATTAAATATTACTAGAGTGTCTTATTACACCAGTATACACTGACACCAACGAAAACTCTCGCACACAACAAATTCTTTTTAAATTTTCTGCCTAAGCTCAAATTGTTTTCTTTTTAACCGACTTAAAAAAAGGAGGTTATCAATTCGATTCGTATGTATGAATCATTCCCATCACGTCGCTTCCCATGACGCCGCTTCTGTAGATGTGCTTTGGTTCTATTCCCATCATGTCGCTCCTCCTATGTGAGTACAGGCGAATGTAATATTAAAGGAATTGCAAAATATTAGGGCTTCCAAACAAATATACAAAATTTCATAGGTGTATGTATGTTTGTATGTATGTTTGTCCACGCATATCTCCGAAACTATTAATCGAATTGTGACCATTCTTTTTTTATTGGCTTACATTTACTCCAATTTAGGGAACAATTTAAGTTACATCAAAATCGGTTCAGTAGTTTTCAAGATAATTATGAATTAATACGCGTAAGTGTGACGGCCTGGTTTGTATGTATTTACGTGATAAGTTCGGCATTTCTTGACCGATTTGGGTGATTCTTTTTTAGTTCTGAAGGTTTTACCCCCGAGGTATTTCCATTTTAATTTTGTGAAGATGTGATGACGCGATTCGGAGCTACACAATAGAACTCCTCAAAAGTTGACAGCACATCATTGGCGATTGAAACATTTGCTTTGTATCGAGTACCCTTTGCATGTATAACTGATATCTGAGTCAAAATATTTCAAATAAAATTATAATTTTTAGAAATGCCAAAGTTATCAGTTATCACGTAAATACATACAAACCAGGCCGTCACTCTTACGCGTATTAATTCATAATTATCTTGAAAACTACTGAACCGATTTTAATGTAACTTAAATTGTTCCCTAAATTGGAGTAAATGTAAGCCAATAAAAAAAGAATGGTCACAATTCGATTAATAGTTTCGGAGATATGCGTGGACAAACATACATACAAACATACATACACCTATGAAATTTTGTATATTTGTTTGGAAGCCCTAATATTTTGCAATTCCTTTAATATTACATTCGCCTGTACTCACATAGGAGGAGCGACATGATGGGAATAGAACCAAAGCACATCTAAAGAAGCGGCGTCATGGGAAGCGACGTGATGGGAATGATTCATACATACGAATCGAATTGATAACCTCCTTTTTTTAAGTCGGTTAAAAAGAAAACAATTTGAGCTTAGGCAGAAAATTTAAAAAGAATTTGTTGTGTGCGAGAGTTTTCGTTGGTGTCAGTGTATACTGGTGTAGTAAGACACTCTAGTAATATTTAATTTAACACCATCAAACTGAACAACGTTACCTACAGAGAGAACGTCGGGGAAAAATTCGGCTGAAGGTACCTACTGCAGTTTTGTATGAAACACCAGATTGTATTATTTTTTCGAAGTTGTCTCCGTGGTGAAAGTTGTTCGTTTTGATGGTATTAACTAGCCCTTTAACCTTTGGTATGCCGGAACGCGGATCCGCGCGACGAAAATAATTAATTTTAAACGAGAGGTTAAAATTATAAATAGGGTTTTTTATTACACCATGTATATTATCTTCTATAATAAAGTATTTCTGGAATGCGCGTTAATGTTATTGAATGCATGTAAATAGACCAACAATTAGACAGACATGCCATACTTACTGAAGGTTTAGTAGGGCAGGCCACACTCCAGAAATTTTTGCCCATTGTCCTTTTACTTGGTCCATTTTTATTATTAAATATCAACATTTTTTGCTGTTCTAGTGTGTTTATAAATATGTATGAAACGTATTTAACTATGAATGAAATAATCGGTTTACCTTTACCTATAGGTATCCGTCTTCAGAATTAATTTAACCTTAAGTAGGAAGGTATATATATTATATTATATATTTATTTATGAAAGAAAACGTTACAGAATTGACAAAAAATAGTGCAGTAAAAACCAATTTAGGTTTATCTATGCACTATCGACTCGTCTAGGACGTCTTAATTAACAGTTAGGATAACCAATATGTTATGTACTTAAATTACGTACTTCAGGTTCAGGTATGTAACGCATTTCAGTGTATGCCCTATGTAATATGTATAGATGTTAGAAAACGAGAGTTTCCATGGTAGATCAGGTCTGGCGAGAGTCTGGTCTGGTAGAAGACGATGGCTTCGATTTTGTGTAGAAATTAATCCTTACTTTGGTGGTGCACTTTTCGCTGAAAAATTATTTCTTTGAACCTAGCAGCCCTAGGGCTGCTAGGTGCCGCAACTCTAGAGTTGCGGCAGACTGAGAGGTGGCAACCCTAGTCTTTCCAGATCTTTAGATCGGTCTCCTTCCGATGGCACCCCATTTGCTGGCCTAAAAGATAGGTGCAATTTTTTGTTAAATATGGTACCATAAATCATCATGGTAAAGGTACTTGCGGCAAGATTTTGCTAGGCAACCCGGTGGCATTGTGTGAACCCCTGTGTAAACTTTAACATGAATCACATGCCGTTTGCCTAAGGGATAGGTGGATGATCTTACGTTCGTATCTCGTACTATAACTTCTGTCCCCTATTATTATATTAGTTATACCTAAGTTCTTTCTTTTCTCTATTTCACAGTCAGAATAATTTATAATTCTTCAAAAAAATTGGAGTAGGTAACTATAATGTCTGGTCTTGACAATTTTACACTATGTAATGCAATATTGTATTTTAATTGTACTTTGTACATTTTGTTTTGTTTAAAAGATGTTATTGTGTGTTGTAGAGTTTCTGGCCGCATCTTCTCTCAACGGAACACCTTCCACCTTCAGTCAAAAAATGAAGTCAAAAAGCTATCTGTATGATATTATTTTGAATAAAAAATTTTGAATTTTGAATGACAAAAGAATAAAAATCCGAGCTTTGAAACCTCAAAAAATTTGGTAGTCTGATGTAGGACATCCTATATCCATAGAATCTGGCAAATATTAAATTGAAATATGGGTGTTAGGCTAATGTTTTGTTTGGCATAAGAGAACCGCTAGTCGACGGTGGAGCGTTTGATATTCGTATGATTCATTTATTATCTGGTTCATTTTGCAGCTATAAATCGTTAAGCGGGCTGAATACATTCATCTTTAGACAAAATCTAACATCATTAGATGTGTTCTCTAATGGCGATTTTATTTGGCATCAAATATTTATTCACTAACTAGCTGTTGCCCGCGACTTCGTCTGCGTTGACTGTAAAAGTAAGTATCATACCTATGTGTTAAACACAGGGTGTACAATAAAATGGGACAGCTACTTAAAGGGGTGCTTCAGACCATCAAACTGAACAACTTTCTCTATGGGACCAATATCGAAATCGCGAAAAAAAATTCCGCTCTCCCATATAAAACTGCAAACATAACTCGACTGAAATGTATGGGACAGCAGATTTTTTTTTCGCGATTTCGATATTGGTCCCATAGAGAAAGTTGTTCAGTTTGATGGTCTGAAGCACCTCTTTAAGTAGCTATCCTATTTTAATTTACACCCTGTATAGTCTGTGAGCCAAAAATTAAAAACCATGAATGTGTAATGGGTGATCGAATCGGAAACATCCAAACTTTCAGATTTTTCAGATTTTAACAAGTAAATGGGGTGCCATCGGAAGGAGACCGAGCTAAAGAACTGGAAAAACTAGGGTTTTCACCTCTCAGTCTGCCGCAACTCCAGGGTAGCCACGTTCAAAGAAGTCATTTTTAACGAGAAATGCACCTATAAAGTAGGGACTTAATTTCTACACCAAATTGAAGCTATCGTCTTCCTCGACACGGTGGACCAGGGTTGCCAGCCTAAAAGCTGCCGCAAATGAGGGTTGCCAGCACTTTTACCAACAATTACACATACCTGATAGGAACGATTTTTAGAAGTAAATGGGGTGCCATCGGAAGGAGACCGATCTAAAGAACTGGAAAAACTAGGGTTTTCACCTCTCAGACTGCCGCAACTCTAGGGCTGCTAGGTTCAAAGAAATAATTTTTCAGCGAAAAGTGCACCTGCAAAGTAAGGATTAATTTCTACACAAAATCGAAGCCATCGTCTTCTACCAGACCAGACTCTCGCCAGACCTGATCTACCATGGAAACTCTCGTTTTCTAACATCTATACATATTACATAGGGAATACACTGAAATGCGTTACATACCTTCCTACTTAAGGTTAAATTAATTCTGAAGACGGATACCTATAGGTAAAGGTAAACCGATTATTTCATTCATAGTTAAATACGTTTCATACATATTTATAAACACACTAGTACAGCAAAAAATGTTGATATTTAATAATAAAAATGGACCAAGTAAAAGGACAATGGGCAAAAATGTCTGGAGTGTGGCCCCGCCCTACTAAACCTTCAGTAAGTATGGCATGTCTGTCTAATTGTTGGTCTATTTACATGCATTCAATAACATTAACGCGCATTCCAGAAATACTTTATTATAGAAGATAATATACATGGTGTAATAAAAAACCCTATTTATAATTTTAACCTCTCGTTTAAAATTAATTATTTTCGTCGCGCGGATCCGCGTTCCGGCATACCAAAGGTTAAAGGACTTGACTTATCTTGAAAACTACTGAACCGATTTTGATGTAACTTAAATTGTTCCCTAAATTGGAGTAAATGTAAGCCAATAAAAAAAGAATGGTCACAATTCGATTAATAGTTTCGGAGATATGCGTGGACAAACATACATACAAACATACATACACCTATGAAATTTTGTATATTTGTTTGGAAGCCCTAATATTTTGCAATTCCTTTAATATTACATTCGCCTGTACTCACATAGGAGGAGCGACATGATGGGAATAGAACCAAAGCACATCTAAAGAAGCGGCGTCATGGGAAGCGACGTGATGGGAATGATTCATACATACGAATCGAATTGATAACCTCCTTTTTTTAAGTCGGTTAAAAAGAAAACAATTTGAGCTTAGGCAGAAAATTTAAAAAGAATTTGTTGTGTGCGAGAGTTTTCGTTGGTGTCAGTGTATACTGGTGTAGTAAGACACTCTAGTAATATTTAATTTAACACCATCAAACTGAACAACGTTACCTACAGAGAGAACGTCGGGGAAAAATTCGGCTGAAGGTACCTACTGCAGTTTTGTATGAAACACCAGATTGTATTATTTTTTCGAAGTTGTCTCCGTGGTGAAAGTTGTTCGTTTTGATGGTATTAACTAGCCCTTTAACCTTTGGTATGCCGGAACGCGGATCCGCGCGACGAAAATAATTAATTTTAAACGAGAGGTTAAAATTATAAATAGGGTTTTTTATTACACCATGTATATTATCTTCTATAATAAAGTATTTCTGGAATGCGCGTTAATGTTATTGAATGCATGTAAATAGACCAACAATTAGACAGACATGCCATACTTACTGAAGGTTTAGTAGGGCAGGCCACACTCCAGAAATTTTTGCCCATTGTCCTTTTACTTGGTCCATTTTTATTATTAAATATCAACATTTTTTGCTGTTCTAGTGTGTTTATAAATATGTATGAAACGTATTTAACTATGAATGAAATAATCGGTTTACCTTTACCTATAGGTATCCGTCTTCAGAATTAATTTAACCTTAAGTAGGAAGGTATATATATTATATTATATATTTATTTATGAAAGAAAACGTTACAGAATTGACAAAAAATAGTGCAGTAAAAACCAATTTAGGTTTATCTATGCACTATCGACTCGTCTAGGACGTCTTAATTAACAGTTAGGATAACCAATATGTTATGTACTTAAATTACGTACTTCAGGTTCAGGTATGTAACGCATTTCAGTGTATGCCCTATGTAATATGTATAGATGTTAGAAAACGAGAGTTTCCATGGTAGATCAGGTCTGGCGAGAGTCTGGTCTGGTAGAAGACGATGGCTTCGATTTTGTGTAGAAATTAATCCTTACTTTGGTGGTGCACTTTTCGCTGAAAAATTATTTCTTTGAACCTAGCAGCCCTAGGGCTGCTAGGTGCCGCAACTCTAGAGTTGCGGCAGACTGAGAGGTGGCAACCCTAGTCTTTCCAGATCTTTAGATCGGTCTCCTTCCGATGGCACCCCATTTGCTGGCCTAAAAGATAGGTGCAATTTTTTGTTAAATATGGTACCATAAATCATCATGGTAAAGGTACTTGCGGCAAGATTTTGCTAGGCAACCCGGTGGCATTGTGTGAACCCCTGTGTAAACTTTAACATGAATCACATGCCGTTTGCCTAAGGGATAGGTGGATGATCTTACGTTCGTATCTCGTACTATAACTTCTGTCCCCTATTATTATATTAGTTATACCTAAGTTCTTTCTTTTCTCTATTTCACAGTCAGAATAATTTATAATTCTTCAAAAAAATTGGAGTAGGTAACTATAATGTCTGGTCTTGACAATTTTACACTATGTAATGCAATATTGTATTTTAATTGTACTTTGTACATTTTGTTTTGTTTAAAAGATGTTATTGTGTGTTGTAGAGTTTCTGGCCGCATCTTCTCTCAACGGAACACCTTCCACCTTCAGTCAAAAAATGAAGTCAAAAAGCTATCTGTATGATATTATTTTGAATAAAAAATTTTGAATTTTGAATGACAAAAGAATAAAAATCCGAGCTTTGAAACCTCAAAAAATTTGGTAGTCTGATGTAGGACATCCTATATCCATAGAATCTGGCAAATATTAAATTGAAATATGGGTGTTAGGCTAATGTTTTGTTTGGCATAAGAGAACCGCTAGTCGACGGTGGAGCGTTTGATATTCGTATGATTCATTTATTATCTGGTTCATTTTGCAGCTATAAATCGTTAAGCGGGCTGAATACATTCATCTTTAGACAAAATCTAACATCATTAGATGTGTTCTCTAATGGCGATTTTATTTGGCATCAAATATTTATTCACTAACTAGCTGTTGCCCGCGACTTCGTCTGCGTTGACTGTAAAAGTAAGTATCATACCTATGTGTTAAACACAGGGTGTACAATAAAATGGGACAGCTACTTAAAGGGGTGCTTCAGACCATCAAACTGAACAACTTTCTCTATGGGACCAATATCGAAATCGCGAAAAAAAATTCCGCTCTCCCATATAAAACTGCAAACATAACTCGACTGAAATGTATGGGACAGCAGATTTTTTTTTCGCGATTTCGATATTGGTCCCATAGAGAAAGTTGTTCAGTTTGATGGTCTGAAGCACCTCTTTAAGTAGCTATCCTATTTTAATTTACACCCTGTATAGTCTGTGAGCCAAAAATTAAAAACCATGAATGTGTAATGGGTGATCGAATCGGAAACATCCAAACTTTCAGATTTTTTATTTTAGTAGGATCTCACGGTCTATTCTTTAATCCTCTCTTTGATTTTGATAGACTAAAATTGGACGAGAAAATTCCCAGTCGACAAATCTCCGGAAAGCACGTAAAAAAAGAGCGCTACGGTGTTAGCTATACGGTCAAATTGCGCAGCAGGCGATTTATCTTAATTTTTCTCTACTGGATTCATTCCTTTTAGTTACTTATATTACTATAATAAGTTAAAAGTAATGAATATTATATGACACCTCGCACCATCTAGTACTCACCTTACTTTGGTCAATACAAATGTCTGTCATCTCGGTACGTATTTCGAGTATATCTGATGTTTCGTCAAAGTAAAGGCAATATTATAATAGCAATTGTTTTGCTCCTTTTTTTTCGTTAGAAACGTTCGCGTAATCCATTCATTTTTCCTTGATCTTAGCCATCAAATAGACCGGTAAATCGTCTGTTGACCGTAGACAGTAGCGGTCTTTTTATTACGTGACGCGATCTAACTGCTTGTAGGTCGGATCTTATACATCTACGTGCGAAATAAGTCAAGCTGAAATTCTTAATGTGCTTTAGTGGAGAAATGTCCAACATGTTTTGTTTTTGGCTTATTTGTCGGTATTATTATAGATTGGTATTAGGACCAACTGACATATCTGTTGTTAGACTCTTATCAACAGATCAACAAAACTGTTATCGAGATTTACGACCGACAGCACAAATGTTTAGGCTAAATAATCGATAAAAACCATCGCAAAATGTTCTTGTGCGTCAGACATAACGGCGCGGGCGCAGGAAAACTTCCACTGTTGCCTGCCGATTTACTATGAGCAATGTTATTTTATTGCCTATATGTTGTTCTACGTAGGAAGAATACGAAGTCTCTTGAATCAAAGAATTTGCATACTTATTGTGAAATCCTTTGGGTTAGATTAGAGAGCCTTGTCTTATTGAATTAAAGGTAGTGCAGAACTTTGGCAAAATGCCTGAAAGCAAAATCTTTGATAGGTACCTCAATCGTGTATCTTTTAGTGTTTGATTTGGATTATAAAGATGTTTGTTTTTGCAGAACGCTTGTTTGGAAACAAAAAGGGAAACACTAAGATCGAAGTGAAAACATTAGTTACTGTAGGTACTACGATCGCCGTGTCTTTACAATTATTGAGAAAATTCTTATAAATATAAGAAGGATTAAAAACTAATAGGAGTATCATTCGGTATCATGAGAGTATCAGTTTGTACTTCGGTGAGTGTGCCCAAGAGCTACATGAGCTCATTCCATGACCTTTCTACTATCGGACTTCTAGACGCACCGCGGGATATCACCCCATCTTGGTTGACATCCCACTTATCCGCACCAAGCGCCTTTCTGAATTTTTTATAATGCGTACAACCAGGGAGTGGAATGCCTTGCCTGCGTCAGTATTTCCGAGCACTTTCAACCCGAATTCCTTTAAAGTACGAGTGAATAGGCATCTTCTGGGTAAACTCGCTACATCTTCGACCCCATCTTCGTCCTGAGGACTGGATTGAGGTCAAGAGCAAACCCATCATTAATTTAAAAAAAAAAACATTAATCTTTAAACAACATAACCATCAAACTGAACAACTTTTACCATAGGAGCGACTAGAACAAAAAAAAAACTGCTGTTCCATACTAAACTGCAACGCCTAATCGACTCAAACGTAGATTTTTTGTTCTCAGCGATTTTCTCCCAGCCATAGATGTTGTTCCGTTTTATGGGTAGAGTATGTGGATACTTTTCCTTACACCCTGCATACTTCAACTGATTTATATTCAAAGGTGTATACTAAATTTTTTATACCAAAAGCGAAACAAAGTCTGCGCTTCTCAATTCAGTACCTAAATCATAATGACCTTATGGTCGCGGTGCTCAGAAATACTGCAAGACTGCAACTGCCACAGAACAGACAACGGCTTATCGTAATTTTTTCTGCTAAAGTTAAGGGGATCTTTATCAGTTGGAAGTTTTGGAGAACTCTTGTGCGGAGTGTGTGAGGGTTGCTTTGGTGGCTAGGGCAGTTGAAGTGAAAGGTTTTGAGTATCGGTGCGTACTAATTTATTCTGTAAATTTCCCCCGTTTTATATAGATCGGCGGTTCCCTATTTGTTGGTGAACCGCCGAGTAAATGTGGGTAGGTACCCCACATAAGTTCTTGAAGCTAATAACAATTTAAACGG
Source organism: Agonopterix subpropinquella (assembly GCA_922987775.1). NCBI lineage: Eukaryota > Metazoa > Arthropoda > Insecta > Lepidoptera > Depressariidae > Agonopterix > Agonopterix subpropinquella. The sequence goes on along the minus strand of OV277695.1, from coordinate 9,076,474 downwards.
AAAATATGTTTTGCGATTATAATTTAAAATTGAAGATTGGCTTAGTCGTAAGACACGGTCCCGTCTGTGAAAATAGAATAAAATGGATGAAAAGTTCTGATCTATAAAGTCCTTCAAAGCTGTGTCTGTTACTTGGTACCTGAGATATAGTTAACTAAAGGACTGCTAAATATGCATGTTGTCCATTTACTCGTGGACCTAATATTCAGAAAGGAATATTTTGTTCTTTGAACTGTGAGCGATTATTAGCATATTTATTGCGAAAAGTATTGTTTCGAAATGTTTCGATTACCTACGAAAATATGAAAAAGTTAGATCATTTTTAGCCAACTTAAAAAAAATGGAGGAGATTATTCTCACCAGAGATATATCCCATACAACCGATGTCATCAATAAAGTTCTCTCATTTAACGCTTCTTTGGAGTTTTTGGAGACAAATGAAAGACGCAGGAACCGCGGAGAAGTCCACAGGAAAGAGGTGAACCGATCGCTTTGCCACGCTACAAATGACGGAACACTTTTCCTGTTTACGACCCATACACCATCATTATTTCATACCCATCAAACTGAACAAACCGATCGGAGCTAAAAAAAACAGCTGTTCCATATTATATTGCAATGCCTACAAATGTATGCAAGGGCAGATTTTTGTACTCCGATTAGTTTCATTGTTATTTATTAGCATTTGCGGCACGACACTTTGTTACGCAAAACAACACCAATTTTACGAATCAAAACTCACTATAAACAATAAAAATTCCATAAAATAATTATGTGAACTCCAAACGCAGCTGACCAGATCCCGCCAAAAACTCCTCACAAGAGATAACGAAACAAAACAAAATAATAATTATTTAAAAAACGTTACTTTGTAAGATATAATTAAAAGAAGATTTCATACGTAATAAATAAATGTAAAAAAAATATAGATCAGAGCTTAAAGTGCATGAAAAATATTGTAATAACGCCATTTTTAAAATTAAAAACCCAACATTATTATTTTTAATTCTTTTTAAGGCATTCAATAAGATTTTTTTCGCAATTTCAAGCCTGTCATTCATAATTTTTTTTGTAGATTTAGATATAAAAACTTTATGGTGAATACTTTTTTGTCAGGTGTAGGTATCTACATCTACACTAATATTATAAAGAGGAAAGATTTGTACCTATTTTTGTATGTTTGTATGTTTGTAATGAATAGGCTCAAAAAGTACTTGGCCGATTTAAAAAATTCTTTCACCATTCACCCACAGCTGCATTCACCCTGAGTAACATAGGCTATATTTATTGCTGGAAAAGATTAGACGTCCACCCGTGGGAAGCCGGGACGGGCCGCTAGTATTTAGTATAGAGATAGGAAGTATTACGTACACTAGAGAACAACAAGTTCATTACGAAGTATTTAAAGGGTATTTTAGGAGGCTTAGGTTCTTTAAAGTTTAAAAATTGTCTTCTTTAAGTTTGTTAAATCGATTTAGTCGTCGTCATACATTACACATGATCTTGAAAAACACAAATAAATCATGGTAGGTATCTCCAGTGCAAACTTAACTAACTGCACTTCAATGAATCGATAAAATTTTACTGAAGCTGTATTTTTTTCAATTTCTTAAATCCAATCAAAAAGGGCTTATACTTTTAATTGAAACTAGACCACTTTGCACAAATAGGCAAAAGTGCTTTACTAAAGGTAAAATTTTCATTATAAAGTCATCTTATTCCATGTGGGTCGAATGACCGTAAATTAAAGAAAAACAAAATTTTATCAGGAATGTAATATATAAACAAAATCGATTTTGGCACGATTTACGCATAATATCGCATTTAGAATTCAGCTCTCGATTTGTGACTTCACGAAGTTATTATTCACGGTCTTGTAGAGGTAAACGATCCCGAGACCGAATATCATTTACCTACTTGCAAATTTAACTAGGAAGATGATTCTAGAAGATTTACACGTACGTATCTACAGGGAAAACATTGTTTTGAGCTATCAATAAGTTGCCGAAATTAATTTGGTTGTATGGCTAGCTACTAGCTAGCCATACAACCAAATTAAATACTATAATCTGGAAAATAAAGTCAAATGACTAAAATGTGCCTTAGGTATGTTATAGCCCATTAAGACCTATAACAGCAGGGGGTGGTAAAATTTTTCAAGCTCGCGGTCTACACTCAAACTAATAGATTAACCTGGCGAGCTACTTTCATAAAATGTGTTTCAGACATTCAATCAAAAATGTCAACGTCTTGGCCACCCTGAATTATACAGGGCGAAATTGATATCATTAGCATCCTTTAAAACTAAGGAGTCTACCCATCAAACTGAGCAACTTTTACTATGGCAGCAAACCAATAAATAACACAAATGCAAATAAATAACTATGAAACTTATCCGAGCAAAAAAATTTACTGTTGCATACAATTTGAGTCAAGTAGGCGCAGTTTAATATGGAACAGCTGTTTTTTTTTAGCTCCGATCGGTTTGTTTAGTTTGATGGGTAGACTCTTAGTCACATAATAGGTAATAATAGTATAATTAGTTCTACATCTTAGTTTAAAAGGATGCAAATGATATCAATTTTAACCTGTTATTTTAATATTTTGTTAATTATGATGATTTATATGTCAAAGACTTTATACAGGGTGAAATTGATATCATTAGCATCCTTTTAAACTAAGCGTCTACCCATCAAACTGAACAACTTTTACTACGGGAGCAAACCAATCGGAGCAAAAATAAAATCAGCTGTTCCATACTAAACTGGAATGCCTACTCGACTCAAACGTATGCAACAGCTGATTTTATTTTTAACTGACTTAAAAAAAAAAGGAGGAGGTTTCTCAATTCGACCGTATATATATATATATTTTTTTTTATGTGTGTTCGCGGATAACTTCGTCGTTTATGAACCGATTTCGATGATTCTTTTTTTTGTTGGAAAGGAGATATCCCAAGAGAGGTCCCATGATAAGGAAACCAGGATCTGATGATGGATCCCAGAGATATCGAGGGGAACCTTCGAAAATCGTAGTGCCGACTAGTGCGTTTGTTAATTTAAAGCACTACTATTAAATCGAACTAAGGAATTTACCACTGAAAATTGTAAAATAAACAAAATTTTAACAAAAAAATTAAAACCGCCTTCATAAAACTAAAAAGTTAAAAAATAATATTGCAGCCGATGACTTTTTCGTTCGCATCATAAGAACATTAATTTGTTTTATAGAAGTCGGTGTCAAGCCAAGCCAAAAAATGCAAGCCCTGTCGCGAATCGTACCGGCTTGACAGCGACTTCAATAAAACAAATTAATGTTCTTATGATGCGAACGAAAAAGTCATCGGCTGCAATATTATTTTTTAACTTTTTAGTTTTTTGAAGGCGGTTTGAATTTTTTTGTTAAAATTTTTTGCTCCGATCGGTTTGCTCCCATAGTAAAAGTTGTTTAGTTTGATGGATAGACGCTTAGTTTAAAAGGATGCTAATGATATACCAATGCCAAAGTTTTTTTTTTGGGCTATAAATAAAATCTTTGTATGATACTTTGTCAAAGATAAAACTCTTCTTATAATTTATTGGAGTACACTTGGTAAAAAATAAAGAAAATTTTTATATTTTATGCTATTTATGTTGGTTTCTAGCCCAAATATCCGGGTCTTATTTAAAGGATATTTGACCTTAAGTGGTACATGGTAAGGTTAAATGTAAAAGAATGTAACACTTGCCGGTACATCGTCACCTTGCAGCGTAGAGGGCGGGACATTATGGTACACCACGAGAAAGAAATCAGCTGTTCAATTCATGAGATTTAGCGGTTGTGTCATACAGTGTTTTGATTATAATCACGGTTAAAATATCACTTTCTCAAACCTTAGATCAATTGTTTACTAATGTCATTGACTTAAACAGTAGGTAATGCATTATTCGATCGTGAGTTTGAAAGTGTGAGATGCTCAAAGAAGATGGGCAGATTTGGACCCAGCCATTTTTACGAAAACTAAAAGGTCTTCAGGACGGCGGTCATAATTATTATAAACAGAAAAAATTTAGGCATTTAAAAAAAAACTTCCACATCTCCAGAAGTCCGGATTCTAAAGTAGAAATTACTAATAAAATAGACAAATCATCCAAAAAGCAGTAGCCAAACGAACGCTACCGCAACAGCTATTTTCGTCTAATATTATCACTGAGGTATTTTTTGTTCGATACGGAATGGCTTGGTTGAACTGATAGTTCGTGATTTCGTTTTCTTCCATTATCATAATATTATACGGTTAGCGTGAATTTTCATTAAAATAAACATAATGAATCAGTAGAAGATTGAATGGACTATCTAATAAGAAAGATTATGACTTTCACACACTTGCTTCAAAAGGTATAATAATAACTTTCCCCCAACTTTTACAGGTTACAAGCTGGGTTACAACAAATTTACTTTTTTGTTAGTTTTGTTTCACTCTACACGTATTACTAAGTTTCTTAGGGGTCGAGCCTAAGTCTGGGTCTCAAATTACAGGGTCAGCCGCCAAAATTCGTTGTTTTGAGTTCACATTTGACACCAGTGCCAGAAATTAACTTTAATTAAATTTAAGTACGTATTCGTCACTAGTGACGAAAGTGCACTAAAAACATATAATTGTACACTTTTGACAAAACCTCAAAGGTGACGAAAGTGGCCGAAATCGAGATTAAATACCTAATAGTAATTCTGGTCATTTGTTGAACATAAATAAAGAAGTCACTGGAAGCATTCGAAGACAGCAAGTGAATTTTCAAGCCATGGTTTAATACCTTCAAGCATTTTGCTTGTTGACGTACTACCAACAAATATTAATATGTTCATAATTTTGTACTAACTTCCTATGGATGCAAGGGTACGAAATCTGTAAGAATGGTCTTTATTCACTTGCCCAAAAGGTACAGTTTCAAAATAACAGATGACAAAAGACATTTCTCAATGTTCCTGCCCAATAATAGGAACCGGACGATTCAGTGGGACTCCAATTGTATTGTGGGTGATAAAGGCACGCGTACAGAGAAACTCCATTTCATGTAACGACAACGATGCACATTTAAGGCGGTGTCGACAACCTTTCCATTGTGTTTTCTTGACCCCTATACATTCGTTTTCATTTATGTAGGCCCTTTTACATTTTCGGTTGGAACCGTAAACAAAGGGATTAACACAAGGATTTATTGAAAATAGTAGTTTTTAGGATTGATACTTACATTTCTTCCAATTTATTATGATATTAATATGATATGAGTGAGTTCTTCTTATCGTGTGGGTAGAGCCCTGGTGTCAGACTTTTTTCAGACCGCCTTACGGCCTCTGACGTGGTTTTTATGTAACGACTACTACCACCAGAGATAGTAGCCGGGACCAACGGCTTAACGTGCCATCCGAAGCACGGAATCACTTTTCTTTTCAGACAATCAGGTGATTCAGCCTGCAATGTCCTAACCAACTGGGGAAAAACGCACAAAGTGACATATCACTAGGTGTCCCCCGTGGGAATCGAACCCACGACCTCCGACCTCCGTGTGAGTGATGAGTGGGTTACGAAGAGCGAAAGGATATTTTGTACAATGTTATGTGGGTGAAAGGCCACTACCAATAAGTAAGAACTCAACTATTTCATACCTATACAGTGCTTCGCTGATTAAAAGAACTAAATCTTTGTAATAAATTGGCAAGATTTCAAAAATTGCAGCATAATATAGGCATCTTGTGGAGCGTGGACTGTAAGTAGGGGTTTCGTTTCTTCAGTGAAAATGCCGATGCGGTTTTCCAAATGTGAGCCAGGCTGGAGGGTGGGGCAGAGAGGGCTAGTGGTCGCAGAGAGTTTTCTTTCTTCAAGATGTTTTCTTCTCGAGTGCTGGATCCGGACTGAATCTGCGCCGAATCGGCGCTTTTTTTATACGATTTTCGAGCGACCACTCCCCTTCACCCCGCACTCTTCCCCTTGACTAAAATCTCTTTATTTCTATCTCAATCTTACATTCTACAGTAACAAAATAATGTTAATTACTTACATACCTATTTTTCGATATCTAAACATATCATTTTCATCGTCTGCCGGCGCAAAACAGAGTGAGGAGCGCGCGCGAAAGATTTCAATATTTATATGACCCCGTCCCCCGCTTCCGCATACCGCGGATTCGCGGGAGTCGGGGCCCCCCTCGCTCGCCTGTATGCGCCGACAGGGACAGTTGCACTGTCTCTTTCTAACGTTGATTTCTCTTAAGTTCCTCCCCTTGTAATGAGATACTAAGTCTAATCAGGGTTAATTCTAACTGGAATTATGTAAGCTAATCGTGTTATTTACTTTAAAATCTGATGAAACTATGTGCTAATTTAACTAGGGAAATGTGTACCTATCTAACTGGGGTAGGAATCTCAAGGGAAATCACTTAAACAATGAAATACAAGCCCTATTCTAACTATTTACATAACTTATGTTCTAGGCCCTAATCCTGATAAGAAATTACGACTTTATTAAAATAGAAACTTATCCTATAACTAAAACAATACAAAACAATGCAAAGTAAAGCAATTTGATAAAAACTATGTACAAATGATCGATTCATATTCTGTCGTGCACATTTCTCCCGCCGTCGCAGCTCTGCGATCCAACAGGTAGCACGACGATCCTCTTGGTTGGTCTTCGGAGGACGTGCCCGTTGCTGGTCTCGACGTCCACGATCCTCACCTCGCCGTCTCGCCCTGGGTAGACTGCGATGATGCGTCCTCTCGGCCATGTGTTGCGTGGCAGGTTGGGGTCGCAGATGAGCACCAGGTCGCCGACAGCGGGTGGCGCGCCGGTCGTGCGAGGCTCCCGCCGGTGTTGGAGTAGCGGCTGGTACTCCTTGACCCAGCGGCTCCAGAAGACGTCTGCCAGGCGTTGTGCGCGCCGCCAGTGCTTGCGCGCGGTGAGGTCGTCTGCGGTGAACTCGCCAGGTGGTGGGACGTGCGAGTTGGGTCCCAACAGGATGTGGTTGGGTGTGAGCGCCTCCGGTTCATCTGGACTCACCGCCACGTGGGTGAGTGGGCGGGAGTTGACGGTGTTCTCTGCCTCGGCGATCAGGGTGAGCAGTGTCTCGTCGCTAGGGTACTGCTCGTGGAGTGTGACGCGCAGTGCCTCCTTCACGGTGCGTACCATGCGCTCCCACGCGCCGGCCATGAAGGGGGAGGCCGGGGGGACGTAGCGCCAGGCGATGCGTCGCGCCGTCGCCTCCTCGCCAATCGCCGCCAGCGCGGCCTCGGCGAGCTCCTTCTCTGCAGCTTTGAAGCACGTCGCGTTGTCACTCCACAGCTCCTTAGGCACTCCTCTTCGTGCCATGAACCGCCGTAGGGCGCAGATCGCCGAGTCGGCGCTCAGCGAGGCGGCGACCTCCAGGTGTACGGCTCGTGATGTCATGCAGGTGAAGAGCGCGACCCATCTCTTCTCGTGGTGCCGTCCGACGGTGACTTCCACTGGCCCGAAATAATCCAGGCCTGTAAAACTGAAGGCCCGCGCGTGGTGAGACACACGCGCCGGGGGTAGGTCGCCGGTCGCCGGGGACGTAGGCTTCGCTCTTCTCAATTTACAGCGCTGACAGTGCTTGATGACGTCACGCACCGCCGGTCGTATTTTCAGTATCCACATTCTCTGTCGTAGCTCGTTCACTACCGTCTCGATGCCGCCGTGGTGTAGCCGCTCGTGTACGTGATGTATGTACAGTCGCGTAAAAAGATGTTTCCCGTCGAGTACAGTCGGGCTGGCCGTCTCTTCGTCGATGTCAGGCGAAGCGTGGATTCTTCCCCTGAGGCGCAGAACTCCATCTTCGCCGACCACTACTGATAGCGCCGATAGCCTGTCTCCAGGTTGAGGCGCCGCGCCACTCTTCACTCGACGTAAATCTTCGAAAAAACAATCTTCTTGTACCGCTTTCCACCACAGTTTTTCGGCGCGAATGAGATAGTGCGCCTCGATTCCGATGATGTTGCTATCTCTTTTCTTCGCGTGCGTCGTCTCGTTCTTGCGTGCTTTCTTATCAGTCTTCTTATCAGTTTTCCAATCGGAGTCGTTTTTCTTGTTTTCTCGCGTTCGTTTTCGCTTCGTAGCCAACACTGTTTCATTTTTCTTACGCCTACATAGGTCTACGAACTGTAGCACGCGTGCCGTAGCTCGTAGCAAGCGTGTGAACGACGAGAAGCGCTCGACTCGAGGGAGGTGAGCGTGGTCAGGTCGCTGGTGGGTGACGTGACATGTCTCCCTCTCTTCTCCTGTCTTCGGTGATTCTATCTTCGTTTCTTGCGGCCAATCTCGTTCGGGTTTGCGCAGGAAGCTCGGCCCGTTGTACCATCGGTGCGTAGCGTTGAAACCGGCCGGCGTAGCGCGCGTAGCGTCGTCGGCTACGTTGTCGGCCGTAGGCAGCCATCTCCACTCGTTTTTCTTCGTGAGATCTTCTATCTCAGCCAGGCGGTGCGCTACGAACGTTTTGTACGCGCGCGGCTCTGACCGGATCCATGCTAGCGCCGTCCGCGAGTCGCTCCAATAGTACTTTCTTCTCGCGTCGAATTCGTGCTCGCGTGCGGTGGTTTTGGCTAGGCGGACGCCCAGCAGTGCGGCCTGCAGCTCCAGCCGAGGGATGGAGATGGGTTTCAGTGGTGTGACTCGACTCTTCGCCGCAGCCAGGGCCACCTGCACGCTCCCGTCGGCTCGTTCGATCCGCCAGTACACGGCGGCGGCGTAGGCTTCTTCGCTCGCGTCTACGAACGTGTGTAGGTCGCGCGCGCTCGCCGGCTCGACGTCGTAGCAGCGCGGGATTCGTAGCTCTTCTATGTTTCGTAGCACTCGTAGCCACTCGTACCATTTGTTCTGTAGCTCGACCGGCAGCGGTTCGTCCCAGCTTGTCCCGTAGCGCCACGTTTCTTGCATTATTCGTTTCGCCGGGGTTGTGACAGGCGAGACGAGTTCCAACGGGTCGAACAGAGACATTATTATGCTTAATGCCTCTCTCTTTGTCGGCGGTCGCTCGGCGCTGAGAACTTCTCTAGGCGTCTTGAGTGTGTTTAGCTTGAAACCGATGCAATCTGTCTTGACGTCCCACAAGAGACCGAGTGTCTTTTCTGTCTCGCTCCCGCCGATGGCGACGGTGGCGCCGCCCGGGTCGGCGGCGAACTGCTGTACTACCGAAGTTGTATTGGACACCCATCCGCGTAGCTCGAAGCCGGCTTGCCGATGTATGTAGTCGACTGTTTTCGATACTTCTTTCGCTTCATTTTCGGTTGGAAAACTTGTTATGTAGTCGTCCATGTAGTGATTTTTCTCGATGGCTCGCGCGGCTTTGAAGTCTGAAGCGTTTCTGTTTTTCACATACAGCGCGGTGCACGGTGACGACGTTGCTCCGAAGATCACCGATGTCATGCGGTACTCTCGCGGTCGTCCGTTGCCTCTCTCGTCGCCTCGCCATAGGAACCGTAGTGCGTCTCTGTCTTCATTTTGAATCCTTATTTGCATAAACATCTCTTTTATATCAGCTGACACGGCGTGTTGATGTTGACGGAAGCGCATCACGACTCCCGGCAGCGACTGCAGCAGGTCTGGCCCGGAGAGCAGCATGTCGTTCAGACTGCGTCCGGCGGTCTTCGCAGCGGCGTCGTGCACGACCCTTATCTTCGGCTTCGCGGGGTTGATGACCGCGAAGTGGGGTAGGTACCATGTTTTATTTGGTACCGGCGGTGAAGTTGCTTCCTCGGCGTAGCCCGAAGTGAAGAGGTTTTGCATTCTTTCTTCATATTTCATCTTCAGGTCTTCATCTCGGTCTAGTTTCTTCTCTAGATTGTGCAGCCGTTTGAGTGAGTTTTCGTAGTTGTTTGGAATCTTCACGTCGTCTTCTTTCCATAGAAGTCTTGTTTCGAAGCGTCCGTCGGGCAGGCGGCGACTCGTATCGTTCAATATTTTCAATGCGCGCTGCTCTGGATCGCTCTTCTGTATTCGTTTTTCTATCCCGATGGATTCTAACTCGAAATAATTCTTCATCATCTTCTCCATGCTGACTTCGCTGTCTTCCTCGAGGCTGATATGACCGCAGAAGGTGACTGGATACGCCATAGACGAGCGGCAGCCGTGAAGAACCCATCCCAGCTTCGTGTACGATGCGACGGGTTTATCTTTCCGTCCCGCTCGCACCGCGCCCGAGATAATTAAATCCCAGTTGTCTTGACCGATGAGTAGCTTCGGATGCGCCTCTTCGTATACGAGCTCGGTTTGAATCTGATTCAAGTGCGGGCAATCTTCGATGTCTCTTCTGCCGACCCTCTGTGTAGCGAAGTCGAGCCCTCGCACGGTGCGCGCCCCGCGTAGATCGCAAGTTTCGTCTGCGTATTTCCCGCGGATTTTCAGGTCGACGCGCTTGCTTTTCTGGAACTGTAGCTCTGTCCCGCTCACACCACGGACGCGCATTGGATCGGTGGGCCCGTCGACGTTGAGTTCTTGTGCGATTTCCTCGTCGATGATGGTGATTGTAGAGCCCTCGTCGAGTAGCGCGAACGTTTCAACTTCATTTCCGTTGGCTGCGGTGAGGACTACAGGAACGATTTTCAAATAAGCGCGCCGTGCGGTGCCGTTGCTCGCTGTGTTATTCGTGTCTTCGTACGTAGAGCCGACTTTTTCGCGATGCGGCGGCTCTTGTGTGCGACGCGGTGGTTCTTCGCTACGTGGTTCTTCGATCTTCGGTCTCGACTGATGAAGAAGCTTGTGATGCGATATGGTGCAACCCTGATGACCACATACCTTGGCTCTGCAGTCGGCGTGGCGGTGGTTGTTGCGCAGGCAGCGGAAACAAACACGACTTTTCTTCACTATCTCCCACCGCTCGTCCGTGCTGGCAGCTACGAATTTCTTGCAGTCAGGTAGGTTGTGTGGTCCGTTGCAGGCTGGGCAGCGTAGCGTGTTCACATTGAATGTTCTTTCTTGCCTTTTCTTCGATTTTTCTTCTGTGACGGTCTCAAGTGAAGCGTAGGCGCCGCATTTGTCTGCTTCTTCGTTCAGGAAGGTGGCCAGTCGCTTCAGCTCAGGAACGTCTTCTTTGTTTCGGGCGGCGAAGTCGAACCATTTGCTTCTGATGATTGGAGACAATTTTTCAATCACGTTTCGCGCCATTTCGGGATTGTACAGGTAATGGATTTTCTTCAGTGCTTCTACGGTCGCGACGATGTTCGCTATCTTATTAGCGAACACGATGAGGTCGCGTGGGTTGTCTCCTACCTTCTGAAGTGTTCTGATCTTCTCCATTTCGCCCATGACGATAGCTTCAGGGCGACCGAATCTTCTCTCGAGCGTGGCGATGATGACGCTCGGCTCCGGGTTGGATAGGAGCAGGCTCTGGACCGCTTCTAGCGCGATGCCTCGGAGACTTTTTCTTAGTCTTGCTATGTTCTCGGTGTCGGAGAATCCTCTTGCCGTGTCTTCGTACGCCGCTTTGAATGGCAGCCACGCGTTCGATTGTCCGTTGAAGATGGGTAATTCTTGAATGTACTTCGGCGCCTCCCTCGTAACAAATCTCATGGCCTGGGTGATGGCCGCCGCCAGTTCAGAGATGTCTTGACGCGCAGGCCGGGGCTCTTCGTTGCCCTGGTGATCACCGCGGTGATCGCCCTGTCCTCGTCCATCCTTCCGTGGCGCTTCCCGCTGCGTGCGGGGCGGGGGTGACGTCGCTCTTCTTTCTTCTTCTTGTTTCTTCAACCATTCTTCGACTCGAACGGAGGATTCTTCTTTTTCTTGGTTCTCTTCTTCTTCTTCGTCCGACGATTCAGCTTCTGCATGGATCTTCGCTAGACGAAGCTTCGCGATTTCTCTGTCCAGCTCCGCCAGGCGCTCCCTGGCCTCCAGCTCCGCGAGGAGTTTCTTGCGGGAGGCGGTAGAACGACGTGACGGTGCTCTCGACGGCGCTTTCGACGGCGGCTTCATTGTCTCTTGCGACGTCGCAGCGGTGCCCGACGACGTAGTGGCGGTGCCCGACGACGTCGTGTTCGTTGCCGTCGTGGTGGTTCCGGACCCGGTGGCGCTTGACTCGGCGCTCGTAGTTGGGTTTGACGCGTTCCGCGACGTGGTCTGCGACCCGTCGCCCTCTCTACCAGACTGGCTGCGTGTGGTAATCGGCATCTTCGATTCTTCAAAAATCTCTTCAAAATCTCTTCAAATTTCTTCAATATCTCTTCAATATCTTCGCAGGTTCTTCTTGATTCGGCTCCTGAAGGACCAAATGTGTATGAATGACTGTAAGTAGGGGTTTCGTTTCTTCAGTGAAAATGCCGATGCGGTTTTCCAAATGTGAGCCAGGCTGGAGGGTGGGGCAGAGAGGGCTAGTGGTCGCAGAGAGTTTTCTTTCTTCAAGATGTTTTCTTCTCGAGTGCTGGATCCGGACTGAATCTGCGCCGAATCGGCGCTTTTTTTATACGATTTTCGAGCGACCACTCCCCTTCACCCCGCACTCTTCCCCTTGACTAAAATCTCTTTATTTCTATCTCAATCTTACATTCTACAGTAACAAAATAATGTTAATTACTTACATACCTATTTTTCGATATCTAAACATATCATTTTCATCGTCTGCCGGCGCAAAACAGAGTGAGGAGCGCGCGCGAAAGATTTCAATATTTATATGACCCCGTCCCCCGCTTCCGCATACCGCGGATTCGCGGGAGTCGGGGCCCCCCTCGCTCGCCTGTATGCGCCGACAGGGACAGTTGCACTGTCTCTTTCTAACGTTGATTTCTCTTAAGTTCCTCCCCTTGTAATGAGATACTAAGTCTAATCAGGGTTAATTCTAACTGGAATTATGTAAGCTAATCGTGTTATTTACTTTAAAATCTGATGAAACTATGTGCTAATTTAACTAGGGAAATGTGTACCTATCTAACTGGGGTAGGAATCTCAAGGGAAATCACTTAAACAATGAAATACAAGCCCTATTCTAACTATTTACATAACTTATGTTCTAGGCCCTAATCCTGATAAGAAATTACGACTTTATTAAAATAGAAACTTATCCTATAACTAAAACAATACAAAACAATGCAAAGTAAAGCAATTTGATAAAAACTATGTACAAATGATCGATTCATATTCTGTCGTGCACACATCTAGTTACACTAATATCGGGATGATATGATACTTTCTTGTTTTCACTAATCCATATACAGGGTGTAACATAAAAAAGGACAGCTAGTTAAAGGGGTGCATTAGACCAACAAACTGAACAACTTTCTCTATGGGACCAATATCGAAATCGCAAAAAAAAAATCTGCTGTCACATACATTTCAGTCCAGTTATGCTTGCAGTGTTGTATGGGACAGCGGATATTTTTTCGCAATTTCAGTGTTGGTCCCGTAGTAAAAGTTGTTCAGCTTGATGGTCTAAAGCACCCCTTTACGTAGCTGTCCTATTTTATGTTACACCCTGTATTCGAATAAGCTCATGTGGTGGAATACCTCCAATTACTCCAATAGCTTATGTAACAATGGCACATATAAAGAGGTGCTTTGGTTTTAGGTTCCCAGTAGTTGTATGGTATGTAGATGAACATCTATCATCATCCCAGCCTATAGTCGTCCACTGTTGGACTTAGGCCTCCACCAAGGATCGCCACAACGACCGGTCCTTTGCTGCTGCTGTTGTCGTCCAACAGATTCCCGACACCTTTATACTAGAGGAAGTTCGAAAGTAGCACCTGTTACGGAAAAATTGCAGGGTAATATATTATCGTGGTATGGGCATGTAATGCGGAGAGACGAGTGTCATGTTACGAGACGAGTGTTAAGTATGCATGTGGATGGCTGTGGTAGGAGAGGCAGGCCGAAGAAAAGATGCATGGATTGTGTGAAGGACGATATGTGTAAAAAAGGGGTGAGTGTTGAGACGACGGCTAAGAGAGATGAATGGAAGAGGATGACATATTACGCCGAACCCAAATAATGGGAAATGAGCAAGAGATCATTCTCTTGTTCATTTTCCTTTCCATTTTTGATACGGTCCACCTTGTAGGCCATGTATAAATGGCATAATTTATTTTATTCTAACTAATCGCTAATAATTTGCACCAAAACTAGCATATCAACAATACGAGCAGCGTGAGGCAATGCGCCGAAAGGGCAAGCGTGCAATAGATATAAGAGCCGAACATCCCCAAAGATTGCATTCCGACTTCACTCTTGCTCGAGTAACTATCGCATCATCGTTATCAGTCTCACTTCTATACTCTAACAAGTCTAACATGTCCGCTTTGGTAAGGATGTTAAAGCTTTTATTTAGATTTTAGACACGCAAGTTACAGCGATAAAATTTTGCACCGTTTATAAACGATTTTAAGCAACGATTTTAACGAAATCGATCCTGTCGTTTAGAGTGATTTACAAAAATTCTTAGTTGGTTAAAATTATTTTTGAATACTTATAAATTGTGGGGATGATCATTTCCTTGTCTTCACCAGGTCGCTTCATTATGAGAATTGTAGAGTTGATTAAAATTTAGAACTAGGTCAACTAGGTTTTGCCCACTCTTGTAGGAAAGGCTTTTTAGGTACAAGATCTTTATTGTAATAATACCACATAATGTTTTCCGATTTGGTTCAAGATAGGTCCTCAAAATATTATTAATTCAACAAAATATGCTGGTTTGCATCAAAAAGTATTAACGCTATATCTCTCTTACTGCTTATTCTGAAAAAAACACTTTCTGGTGTAAGGCAGCCTCATAGAAATATTAATTTACTACGTATGGCCAGTCTAGGTTTTTTAAAGTATTCTATAAAGAATCTACAAGTACCTATCATTTTATAAAAATCATATAAAGAATCTTAAAGTTCTCGAAAATATTTTTTTACAATTGTGTTACCGTTGTTTCTCAGACTCTACTCTTCGCTGGTGCCCTGGTAGCGGTGGTGTCGTGTGGCCGCCTGGATCATCTTCAGTCAAACGCCTACGCGAGCGCCAGCGCGAGTGCCGGCGCGGGCGCATACAGCGGCACCCCCTTCAACTACGAGAACGTTAACAACGGCGACGGAAATTATCGCTTCAGGTTACTGTTCAAAGTTAATTATTGTTTAAATGTAGCTTAAGTATCTGAAAAAAAGAAAACTCATGTGTCGTATTCCATCACATTTTTGGTAGAAAGGACCTCAAGTGTCAAAGCACATTTTTGGTAGAGCTGAGATTCTTTAGGAAAGAAAGATGTACTACGGCTCAGGGCTCAGATCAGGAGACAAGTAATTTAATGAAATAATTATGTTTTAGATATTGTCATAAGACTCGAAGTCCCAATCAATTATACCTTCTACCAGAATTTCGTGCTCGCTCTGTGAATATACTTTTGTTTCCTATTGTGCATTGTATTTTTAAAAGGCGCGGCGCCGCAGCTACAACCGCTATGTCCCTGCATTTTAAATCTGTAATATCTTCGAAAATTTTCGTTTAAATTACATGCTGTAAAGGGCCGTATTAATCTATAATAAATACACAGTGTAAAAAAATTTAAGGTACTTAAATGCATAAGGATTAATGCTGTATTGCTTAAAATCGCTTCGTAAATAAGCCATTATTTCTCGTAAAAAGTAAAAGATAAAAATGGTTATTGTGGGTTATCCCTAAGAGATAGACATATACTATTACAGACTTTTTTGTAGACCTTTTTAAGGTGTAGAATACTGTAGTCTGACTGTAGTACATTAGCCAGCGTTTGCAATGTAAGCGCAATGTGTTTATTACACACATGACATTAGAAACTTCTAAAATTATCAGTATTTCTCTACTATATTATGCATGTGTTATACATGTAAACCTTCCTCTTGAATCACTCTATCTATTAAAGAGAACCGCATTAAAATCCGTTGCGTAGTTTTAAAGATCTTAAGCATGCATAGGGACAGACAGACAGCGGGAAGTGACTTTGTTTTATACTATGAAGTGATGATGTAATCGATTGCTTTGATTTCAGCTACGATGGTAACGGTATCTCGGCGCACGAGAGCGGGTCGCCGCGCGCGCCGGGTCCCGAGGGTCCCGCGGTGACGGCGGAGGGCGGGTTCTCGTACCGCGCGCCCGACGGCCAGCAGATCTCCCTCACCTACACCGCCGACGAGAACGGCTTCCACCCCGTCGGCGCACACCTCCCCACCCCGCCCCCCATCCCCGAGGAGATCCTGCGCTCCCTTGAGTTCAACAGGCAGCATCCTTCATCGTAAGTTGAATTCTGTAGTGGAATAGAAAACTGGTGGGAAAGTTTCCAAGCTGTCCAAGCATTCCACCTCGTTTCTCTATAATAGTATTTTGAATCGGAGGGACTAAAACAACATTAGCACTACATTCATACTGGAACAGAACACCAATACCACAGTATTAGAAAAAGTATGGTACTTAGGTACTATATACATAGGTACCTAGATACATACATACCAATTACCATTACATTGAAAGCCAAGCCGGCTATCCAACAATTTACAGTTCTGAAGTGCGATTTTTGAACATCATACGAGCGAAATGCAGTAGAAAGATGCATAATCTCCATAGTAATTTTGACATTTTCTACTGTCCGAGTCGCTCGTATGATGTTAAAAAATCGCACTCCAGGGCTTTGATTCAGTCGATTATTGACGTGTCGGCATCGTGTCGGGCAATTTGGGATCAGGAGTGCGATTTTTGAATCTCATTCGCTGAGTTCAGCATTTGCAAATGTCAAAATTACCAAGGAGATACGCATCTTTCTAGTGCCGATTTGATTTTCAAAAATCATACTTCAGGAGTGCGATTTTTGAAAGTCAAATCAGCAGTAGAAAGATGCGTATCTCCATAGTAATTTTGACATTTTCAACTGCTGAACTTAGCGAATGAGATTCAAAAATAGCACTCCAGGTCGAAATGTACCGGAAGCATTTTATTTTGATAATAAAGTTCCTATTTTGTAATAGCCTGAAAAACAAGCATCTGATATCAATAAACACATTCGTTCCACCTCCAAAAACCTAACTTAAACATGATTTTTAATTTGCTGAAATTGTTATTTCCTTAATTTTCTATCATTTGTTTCAGTGACGAGGGATCGTACAATGGCGGACGAAAAGCATACCAGTATTAAAATAAACTTCAAGTCACAAACTCACTGTACAGTAGATCTAGATATTAAAAGAAAGGCATGAACTGTGATATCGATTGATTGATTATATTATTTTATTTAACTAATTTATGAATAAACGTTATTCTTATAATATACCAAATTTTATTCCTGAAGTAGCTACGTAGCCTACGCGCCTACGCGCTAGAAGTCAAATTATGGTGAAAATACTTTTCTTGTTCAACCAGAATATAATTACAGGGTGTACCAAAACACCATAGTAATACTTAAGGGGGTGCTTCAGACCATCAAACTGAGCAACTTTCACTATGGAGCCAACATCTAAATCGAGAAAAAGAAATTCGCTCTTTCATACAAAACTGCAGTACCGTCTCGACCATAGAGAAAATAACGCGCTCCCCTGGGGAAGAGATGTTGTATCGAACTGTGCACAGATACTCAACTGGGCCTGACGTCATAATAGCGGGAAGTAGCGTATTTAAATGTTAACCCTTCCCCTCACCCCCTTTTCACCCCCTTTGTTGGCGACAACATTTTCTATAGAAACAAGCCGATATGCCATCTCTTCTTACTCTATGGTCTCGACTCAAATTGTATGGGATGGCAGATTTTTTATTTTTTCTCGACGTTGGCTCCACAGTGAAAGTTGTTCAGATTGATGGTCTGAAGCAACCCCTTAAGTATTACTAGGGTGTTTTATTACACCCTGTATGTATACCCTTTATCAAATCAAATCAAATCTAATAAAATCGGCGGCTTGAAGGCTTTTGTAGTTTATTGGAGTAGCACTTTTTATAATTTAGGCTTTCTTTATTGAGAAATCTTTATTATTGTGGTGAGGGCGCCACTGAGCTTGTAAAAGGCCTCTTAAGAGGATAGGCGGGTACCGTTTTTTCCTTACAAACTTATTAGAGCAAACATTTTTTAAGATTATTATCTATGTTAACTCTGCTATGTCCCTATGTTTTATTTTTTGCATTAATTAATTACGGTAGAACTAGGAACCTTCGAAAATTACCCATTTTATGGCTCGTTTTCAGACATCCAGTAAACAAATTTGATCAATAACAAAAAAGCAAAACGTACAGACAGCCAGACTTTCTGATATTATTCTTGAAAGAATTATTAAAATCGGTTTAGTCGGAGGAGAAAACAGGGAAATACGAGGAAGGGATCGGACTAATACGTATACAGTCGGGAAACTGACCTATTCCCTAAATTTTCATTTCAGCCCGCCTATCCTCTCTTTCTCTCTTAATATTTCGAAAAAAAATGGTTTTCACACACCGGCAATATTTTTGAATGACCGATATGTTAATCTCAAGATGCATTTTATTACTTAATCCTAATAATTTCCAAGGTACTTCAAAAAGTTTTTTTTTACGAACGATTTATTAAGAAAGAAAAAATTTTATGAAGAAATAAAACGTTTTCCGTAAATCAAGAAGAAAATCGCGAGAAACATTAAAATTATTAAAAATAATTGATAGTTCTTTAGTTGATTAAAATTTCAAACCTTTATTTAGACATACCTTTCTTTCAGAAATGTTAAAATCATAGACGAAAAATTCTCTTTCTACGGTTACAATGTTAAAATCAATTTTTGTAGTTGACCATACCAAAAGTTGAAACCATAAACTTCATACGGTCACAGACTATTATATGTACTACCGTACATACGGTAGTAATATTTAGTTTATGGTTGAAACGGTGTGATTCTAATTTTATCAATTTTCATGAAGACGGACCGGTCTTCCTCAAGTTGTAAC
Source organism: Agonopterix subpropinquella (assembly GCA_922987775.1). Classification (NCBI taxonomy): domain Eukaryota; kingdom Metazoa; phylum Arthropoda; class Insecta; order Lepidoptera; family Depressariidae; genus Agonopterix; species Agonopterix subpropinquella. Next base: position 9,057,588 of record OV277695.1, on the reverse strand, counting down.
TAGTAAATTAATATTTCTATGGAAAACTTACCTTCAAATAAATGTCAAATAATAATGGATCCCAAACAATGATTTTAGAATCATAAAGGATGCCACTCCTCATTATAAGCATCGAAACAAGAAAATTGGCCATGGCGGTCGGTAATGTTCGACCTTCCTTCGTATGTATCCGTAGTTGATATTTCCTTTCTATCAGAAAAAAAATTAAATAAAAACTTTTTTTTTTTAATTTTTGTCATTGGATTAGAAAGGGTCAAAGTAACGTCGAAAACATAGACGGGAATTGGCGAAAGAAGAACGATCATTACCGACCACCGAGGAGTATTATCATATTTCACCGCTTGTGTGCCCTCCAAGACAATACCTATCTCAGCTTCCTGTTCCCAAAGAACCGAATGTTTCAAAATAAATGTTTTTGTAATAGAAGAATAAGGCTGGCTTACACCAAAAAGTATTTAAGCTTAAAACATATTTAAATATGATGCTGTCACTATTGACAGCATGAGCAGTGACAGAGACAGCGTTCACCTAAATACTTTTTGTTGCAAGTCAAGGTCAGTCGTGGTTCGACTGACTCGAGTCTACTCCTTCTCAACCTATATTCGTAGTTCTCAACACTCTAGAAAATACCTACTTAAATGATTGGTCTGACGCTAATGTACTGATTTTTCAAAGGAATTTTCTTTCTACACGTGTTCAGCGTTTTAACATAAATGATCGTTTTTGGAATTGGATATTCCAGTACTAAATATAACTGAACGGAAGTTTGTAAGGTCGCCTTTGTACATCACGGATTATTGTAATTTTCATAATTATTTTAAGTTATTGTGTACAATAAAGAATAATATATTATATTATAAAAAGTTTCCAACAACTATAAAATAAATACAACATTGTATTACATAACGTGATATCTTATTATTAGCTTAGTTATCTTTAGCTGAATCCGTTCGTTGGTTTATACAACGTGTTAATGAATTAGCGCAAAACCCCAACTGATTAATAACAAAATAATTAGATTGAAACAATAATTTCATTATTTTGATACCTTGATTTGATAATTTTAAGTTTTGAGACAAAAATGAATTGTTATCATTCCAGCAATAAATGAAGGCGCTAACGTACTCATGGATACATTTTAATAATGTTGTTTTGGTAGTAAGTAGGGTGAGTGTGCCCGTGCGGTGGGTTGACATCGGGTTCATTAAATTTAAAATTTTACAAAAAAAATATTTAATATTTTGAAAAAAATTACCTATGTTGAAACCATGATAATTCGATTTTGCTCTCGATTCTAAACAAACAACTTTCTAGTTTTGCGTTAATTCATTAAAACGTTGTATAAACTTGATTTGCATTTGCATGTTATTCATATGGCTGCAAAATATAGGTACAGCTACACGATAACAGTCAGAAATATTCAGCAAAACACTATGTCTAATTGTTGGATTTATCCAAAGTGATGGGTAATTTTATCTTGTTTTATGATTTTTCGGTAGTTGAAACTACCGAAAAATCAATCAAATACTTCAGTATTTGATTGTTGATGAAAAGGGGGAGATAAATCTCACCTATCCATCCCCCTGGATACGTGCCTGTTCAAAGACAAAAACTAGATTAATTAATTATTGTGAATATTTAATTTAGGGAAATCTTGGATAAGTTGTTAAGTAAATAAATTAATCACATGTTAATAGCTTTATTTTGTTCAGTAACATAAAACGAAACAAGTAAATGAAATAAATAATTCTTGATGATATCATATCACAGTCCGTTATCAGGTAGAACAAAGTTGTGTCCGTTTCAGTACTGGTAGCCAGTGTTGTAATAACCGCCATTAGACCCGCCTCCACTGAAAAATGTTTGAAAAGATTGCTTATAGTAAAACAAAAAAGATTTTAACATAATTCTTAGCTGTAAAAGGAAATCTGGCCATTATAAGAAAAGTTTCGTCTGTTTATTATTTTATACACCATCCAGATAGAGTAACTGACATGAGTTGTCAAATGAAACCGTTTTTTGTGCATTTGTCGGCACTTATCGGCACCCTAAAACTTCGAGTTCTGTGTATAATTGTGAATCTAACGTGAAATCGTAGGTAATTTAAAGAAATAGTGTTAGTATATTTGACAAAATAATCTACGACTTCACTTTAGATTCACTAATTATTCACAGAGCACAAATATACCCAGTCGATTGTGCTGACAAGTTCCCAAAAACGGTTCTATTGCCTCGCGTCACGTATCTCTTTCTATTATACAGTGGCGCCGCTAGGTACATCTCGCTCTCTCAGCTGTCAGTTCCTCTATATGATACCTTTATCTGTAAGTACAGCGGCCATTACTAATATGAAGGAAATCTGGCCATTGTAAGAAAAGTTTCGTACGTTTATTATTTTATACACCATGCAGCCTTTGAATCTTTTTTAAACTTAGAAAGCTTATGAATTTCCGGCTCCAAAACAAGTGACTCTATCATTATATTAATAATCTGAAAATAATGCAGTTAAACTTTGACTTTAGGGACAATTTTTCTCTAAAAACAAATTGATAATCGGCAGAAAAGAAACTCACGATGAAGGGTGTTGTCTGTTGTATTCTATGGAGCGCAAGATGGCCTGTGGAATGGGGGGCGGGGTGGGGAGGTGTGCGCCGACGGGGTGGAAGCCGTTCTCGTCGGCGGTGTAGGTGAGGGAGATCTGCTGGCCGTCGGGCGCGCGGTACGAGAACCCGCCCTCCGCCGTCACCGCGGGACCCTCGGGCCCCGGCGCGCGCGGCGACCCGCTCTCGTGCGCCGAGATACCGTTACCAGTTTCATAGCTGAGGACATTGAAAGAGAAATACGTTAAATACCTTTTTAGTCTAGCTCTTTGACTATAATCCTTTAGTCTATAAGTCTAGAATCTGAGGCAATGGCGGTTGCGAAAAGGACTTTCTAAAAATTTGGTAAAAGATAAAACGAGTGATGAACAATACAAACATGTATATAGCGAGGATCAATACAATTCTCTGATCAAAATAAGATACTATAGTTCAAGGTTGATACCCAACCGATTTTGGAGGTTGGCCACAGTTTCGATGTTATATTTCTCGGGCCACCTAATACTTGCCTAACCTATAGGCATAATGCACGAATAGGAAGAAAAGTGATTGTCTAGAACTTCGAACAATCGGTCAAAAACGACAATGAGCTGCTGCTTGAAAATTTAAATCTGCCCATGAGCCATTGAATTTATGTATAGAGCAGACAACACGATCAAAATCTGTGCACCACGATCAGCAGTGCAGGGCGCGCACTGGGAGGGTCACAGACTCACCGAGCGTCTGGCATAGGCTAAGTATGCATATTATGCCATTTGGCCTGTACGAAAATATACTCTAACTCGCCGTGGGCCTAAAAGTAGCCGCGAGCCTGGGGTTGGACAGCCTTGATATAGTTCAACAACAATTTAAAAACATCTCACCTGTATCTGTAATTTCCATCGCCATTATTGACGTTCTCATAGCGCAGTATGGGAATGTGAGAACCACCGTAGCTTCCTCCACCGCCAGCGCCAAACCCTGAACCACCACCGAAACCATTGTAGTTCCCACTAGCTGACACTAGAGATAACAGGGCTAGAGTTGACATGATCTGAAAATGGTTAGAAAAGTGCATAATATTATAATTCGGAATTTAAAAGGATAGTGAGAGTGTTAAAGTCGAAAGAGAGCAGCTTTCGGTGCTGTTTAAACAGAAGTGACGTGGCGCGGGCGGGGTGCGGCAATATAAACCTTATAGTACGTAGCATTGGTCGTTTGGAAAATTACGCCCGCGCCTCCAGGCGTCGTCGCCTGGTGGCGCGGGCGCGATTTTCCTTTACGACAAAAACGACGCTAGGTTTTTTTTTTTTTAATTAACTATGGGTTTGCTCTTGACCTCAATCCAGTCCTCAGGACGAAGATGGGGTCGTAGATGTAGCGAGCTAACCCAGAAGATGCCTATTCACTCGTAATTTAAAGGAATTCGGGTTGTAAGTACTCGGAAATACTGACGCAGGCAGGGCATTCCACTCCTTGGCTGTGCGCATTATAAAAGATTCAGAAAGGCGCTTGGTGCGGATATGTGGGATGTCAACCAAGAAGGGGTGATATCCCGCGGTGCGTCTGGAAGTCCGATAGTAGAAAGGGGAAGGTGGGATAAGCTCATGCAGCTCTTGGGCACACTCACCGAAGTACAATCTGTAGAAGACCGACAAGCAGGCCACTCTGCGGCCTGCTATGCTACGTAATATAAGGTTTATATTGGTGTTACTTTGACTATCCGCCACCGCCACACGTTTCTTTTGTATAAACAGCACCTTAAACGCAGAAGGTACGCATATCAAAAAGAGAAAATATTTAGCTTGTGTGGACAGTCGGATTTTTAGGGTTCTGTACCCAAAGGGTGAAATTGGGACTCTATTACTAAGCCTACGTTGTCCGTCCGTCCGTCGGTCCGTCCGTCTGTCCGTCTGTCCGTCCGTCCGTCCGTCTGTCCTACCTATTTAGGGCTGTAACTTTTGAACCGTAATAGCTAGATAGTAGAAATTTTCTCAGATTATGCATTATTGCGGCGGATTTGTTAACAAATAATAAAAATGACAAAAAATTAAAAATAAAGGGGGGTTCTCAACAAGAAACTAGTTTTTATCAACGTTTTTTCTTCGCGCTTTATCGTAAAAACGGTAATACGTACAAGCATCAAACTTAGTGTGATTATAGAGCAAACTCTACAGAATAACAACAAATACTAAAAACCGGCCAAGTGTGAGTCGGTCACGCGCTAAAGGTCCCGGACAAAAAAATATTTTTTTTTATAAGTTAATAATGTTGTGTTCTGTGGTACGGAACTAGGTGGTAGGAAACAGTAGCCCGACTCGCACTTGACCGCTTTTTTTATTCCTCTTTTTTCACCTACCTTTAGGGACATCATCTTGAAATTTTTAAAGATTCAACAAATCTTGAATTTGAAATATGTCAGATGTAGAATTAAACTACAAAGATGTTTGACGGAGATGAAGAATCAAACTACAAAGATGTTCGACGAATGATCAACTATGGTTTATGGATCTTTTTATATTGATTCACATTGCCCTTCCACTGTGTTTCACCTTGACTGATATCGCAGCATCTTGTACCTAAGCCGAAATATGAAGCATTCATTCATGCAACATTTAGTTTCAGTCAATAGAATTGTGTGAATAGTTCACTATATCAATGGTGAGTGTGAATACCTTTCACATTAAAACTATTTGTTAGCTCTTGAATCGCGATATTGTTCTCTATGTACTTGGTAAATAGAGGTGAAATTGGCATGGTGAAACTGAAAATGTCGCGTATTGGGACTGAAGATACACGGTTTCCTACAGTGATTCTAATTCAACTACCGCTTTTCAGTGCTCATAAATCAGTTATCAATAGATATTTCCTTATTGTATTATAGTCTGCAGTGATGATGTTATAGACCGAGATCTGACCGTAAAATTATGCACCTATAACCTAGGCGAATTAACTTGACAACTGGCTCGTACGACGCCGACGTTGGTGTAAACAATAACAAATAACAGCAAAAGAATAACTCGAAAATTCTAAAGCGAGGTCAGTAGCGATGCATCTCAGCCTATGCTTTAGAATTTTCGAGTTATTCTTTTGCTGTTATTTGGTATTGTTTACACCAACGTCATTTGAGCCATGTGTCAACTTAATTCGCCCGGGTTTGTATTTCTTTGGTGAACGAAATGTGATTCAAGTGAAAGTGGTGAAAGGGTTCATACAACGCCTCGTGGTTGCCTAGCAAAATCTTGCCGCAAGTACCTTTACCATGATGATTTTTGGTACCTTTTTTTCTACATGTATGTTTGGGAAGTAAATGAGGTGCCATTGGATGGAGGCCTATCTAAAGAACTGGATAAACTAGAGTTGCTTTGCTACCTTTAAGTCTGCCGCAACGCCCACTTCTTGAACTGAACCTGGCACCCTAGAGTTGCGTTATGGCTGCTACAATACAACTATGCCGCTGGCATGGCCACTGGCTGTTATCATGCAGGCAACATTTCCATACAAAACCCGGCCGGCGCGGCGGCGCATCCCCGGCATGCCCGGATACCTGCCGGCGGCATAGTGTGTGAGGCCTTTATGCTCATGCCATCATCCGACCGACGGCTATAAGTAGACAACTAATACTCATATTTTTTTCTTCAATGTATTTAATAAATACAAATAAAACAGTTACAAACATTTTGAACACGTACACACGGCGACAGATCAACCTACCCATAGTTGAACTCTATGTTCATGGACATAAGGTCGAACTATGGGTAGGTTGATCTGTCGCCGTGTGTACCTCATAAACCTTATAAGGTTTATGTGAGGTACGCGGTGTCGCTGATTTACAGCACATGCAAATTATAAATATACTTCTAACTAACTACACTATCTAACTACGCTAAACTTGTTTATTGCACTGTGGTTGTGGTACCGCAGAAACTACAGCGTGCCCACTCTGCTCTAAAAAGTGTTTTTTAATTCTTTGTTTTTTGTCTTTGTTCATGTATACCTACAAGTTGTAGCTGTAGCTATCTATCTATCTAATCTAAACTATTATAAAACTGTAACAGAAGTGTCTCTGTACATTGAAGATATTTACAAAAAAAAAGATTACTACATGGTTTTTTGTCTGTCTGTTTGTTTGTTTGTTTGTTTGTTTGGGTGTTTGTTTGTTCGAGTATCACGTAAAAACCAATGAACCGATTTTGATGAAACTTTTTTGATTGATAGCTTATCATCTGACTTAAAATCTGGTATATAATTTATGCGGACGAAGTCGCGGGTAGAAATTGGATTATTTTCTGAAATACGAGAATATTTCGTGTACCTACCTATTATTACTAACACAATTTTGTGTTATGATATCACGTTGATGTCTTTTGTATGGGCGTTACTGTCTACGTTAGTTTCGTACGTAGCCGTTATTTAAATTATGTGGTTTCATTTAAGAGGATAGGCGGGCTGAAATTGAAATTTGGAGAATAGGTCACTTTTCCGACTGTATACGTATTTGTCCGATCCGCCCAACCCACCGACTAGAGTGCGAAAGAGACAAGTGCAGCTCGTGCCGATTTTATCTACATAAAATCGACGAAATCTGCATTTCGTATTCCCCCTGTTTCCTACTCCAAAACTAAACCGATTTTGAAAATTCTTTCAAGAATAACATGAGAAAGACTTTTTTTTTGTTTATATTCGTCAAATTTGTTTGCTGGATGTCTGAAAACGGGCGGAAAAATTTGTCATTTTCAAAGGTCCCTAATTCTTATAGTAATTAATTTATGCGAAAAGCAAAACATAGGGAGAATATTATAGCAGATGTAACATAGATTCCATGGTAAAAAATTTTTTGCACTATTGTCATTATCCAGGGAGGAAACAGGGGAATAAGTTTGTATGGGAAAAATTGTACCCGTCTATCCTCTTTATAAAACTTTTAAATAATTTAAAGATTATTTAGGGCCCATTCATTTGACACGAAAACTTTCTTGTGGTATATTTTTAGAAAATATCTTAAAGATAACAGGTTGTTACGGTAGACAGTTGCATTACTTTAGTGGGTGATTGTACTCTGAACAAAACTAAAGGAACACGCCCAAGGGTAATTAAAAAATTAATACAACTTTTTATACGTAAAATGCAGCATGCATGCATTCAGCTGATTGCATTTAGTATGGAATGTTAAATTTTTTTTGTGAATTTCCATTACGTTTCTTCGAGAAAGTTGCTGAGTATCATACGACATAATTGCCCTTAAAGTAATGCAACTGTTTACCCTAACACCCTATAGTTCTGTGTCAGATACACTATGTTGCTATAATCAGAAACGATTTTTGGGTTTAGGGCTTTGGTCACAGAAATCGCTTCTTAGCGATAAGACCGCCTTATTTTGTGCCTCTTGTATTTTTTTCTCTGTATTTTACTGTTTATGTTTTGGTGTAAAATAAAGTATATTTGATTTGATTTGAAATCTCAACTAAATCTGAGTTCTTAATTTTTTTAATCGTTGCTAATATTGCTGCCTTGAGCCGTATACTACCTACCTAATGTCGAAGTTCCCAACTTCACACCTACCAAAAATTGCAACAGTATACTGAAAGTAAAGTTCTTTTGTGGAAAAACACACTCACAAACAGAAATCACGACTTTTATTATTTCAATACTGTGTCTTTTCGTGTGTGAAAAGTGACGACTGTCGGGCTCACTACCTGCCGCTTTGGATGGACAAAATTTGGGCACTACAAGTGCCAAAATAATGTAGATAGTGTGGATGTGGATATTTTGAACAACTAATACTTAAATACAGGGTGTAAGTGACAGCCTAGCAAATACTGAAACGGTAAACGCAGACCATCAAACTAAACAACTTTCACTATGGAGCCAACATCAGGAAATGTGAAAAAAAAAACAGCTATCCCATACAAAACTGCTGTACCTACCCGACTATAATGGGACAGCAGATTTTTTTTCGCGTTTCCTGAGGTAGGCTCTATAGTGAATGTTGTTCAGTTTGATGGTCTGAGTTCACCGTTTCAGTATTTGCTAGGCTGCCACTTACATCTTGTATACTTCTTTGACTACCCGACTACCCCCATCAAGGAATATAGTCGTGAGCATAATATATAAAATGATGAGGTCCAGGAGTGCGATTTTTGAATCTCATTCGCTGAGTTCAGCAGTTGTAAATGTCAAAATTACTGTGGAGATAAAATATGCATCTTTCTACTTATGATTTGACTTTTAAAAATCATACTACAGGAGTGCTATTTTTTAAAGTCAAATCAGCAGTAGAAAGTTAGCGTATCTCCATACATTTTCAACTGCCGAGTTCAACGTATGAGATAAAAAAATCGCACTTCAGGTGATTATAGGACACCAATAAGTCGCCTATGAACACCAAAGTGATATCATCCAATTTAATAAAGTGGAATAAACCGGTATTTTGACTATTATAGGTGTTTTGTATTAAAACAAGTGAAAGATTCTCACAATTATGATTCAATCGCTTTTTATTTGTCATTGCTTTATTTACATAGCTAAGTTTGTACTTAAATAATAAATTAATTAAATTAAAGTGCTTGTTTACTCGTGGTATCACAGTCCTGTTTCGTGAGGTCCAGCCATCATCATCGTTACAAAATCAATCATCGAACTAACTAACCTCAATCGGATCGTAACTCAAAATCAGTTAGAAACATTACTTAACATTTGCTATTCAATTATCGAACTTGTTAACATTCCGTTTCAGTAGCAATTCGATTGGTATTGTTAGTTGGTGTGTATGTGGGTAGTGAGATCAGTAGTGGTATCCGGCGGAACCACCGGACCCCCCGCCGCCGGAGCCGCCGGATCCACCCCCGCCGCCTCCATTGTAAGCACCCTCACTGGAACAATGAGAAACACGTGAGAAACTGACGTAGAATTTAAAGATAAAAAGTCTTTTTCGCGTTTGTCGTCTCGCGAAGAGATTTTAACAATACCTATCTTTACAGAGTGTAATCTTAAATAAATTAAATATCCTGCATCCGTGGTCTAATGGTTAAGAGCATCGGCTCTCGTGGATTCGACTCCCACGGGGGACGCCTAGTGATATCTCACTTTGTGCGTTTTCCCCAGTTGGTTAGGACATTGCAGGCTGAATCACCTGATTGTCTGAAAAAGAAAAATGATTCCGTGCTTCGGATGGCACGTTAAGCCATTGGACGCAGCTATTATCTCTGGTGGTAGTGGTCGTTACATAAAAACCACGTCGGAGGCCGTAAAGCGGTCGGAAAAAAATCTAACGCCAGGGCTCTGCCCACACGATAAGAAGAAGAATTAAATATTTAAGGGGGTGCTTCAGACCATCAAACTGAACAACTTTCACTACGGAGCCAACACCGAAATCCCGAAAAAATACAGCTTTTCCATACAACAGGGTAGAGTAGCCATTGAAACAGCTGATTTTTTTTTTATTTCCATATTGGCTCCATAGTGAAGGGTGTATAGTTTGATGGTCTGAAGCAGCCACGTTTTCTGTCAGATATCGTGCCAGCCTTTCTTAAGGGTCTACCACCAGATTTTGGGCCACTTTCTGTTTCGCATAAATCGTGAAATACCAGCAGGGTGACGTATTTCATTTTCAGATATGTATATATTTCTATTTATCTACTTATGGATACACTCACGATGAAGGGTGCTGCCTGTTGAACTCAATGGAGCGCAGGATCTCCTCGGGGATGGGGGGCGGGGTGGGGAGGTGGGCGCCGACGGGGTGGAAGCCGTTCTCGTCGGCGGTGTAGGTGAGGGAGATCTGCTGGCCGTCGGGCGCGCGGTACGAGAACCCGCCCTCCGCCGTCACCGCGGGACCCTCGGGCCCCGGCGCGCGCGGCGACCCGCTCTCGTGCGCTGAGATACCGTTACCGGTTTCATAGCTGAGGAAAAGTATGACAATCATTAGGTAAGATCTGAAATGTGGAGTTCGGAAATCGGAATAGTTGTCAGTGAAGGTTATCGTTTCTGTGTGTTTTCTTAGATTATTAATAACATTTATCAATCGATCCAAAAACATCATCGTCTGGCCAAACTTTCCACCACAGCATTGATAAATTGTATTGCTATATTCATAGTGTGGGGTACCCACATTTTACATTGTGTGGGTACCCCACACATAGATTTAGGCTTTATGGCTCATGCGCTGACACGAAAGAAGATGAAGATATCCTACAAAATAATTATGTACATAGAGATTACAAAAAGTCGTGATGTGCAGAGGCTTTTTTCATTTTTTTGTGGGCGAAAGGGTAAATATATTTAAAACCACTTGAAAGTTATATCATTCAGAAACTGAATAAATAATGATAAACGGCAATCTTGTTACGCATCAATAGTTAATTGATAGTTCTAGCAAATTATCTGGACACTCCGAAAATACGGCCGTGAGTTGGTATACAGGGTGAAATTTATATAAATAGCATCCTTTTAATTACCCTTTATCGGAGCAAAAAAAAAATCTGCTGTTCTATAGATACTAAATTGCAATTCCTAATCGACTCAAATCTATGCAACAGCACATTTATTTATGCTCCGATCGGTTTGCTCCCATAGTAAAAGTTGTTCAGTTTGATGGGTGGTCTCTTAGTTAAAAATGATGCTAAAGATATCAATTTCACCCTGCATGTTAATATATAGTCTTACTTGAAGCGGTAAGAGCCATCTCCATTGTTGACGTTCTCGTAGCGAAGGATAGGGATGTTGGCGCCCCCGCCGCCGCCGCCTCCGTGGAAACCACCGGCTCCTCCGCCCCCCGACCCGAATCCTCCGCCGCCCCCGCTGCCGCCGCCCCCGCTGCCACCAAAGCCGCCACCTGGCCGAGGAGGCAAGTACTGCGGCTCCAGACGGCCGCAGGAACCAATGGCTACGAGTGCCGAGATCATTGCGAACTGGGAATGTGATACAAATATGTGGTCATCCAAGCCAAAGGATCTAGTGGGGCGGTACTCAGACTGAATTCGGAAATTAGAATAGTTGCTTGATTTTTTTTTCAAAAGGTAAAAATTACAAAAGTTTATTTTTGGCAATCATTAGTTATAAGTTCTTATTGTATATCTTGACTATTATAAAACTGTAAATTTGAAAAAAGAATTTAGTTTGTTTGTTTGTTTCGGTGTTTGTTTGTTCGAGTACCTATCACGCAAAAACTACTGAACCGATTTTGATGAAACTTTTTCTGTTTGGTAGCGTAACATCTGACTTAAAATCTGGTATATAATTTATGCGGACGAAGTCGCGGGTAAAAGCTCGTTATATTATAGTTTAGATCTAGTTTGGATAATTATTTAGTTTATTTATAATTTAATTGTGTATGGCTTCTTGAAGTAAATAAATAATTTATTTTTTTGGCAATGGAATGCAATTAGTATGGAATTCTATACTAATTGATTGATCACCTTTCTTCAAAAAATCTTTAAAAAAATATATCTCGAAAATTAGAATCTATGCCAACTGGACCCTTTTGGACGCCCGTAATTTTAAAATAAATTATATTATTAATGTTAGTTTAGGAGATGTAAATTTCGATTTGAAATGGTTTAAAAAAAATTTCTTTAAATTGTTTAATTTTTTTTTTCATTATAATGAATATTTGTTTTTTGCTACTTACCGAAACAGCGAACATTTTGACTTTGTTACAATATTTCTTATTTTTTTGTACTAATCTCTTCGATGTTCAGCTGTTTTCTGAATACGGTCTGAGATGGTCCGCCTCGTTTTATATTGCTCCGATTTGCCCTTTCTCGGTTGCTTCACCTTGTGCGTGCTCTGCCGATATCGGCAAGTACCGTCCACGCCTCGAGCTTAGGATCTTTTCATGAGGGATTCCCTTTACGGAACCATGGACCTTATTAGGTACAGGCATTACCTAACCTAACTCAGACAGCTCATGGAATTCTATTTAAGTCTGGAATAGGTCAAACAGGGATCAACAATTCGAACTATGCTTGAAAATATTGGAATGCAGAAAGTTATGTTACTGTGCTTGTTTTGACCTCATTATTATACAGGGTGTAACCAAACACCCTAGTAACACTTAAGGGGGTGCTTCAGCCCATGAAACTGAACAACTTTCACTATGGAGCCAAATTCGAAATCGCGAAAAAAAAATCTGCTGTTCCATACAAAACTGCTGTAGGTACCGACTCGACTAAAATGTATGGGACAGCTGATTTTTTTTTCGCGATTTCGATGTTGACTCCATTAGTGAAAGTTGTTCAGTTTCATGGGCTGAAGCACCCCCTTAAGTATTACTAGGGTGTTTTGTTACACCATGACCCATGTACAGGCTGTAAAATTAAATGGGACACTTACAATCTTGTGGTGCTTCAGACCATCAAACTGAACAAACTTTTACTATAGGACCAACACAGAAATGAAAAAATCCGCTGTCCCATACAGGACAGCAGATTTTTTTTTCGCGGTTACGATATTGTATCGTATCGTATAGAAAATTGTTTAGTTTGATGGTTTGATCATTCCCTTACCCAATCGACAGATTTTAAGAAGGAAACCTGTGCAGGGTTACCCTAACGGGTAAACAGTTGCATTACGGGGTGATTGTACTCATGATACTGAAATTATTGAACAACTTTCCCAAAGGAACAAAGAGAATTTCGCAAAAAAAATGTTCATCAGCTGATTAAATTTAGTATGGAAAGTTTTTTTGCTAATTTCCTATAAGTTTCTTAGGGAAAGTTGTTCAGTATCATGGGGGCAATAACCCCTTAACTTAAAGAGTACCTAATGCAATTGTTTACCCTAATACCCTGTATATGTATAGGATCCTTCTTAATATGCTGACATTTTTTTAAGGGGATGATCAGACCATCAAACTGAACAACTTTCTCTATGGGGCCAACATCGAAATCGCGAAAAAAAAATCTCTTCCATACAAAACTTCAAACCTACCCGAGCTTTATTTTCGCAATTTCGATGTTAGTCCCATAGAGAAAGTTGTTCAGTCTGATGTTCTGATCATCCCCTTAAAAAAGTGTCAGCATATTAAGAAGGACCCTGTATTATGTAAAAATCCAGCGACAAACGGCACGGATGCGCCGGGCACAATCACAATGTTATTGACTATTATTATAATGATCTTGTTCCGATAATAACGTTTAAACACTCGTTTACAGATTATTTTCGAAGGTCACTAAATGGCAGTGTTAAAAGTGTAGTGCTCTTTTAGTGTCGTTCGATGTTAAGTACTTACTATAATGAGTTTTCTAGCATAACCAAATGCATCAAAATATTTTATGAACATCGGAAGCCCTTAGTCCACCACGCGTGCCCAATGCGACTTGGTGGACTTCACATTCGCATCAGAATGTCTTCTTCAGTATATGTAGGTTTCCTTACGATGTTTTCCATCACTGTGTCACACTATAAGAAAGAGTATTTATTACTAGATACAGTATTAGTTCTGTATTTATTAGAAAGATATATCTAAACTATTATAAAACTGTAAGTGTAACAGAAATGTGTCTGTACATTGAAGATACAGCACGGCCTTGATAATCCGTACCCCAGCTCGTCCGAACGCCTCTATAATCCGAACGACCCTCCTTACCCCTGCGCAACCGCCATTTCCCACAGTTTCTGTCCCGCAGTGCGATCCGAACGTTTTGTGCATCCGAACAGGGTATAAATTTTCGGTGTTCGGATCATCGAGGCCCTGCTGTATTTACAAAAAAAAAAAAATTACGACATGGTTTTTACCTGTCCCTGATTCCAAATCACCAATTTTTGGATTTTTTTGTCTGTTTGTCTGTCTGTTTGTTTGTTTGGGTGTTTGTTTGTTCGAGTATCACGCAAAAACTACTGAACCGATTTTGATGAAACTTTTTTGTTTCTTAGCTTATTATCTGACTTAAAATCTGGTATATAATTTATGCGGACGAAGTCACGGGCAAAAGCTAGTAAAATATAAAGCTTTTCTAAGGATAAGTGCGAGCAAGTGTTTTAAATCTGTTTCTGTAATGCAAAAAATAGCCTTACAATTTTGTTGCTATTAGGAATGGAGTATAAGTTAATCTTACGTTTTATTTATGGGCGAATGTATGGACAACATTTTCCTTTTGCATAATTTCATTGACCCACCCCAATGGACCAGTTTATTTTGGGACAAATTGAGGACCTAAGCTGTACCGTCCAGCTTTGTCGACGTACGAGAGGTATCAAATGCGCCCGAAAACCATGAACTATTTTATTTATGTGAGATAGGAGTTTTACACTGTTTTGTACATCAACGAGTGCGTCTACATTTGAAGTACACATAGCGACACAAGCTATACAAAATAAGCTGGCCACGCGAGACGTTATACGTTATTCACCCTATACGCCGCGAAGCCATCAGCTTAATGTTGGTTTTGTATATCTTGATGTGTCGCTGTGTACATTATAGCTTGTGTAATGAGAGCAATAAGACTAAATGAGTCATTTTCAAAATAATCGCTGGCTTTATCTTGGTCTAACTAAAGACATCGATCTATTTTTAAACGGATGAAAACGCGCGTGCGTGACAGTGTATGGTGTCGTTTGTTTACACAAATTGTCATACTCACACAATGCGTTTCGTAAATATGTTGATATAATTACATTGCATTGTAATACCATGTTTCCCATTCTATTATTATTAATAATGGTTTGTTAACCGACTTCTATAATCGTAACCTTTCGTACTTCGAAATCTTTTGAGGCCTATTTATCAAGTTTCATTTGGGTCAACATTCTAAAGTTTACTCCCTAATAAATAGTTCATATTGCGTTGCACCATCTCTTCAATGCAGCCCCGCCCCCGATATTGGCAACGCTCGGCCTCGAACTCCTGCGCATTCTACGCTATGATACGTATTTCACGAATATCACGATCGGACGTAAACTGCTGTCACGAACTGGAGTTCCGATGCTATGCACTTGTGAATCTTGATTTTTCTTTTTGAAGTGCTACTTTTATTGGGTTCCCAAATAACAATTTGGTCGTATAGTTGTCGTATACGTATAGTCGAACATTAGACGCATAAGGCACCAGTATACTAAATTACAGTAATATAACTATTATAACTCAAAATAGTCATTATAAATAGGGGCCTAATGAGCGATGATAGCCCATACGGAAGAGAGCTAGCGCCTCAATACTGAGGCCGCGGTTCGATTCCTGGCCTGTACCACTAAGTTCTTCGGAATTTATGTACGGTTGTATTTATCATTTACTAGCTCGGCGGTGAAGGAAAACATCGTGAGGAAACCTGCATTCCCGAGAACGAAAAGAAAATACCAAAAGTTCGGAGGTATGCGTAAATATGGGTGAGCTTGGGGCGAACACAAAAGGACCAGCGCTGGTCTCCGTGTTACAACGACCCTTGCTTGCAATAGCCCAACCACAAATAATAATAGGGGCCTAATACTAGCCTAATATAACCAAATTGTTTGCTGTGTTATATCAAAATTAATGAAAAAAATTATAAAAAAAAATTTAAAATAAATTAAAAGTTATTTATCATCAGTTTTTAGGGTTCGGTACCCAAAGGGTAAAAACGGGACCCTATTACTAAGCCTACGTTGTCCGTCCTTCTGTCCGTCCGTCGGTCCGTCCGTCTGTCCTACCTATTTAGGGCTGTAACTTTTGAACCGTTATAGCTAGATAGTTGAAATTTTCTCAGATTATGCGTTATTGCGGCGGATTTATTAACAAATAATAAAAATGTCAAAAAGTAAAAAATTAAGGGGGGTTCTCAACAAGAAACTAGTTTTTATCAACGTTTTTTCTTCACGCTCTATCGTAAAAACGGTAATACATACAAGCGTCAAACTTAGTGTGATTATAGAGCATACTCTACAAAATAACAACAAATACTAAAAACTGGCCAAGTGTGAGTCGGTCTCGCGCTAAAGGTCCCGGACAAAAAGTTTTTTTTTTCTAAGTTAATAATGTTGTGTTTTGTGGGTACGGAACCCTTGGTGCGCGAGTAGCCGGACTCGCACTTGACCGGATTTATTTCGATATATTTCCTATTTTCATTTAGTAACCCTATCTACCTGGATCATATTACCAATAACGATAATAAGTATAATAAAAACGTAAAGACAATCATACAACCCGAGACCCCCAGACTTAGTTTTCCATCAGTGCTCTGATATCGCAATCACGCCGAACACTAGAATTGAATTTCACGTAGGTAATAATTTGTATTGAAGAAGCCACTGATAGAACCATCTTGATCCAATTTGCTGAGATAAACGTCTGTAAACGCCATCAATTTTCCGGTGGGCACCATTCAAGAGTTGATGAACATTACCAGCACAATACCACAGATAAGTAATTGAAAACACTGCTATGTCAGAAATTAGTGTATAACTAGCTGTTGCCCGCGACTTCGTATGCGTGGACTTAGGACTTGTTTATGTTTTTTTTGTGGCATTGAATTGTTTTTGTGATTTCTGAAAGTAGACCCCTACTCATCCCTCTATGCTCCCCCTACTCACCACTTACGCACCCCCTACGCACCCCTAAGCACCCCCTACTCGCCCCCTCTACGTACAACTTACGCACCCCCTACACACCCCTGCGCACCCCCTTCTTACCCTCTACACACCCCTACGCACCCCCTTACGCACCCCCTACGCATTCCCTTACGCTCCCCCCAGGCAACCCTACTCACCCCGCACGCACCCCCTACGCACCCCCTTACGCACCCCCTACGCAACTCTAACGCAACCCCTACGCACCCCTAACGAACCGCTACACACTACTCGCCCCCTTTACGTACCCTTTCCCCCCCTACTCACCACTTACGCACCCCCTTCTCACCCCATACCCCACCCCCTACTCACCCCCTACTCACACTCTACTTATCCCCAATTAAAGTCCCGAAAAACCATAAAAACGACACTCATAATGATATTTAGACATTTCAACCCCATCGCACCCCAACATGGGATGATGGTATTTCACGTCCGCCACGTTGGATTTTAAAATCATTGTTGTTTTCGTAATCAGCGACCCGATAAACCACACAAACCATACCCATCTCGATTTTCAGACTTTGTCACCCCATTTCCCCCTTTCAGGGGTTGAATTCTCAAAAAACCTGAAACACGTGTTTACTCATTTATTAATAGGAGTACTCCTTTGAAGTTTCGAATAAAATAGTCTAACTAATCTTGTTTCCCCATACAAACTTTGGACCCCCGTTTCATCCCCTTAGGGGATGAATTTTGAAAATTCCTTTCTTAATGCACCCGTCGACCTCATAAGGAACCTACGTGCCAAATTTGAACTCTCTAGACCCAGCGGTTTGGGCTGTGCGTTGATATGTCAGTCAGTCAGTTTCTTCTTTTTATATATATTTAGATAATTATGTTAGTTGATATTTAGATTTACCAATTTACATACAGATATTAACTAACGGCCGCAATCCCTTTCGGAGTGGTCGGAAACATTGCTACAACTATCAACTTTTTATTTAAGAATGTAGTTGTAGCCACAGACTTCTTTAGCAATTTTAGTTTCAAGATGGAATGACGTGTCAAGTGGTGAGAGGTGGCTAGTATTTCGCTCACATAAACACTGCTTAGGAAACCTTTAATCCTTTAGTCGCCTCGTACGACGCCCACGGGAAGAATTGGGGTGGTGCATTCTAAACCGGAACCGCACATGGCGGCTATTTTAGTAAACATGAATAAATTACTTTTCCTTAGGTACTTCGTATTATCAAATCAAATCCGAAACTGGGTGTATTCATCTATGTTTTGTGAAGATGTAGGTACGAGTAGGTAATCAAATCATGAAGGCACTTAGGTAGGTACTAGCAATGATATTTTATGTTACCTACGTATTTGTAAGCTCACTGGGTTGTAGTGTGAGAAAGTGATTCTGCGCTGACAAAGTCACGGTTATTTTATTATTAACATTTATCAATGAATGTTAGAGCGGCGTTGCGAGTCGGTTTGCAGACGGTCGTGTAATCGGGTGCTTTCTGGATTGTCACAAGTACGATTTTGTATTAGCACAAATGTGTTTTTACATAAGACAGTAATTTTTGGAATTACGATACTCCTATAATTTGCATCCATTCTTCCATTGTTGACAGCTAAGGCATCTATGTTTATTATAATTCATTAGAATTATAGTAATAAATCGTGAGGTTCCCGATATCGCACGGACCATTCCTTTTTTGTGGCGTGGGTGTCGAACAAGGCGACTAAAATTACATGATTTGATTGTGTTGTGCAATAATGCATTCCATTCCACACTATTCCTCCAAAGATGCGTTATACAGAACAACAGAAGATGTAGCAAAACACTAACAGTAATAAGTATCTAATCTAAACTATTATAAAACTGTAACAGAAGTGTGTCTGTACACACGGCGACAGATCAACCTACCCATAGTTGAACTCTATGTTCATGGACAATAAGGTCGAACTATGGGTAGGTTGATCTGTCGCCGTGCGTACATTGAAGATATTTAAAAAAAAAGATTACGATATGGTTTTTAGGCATCCCTGATTCCAAATCACAAATTTTTGTTTGTTTGTTTGTTTGTTCGTTTGTTTGTTTGTTTGGGTGTTTGTTTGTTCGAGTATCACGCAAAAACTACTGAACCGATTTTGATGAAACTTTTTTGTTTGATAGCTTATGATCTGACTTAAAATCTGGTATATAATTTATGCGGACGAAGTCGCGGGTAAAAGCTCGTTTGCTATAAAGCCGGTGGTTTCGATCATCAAACTGAACAAATTTCACCATCCATGGTGATTTTTTTTATTTGAAAATCTTTTTTCGGAAAAGAATTTGCCGTCCTATACATTTGAGTCGAGTCCTACTGCAGTTTTGTGTCAAGTAGTTCTTCTTCTTATCGTGTGGGCAGAGCCCTGGTGTCAGAGTTTTTTCAGACCGCCTTTCGGCCTCTGACGTGGTTTTTATGTAACGACTACTACCATCAGAGATAGTAGCCGGGACCAACGGCTTAACGTGCCATCCGAAGCACGGAATCATTTTTCTTTTCAGACAATCAGGTGATTCAGCCTGCAATGTCCTAACCAACTGGGGAAAAACGCACAAAGTGACATATCACTAGGTGTCCCCGTGGGAATCGAACCCACGACCTCCGTATCGAGAGCCAATACTCTAAACCATTAGACCACGGAGGCAGTTATACAGTTATATAGTTATATAGACCACCCCTTAAAATATTACTAGGGTTTATTTTACATGCGTGTGCACTGTGCACATAACATTATTGTCTCTCCTCCACTCTAGTTGTAGGAAAAACTCTAGATAGTTACCTAACACTTTAGGATTCCAAATAGATTTTACAAGTTTTACATTAAATTCAACAGGTAAAATCTTTGGGGAAATTTCTACCCATACAGAGCGTAATTTAAGGCAAATTGGATTGTTTTGGGATGTCCTGTGTGTAGAGGGACTGTACGATAAAATACAATTCTACTTTCTCGCATTTGCATCTACCATCTCGTGGGATCGAAGGAACTATTTATTCAGATTTTACCTTGATTAATCTATTTATCACTAACTACTTTGGTTATTTATAGTTATTTATAAGTAAATGGCATGGTGTAAAATTTTATGCGTTATATGTACAAAAACCCCATTTAATTAAATGGTGCTTCAGACCAACAAACTGAACAACTTTCACTCTGGAGCCAACATCGAAATCACGAAAGAATAATCAGCTGTTGCATAGTAAATGTTAAGATATAGTACTAGCCCAAAATATATGAAACAGCTGTTTTTTTTTCGCGTTTCAATGTTGCTCCCGTAGCCGTAGTAAAAGTTGTTCAGTTTGATAGCTTGACGCACCCCCTGAAGTATGTAACGCATTTAAGTTTACACCTTGTGTACAGGTATTTGATCGTACTCCTAAAATAAATCAGTTTTCTTATTTAACATTATCGATTCTAAATTATTATGATTGAATTATTAGCCACCAAAATACTCTGTAAGACGTTACTGCATATCACAGAAACAAATTACACATGTTACGCTCGAAAAACATAACCCTCCTTCGGCGCAGTTTGGGGAAAAAAGGATTCAGGAACTCTGATTTATATTAAAATACTTAGTAGTAGTTAGTACTTTGAAAGATACCAAAATATTAGAATTCTGCTGGCTATTGCCGAGGTCCGTGCCCCTTAAGAGGCTCCCCATAGGTAAACGCGGCTCGGGCCATATTTTACTGTTTTTAGAATAGAATAGAATAGAATAGAAATCATTTATTTGCATGAATACAGTTTTCTTACAATAGATATAGATAGAGAAGCTATCTTCTCCTTATTTGAAAGACATACAAATAATTGAAAAGTGTAGCAATATTCTTCAACATCTCGGCTTTACTTGCTATAGATCATATTTCTCATTTTTCTATAAAATACATATGAAACCTGTGTTCAAAGGAAAGCTTAAATATTGGACAAAATCTGTATGATGTGCATCTACTTTTTAAGTTGAAGTCACATTTACTTGAGACACACACCTTTGTGTAGACAATATCTAAACTATTATAAAACTGTAACAGAAGTGTGTCTGTACATTGAAGATATTTACAAAAAAATAATTACGACATGGTTTTTACCTGTCCCTGATTCCAAATCACCAATTTTTGGATTTTTTGTCTGTCTGTTTGTTTGTTTGTTTGTTTGTTTGTTTGTTTGTTCGTTTGTTTGTTTGTTTGTTTATTTGTTTGTTTGTTTGGGTGTTTGTTTGTTCGAGTATAACGCAAAAACTACTGAACCGATTTTGATGAAACTTTTTTTGTTTGATAGCTTATCATCTGACTTAAAATCTGGTATATAATTTATGCGGACGAAGTCGCGGGTAAAAGCTCGTTAAGATCTAAAATTGCTATTTTGCAATTTTTTTTTAACACCAATATTTAATGAGTTAATTAGATAAATGTTAAATTTTGGGCGAATTCTTATGATTTTAGAATGTGATTTTCTTGGATTAGAAGGCTCCACTGTGACATAATGAAGGACAAGCTAGTCAAAAATAGGTATACCTACTAAAATGACGTAGTTTAGTAGAGGTGAGGTGGCTCTGAAAGAGTCAAGGTCGTTCGGTCAGGGAAACCTCTTAAGGGTGCTCTTGGGCAGGTTGCTTTAGTTCATTCACTGGTTCGGTTGAAGTACCAGGAGGCAGTGTTGCCACCCAACCTTCGGACCAAGTAGCTAAACCGTACCCAAAAAGTGGCTAGATACTGGAAATTTCAATGTCGCTAAAGTTGCTAAAAGTGGCTGAACAAAGAAAAGTTTAAAAAATTACATAAATATGCTTACACACAGTTTAATTAGATCAATAATGCTGATTTAAAATCATTTATGCTATAAAATTATGCTCTTTTATAATTTTTTCAATAGAAATATGGAATTTGAGTGAGTTATTGTATATCCCATTCTATTACTATGTTGATGTTTTAAAATGCTCATCGTAGAAAATAGCCTTTTGACTTCTACGTTTAAGTAATCGGAACTCAAAAACTGTAAAAAACGCTCTAAGAACCCTTTAAAATGATTAACTTTAGCTTAATAAATTGGTATTTATTAATAAATAAATAAACAAAAAAAGTGGCTAGAATAAGTGGCTAAAACATTTAGCCACCGAATATTTTTTTAGTAGCTGACTAGTTCAAAAATGTTGCTA
Organism: Agonopterix subpropinquella; assembly: GCA_922987775.1. Lineage (NCBI taxonomy): Eukaryota > Metazoa > Arthropoda > Insecta > Lepidoptera > Depressariidae > Agonopterix > Agonopterix subpropinquella. The sequence goes on along the minus strand of OV277695.1, from coordinate 9,035,328 downwards.
GATCTAGCTAAGAAGTGGCTAAAGTGGCAACACTGCCAGGAGGGTGCTTCATCGTTACTGGTGTCATACCATACCCCAATAGTCCGCAGTAATAAGCAGTCGCATTAGAGGTCGTATGAACAGGTACCCTGGCTGGGTGTGTGCACCTGTTTGTCTTCTTTGTGTGTCGGTGCACTTGGTTAAAACTTTATATCTTTATAACTTTGTATCTTGGTTGAAACTTTATATCTGTAGTTTTATATTTTGATCATGTGCCTCAACTGCCTTTAACCTACTCTTTAATAATTTCGTTTAAACCCAGCAGTAATTCATAGACATTTAACATTGGACAGACGAAAATTATTTTTTGGTATCATGCAAATTTTATATTCTCTGAGCATTCCCTTAACGACATTTTCAGCGTAAAATGCAATCTGGCGGTCAAATGGAAGATTAAAAATGTAATATCTCATCAAATTGAGGAACTCGTTTGCTTTGTTTTAAAATGAAAATTATTTTATAAACAAAGTACTATACAACGTGTTAATGAATTAGCGCAAAACCTCATACACCCCAACTGATTTATAACAAAATAATTAGATTGAAACAATAATTTTATTATTTTGATAGTTAAAATTTAAAGTTATTCGCATTTTAAGTTTTGATGCAAAAATTATTTGTTATAATTTCAGCACGAAAAAAAAGCGCTAACGTACTCATGGATACATTTTTATAATCTTCTTTTGGTAGTAAGTAGGGTAAGTGAGCCCGTGCGGTGGGTTGACATCGGGTTCAGAAAATTATTTTGCAAACAAATTATTTAATATTTTGAAAAAAATTACCTATGTTGAAACCATGATAATTCGATTCTGCTCTCGATTCTAAACAAACTACTTTTTAGTTTTGCGTCAATTCATTAATACGTTGTATACAGTGTGTGCTTTGCTTACTCGTCAAGGCATTTGAAGAGCGTTCTTGCGGGAACAACAAGCGGGCTTAGTACCTAATGACACCCTTTTGGGTACAGAACCCTAAAAAAAGATAAAATATCCAGAGCTCGTGAATCCGTTGGATGAGGGCAGCGCAGGACCGGTCGTTATGGCGATCCTTGAGGGAGGCCTGTGTCCAGCAGTGGACGTCCATGGGTTTAGATGGCGATGATGACGAGGATGACCCAGAGCTCTCTCTCATTCAAAGAGCGGTGGTACAACAATTCCTTGTTGTTAGACAGTACGTGCGCAAAGCTAAACATTCATTATCATCATCATCATCTCACCCAATGGACGTCAAACTGCTGGACATAGGTCTCCCCAAGCCTTGGGACCCAAGGATTGCCATAAAAGCTAACACTGATACCCCTCAACTCAGGTCATCCTAGAGGTTATTCCAGGGTTCTTTTTTGCATATTTTTGTATACTTTTTTTGTACTAATATACTTTTTAATTAACAAAATATCAGATGATCTCTTGAACAAATTGATTGCGAAACGTTAATTGGAGATGGCCGGTAAAGATCTTGCATTCTATAGACCATTTGAAAGTCAATTAGAATTATGGTGCCTAAAGCTGATATGTATATAACTAACGTTGTAATCAACTATCGTTAATCATAATTTAAGACTTGCTCATCCTACGTCAACCAGTTTTTGATTAGGAAACATCATGGTATGGTAACAGCTTAATAAATAGGTCTTGAAGTAACTTGCATGGTAGGGTTGGACTTAATGGTTAAACAAATACGAGTACTTAAAATGTATGGGACATTTGAATTGAGCAGATACTGCAGTTTTGTATGAAATAGCTGATTTTAATTTCGGGATTTCGAAGTTGGCTACATAGTGAAAGATGTTCAGTTTGTTGGTCTGAAGCTTAGAGGATGTCTGAAGCATGTATTACTAAGGGTGTTTTGTTACACTCTGTATGTAGCTATACGGAGTCCAACTTAATATTCTAAAGGTTTTTTTAACAGGATGATCAGACCATCAAACTGAACAACTTACAACAGATTTTTCTTGATTTCTCTTGCGGTTCCATACATTTGGGTCGAGTTGGATTGCAGTTTTGTTTTGTATGGAACTGCTGTTTTTTTGCGATTTCGACTTTGGTCCCATAGATAAAGTTGTTCATTTTGATGGTCTGATCGTCTCCTTAAAAAACCGTCCGATGAGACAAACATCGAAATCGCGTAAAACAAAATGTGTTATGCGTTTTATTTAAAACAGATATGATACCTAAAATATTGTCATTAAAAGCAATAATTATAAATAAAGTGACTTAAAACTAAACTAACCTAGGATGTGGTGCAGGTTCGGTCCATGTGGGAGGGTACCTAAAACGCTGGCCGCATTTTCTCGCTGAATGGCTATGCTGATCCGTTGAGCGAGGAAAGTGCCAGGTCCTTGGGCCCACGGCCCGAGAGTTTCGACACCAAAACCTATAAAGTGGTATTGGGTGCCAAACTGCTGATATCCTTGTACCAGCGTTACAAAAGTAAAAATAAACATTTAAAACTTTTAAGGGAGTTGTTCAGACCGTCAAACTGAACAACTTTCACTATGGGACCAAAATCAGCTGTCCCATAGTAAGTTTGTACATTTAGCTTACTAGATCTGTAGTTTTTTTTGCGATTTCGATATTGGTCCCATAGTGAAAGTTGTTCAGTTTGATGGTCTAAACCGCCCCCTTAAATATTTAATTGTATGTTTGTAACATCTTGAATAAGTAAGTACATCAGGAAAATCTAAAAAATTCCGCATCAATTATAAGCCTCTACCTATTCGTAGTTACAATAAAACAATTAAGAACGCAAACCGTAGCTTCCTTTATTACCGGAGCAGACTATACTGAAATACAGTTTTTAGGGTTCCGAAGTCAAAAAGGAACCCTTATAGTTTCGCCATGTCTATCCGTCTGTCCGTCCGTCTGTCTGTCCGTCTGTCCGCGGCTTAGCTCAGAGATGCTTAGTACTATAGAAAGCTGTAATTTGGCATGGATATACATATTAACCACGCCGACAAAGTTGTAGAATAGAATCTTGAAAAATATTTTTTTAGAGTGCCACGTGAAGGTGGGGATGACATTTTTTTTTCTCGTCTAACCCAAGTTGTGGGATATCGTTGGAAAATTTTGGTTAGAGTCAAGTGTCCCCCCCACTCTCCCGGCTAAACGGTTGTAGTTGAAGAAATGAAAAAATCCCCGCAATAGTACATTATAATTAATTGAAAAGGAAAACTATCACGGCTAAGTAGGCTTTACAAATTAACGAGTTTTAGTCGATCAACTTAAAAATGTACTCGGAGACGGTTAAACCGTCTCGTAGTACAAAAAGCCCCCTTCTAAGTCCATATATTTTGAAAGGCAACTACGGAACTCTACACTGCGCGTGGCCCGATACCCACTTGGCCGGTTTTATTATACGAAACAATTATTGTATAGAACGCTTATTGTTTCCATTGGGCAACGTTATAATATAAATAAAAGATTTAAAATAAAAGCATTGTGCCGCAGAAACTCCTTGAACTTTTGATAGTCACGGAACGGACCGCTTCTTCGCTCAAATTGAACATTTCAATTTATTTTTGATGCCCTTTTGGGGTTGGTTTGAGTGCTCTTTTAAACCTCTCAATACGAAAACTAATTGAGAATGTTTTAGATTATTTGATAGGATTCAATAATTTCAAAAATATCTTTAAGTATTCGAGATAATTTCATACACTAAGATTCGCTAAAGGAACGGAACACTTATTATACTGAAAATGTTTTCATTTCCAGCAGTGGACGTTTATCGGCTGTGATGAAGATGCTGCGCAAAACCAAAATACGCCGGTCGCGCGTAGGTATAGTAATGTATAACGTCGCGCGGCCAGCTTATATTTGTTTTGCTTAGCTTGATGTGTCGCCGTGTGTACACGTTTTGAGGCGACCAATTGGCATTTTATAAACTTGGTAGTATGCGCTTGAAAAAAAAAATTGGTCATAAATTGTTATCCCTACTTATCTACATCCACCAACCTTAGATTCTTAGATTCTTTATTGTACACAAAACACAACATATTATGAAAATTACAATAAGTCATGACATGATGTTCAAAGGCGAACGTCAAATAATTTAATCTTAATTTTTTTATTATTTAAATTAATTTGAAATAATTTTAATAAATCTTAAATATTAGCAGTGTAGAGTTCCGTAGTTGCCCTTCAAAATATATGGACTTAGAAGGGGACTTTTTGTTTTATACTAAAAGACGGTTTAACCGTCTCCGAGTACATTTTTAAGTTGATCGATTAAAACTCGTTAACTTGTAAAGCCTACTTAGCCGTGATAGTTTTCCTTTTAAATTCATTATATGTACTATTGCAGGGATTTTTTCAGGTCTTCAACTACAACCGTTTAGCCGGGAGAGTGGGGGGGACACTTGACTAACCAAAATTTTCCAACGATATCCCACAACTTGGGTTAGACGAGAAAAAAAAATGTCATCCCCACTTCACGTGTAGGGGAGGTACTCTAAAAAAAATATTTTTCAAGATTCTATTTTACAACTTTGTCGGCTTGGTTAATAATTTAATATGTATATCCATGCCAAATTACAGCTTTCTATAGTACTAAGCATCTCTGAGCTAAGCCGCGGACAGACGGACAGACAGACGGACGGACAGACGGATTTATTCAACAAATAGTGACTTTTTTGCAACAAAGAGTGACATTTTTGCAACAAGAAGTGACATTTTTTAAAAAAAAATCAAATTATTTAGTCACTTCTTGTTGCTAGAAAGTCACTCTATGTTGCATATATGTCACTTGTTGTTACTAAATGTCACTTCTTGTTGCTAGAAAGTCACTCTATGTTGCATATATGTCACTTGTTGTTACATAAATTTCACTTGTTGTTGCATAAATGTCACTTGTTGTTGCAAAAATGTCACTTGTTGTTGCATAAACGTCACTTTTTGTTGAATGATTTTAATAATTTACAATAATTTTAAATAATCTTAATTAAAATTTAGTATAGAAAAAAAATTATTTTAAAAATTAAGATTATTTAAAATTATTGTAAATTATTAAAATCATTCAACAAAAAGTGACGTTTATGCAACAAAAATTTACATTTAAGCAACAAAAAGTGACATTTATGCAACAAATAGTGACTTTTTTGCAACAAAGAGTGACTTTTTTGCAACAAGAAGTGACATTTTTTAAAATGAATTCAAATTATTTATTCACTTCTTGTTGCTAGAAAGTCACTCTATGTTGCATATATGTCACTTGTTGTTACTAAATGTCACTTCTTGTTGCTAGAAAGTCACTCTATGTTGCATATATGTCACTTATTGTTACATAAATTTCACTTGTTGTTGCATAAATGTCACTTGTTGTTGCAAAAATGTCACTTGTTGTTGCATAAACGTCACTTTTTGATAAATGATTTTAATAATTGAAATTACTTTAACTTGAAATGAAGTTTTAAATTTTTTAACATTATTTGAGATTTATTAAAATTTTTCAAATTTATTTAAATAATACAAAAATGAAGATTATAAAAAATTATTTAAAATTATTTAAAATTTAGTAGGTATCGAAAAAAATTAATATTTAAAATTATTGAAAATTATTAAAAATTCAACAAAAAGTGACGTATGCAACAATAAGTGACATTTAAGCAACAACAAGTGACATTTATGCAACAAAGAGTGACTTTTTTGCAACAAGTAGTCACTTCTTGTTGCTAGAAAGTCACTCTATGTTGCATATATGTCACTTGTTGTTACTAAATGTCACTTCTTGTTGCATAAATGTCACTTGTTGTTGCATAAATGTCACTTGTTGTTGCTTAAATGTCACTATTTGTTGCATAAATGTAACTTGTTGTAACATAAATGTCACTTGTTGTTGCATAAACGTCACTTTTTGATGAATGATTTTAATAATTGAAATTACTTAAACTTTAAATGAAGTTTTAAATTTTTCAACATTTTTTGAGATTTATTAAAATTTTTCAAATTCAGTTAAATAATACAAAAATGAAGATTATCAAAAATTATTTAAAATTAATTAAAATTTAGTATTGAAAAAAAATTATTTTAAAAATTGAGATTATTTAAAATTATTGAAAAATCATTCGTTTATGCAACAAAAATTGACATTAAAGCAACAACAAGTGACATTTATGCAACAAATAGTGACTTTTTTGCAACAAAGAGTGTCATTTTTGTAACAAGAAGTGACATTTTTTTAAATAAATTCAAATTATGTAGTGAAATTACTTGAAATAAATGCCACTTCTTGTTGCTAGAAAGTCACTCTATGTTGCATATGTCACTTTTTGTTGCATAAATTTCACTTGTTGTTGCATAAATGTCACCTGTTGTTACATAAATGACATTTTTGCAACAAAGAGTGACTTTTTTGCAACAAAGAGTGACTTTTTTGCAACAAGAAGTGACATTTTTATAAATAAATTCAAATTATTTAGTGACATTACTTGAAATAAAGTGAAATTATACGCGTGTGAGAGTCGAGAATCGAGCGTTCGCAGCGGCTTGCTGAGCAAAATGAAAGAACCTCTCAAATACACGCACGAGAGTCGAGTATCCAGCGTTCGCAGCGGCTTGCTGAACAAAATGAAAGAACCTATCACATACGCTTAAGAGAGTCGAGTTTTGATTTAGTTTGTTGTGCATAAAAGCTGACTTGATCGAGTGTTCTAAGCATGGAAAGTCTTATAAGAGTGTGTTGAACTTTATAATTTTTTTAATATTTATTAAATTCCTATATATATAATACCCGTGCGAAGCCAGGGCGGGCCGCTAGTTTGAAATAATTTTAAAAGCGAGCCTTGCTACAGCTGTACTCTAAACTATAGTAAATAGTTGTAGCAAAGCTTCTGAACACAAACAACGAAGGTGATTATGATCGTGAGCTTATTCAAAACTTTGTGGTAATGAATTTACAAGCCATTTATTTATTTTTTGGTTTTTGCGATGGCATTTAAAAAAGATTGAAATGTCACAGCGGTGAGCTGTCAAGTTTAGATGACATGAAATAAATTTTATTTACATTATAACTTATTATAAATTATTATTTAAAAGTACTTAACGCAGCAAAACAAACCAAAATGTTAATACCGACGTGTATGATAAAATTCTTTGAATTAGTAAGTTCATTCAAAAATAAAATTTACAACCGAAAATGCCAGTCCTTATTTTTCTACGAGCACGCAAACGATAAACAAATTGCATAGGAGGTGCTATTACACAAAGTTGAATTTTGATCAACTAGAAAACGTTTCACAAGCCATCGATAGAAAAGAAGCTTCGTACTCAGCGCCGCCAATTAACCTTTGCTATTCTTCCTTTGACCTATCTTGGTTCTATTTTTCCTATTAGAAGAAAAAACGAGTTTAATAAATATTTATACCTTTCACAGATGCTTACGATAGCATGTCTCACCCTTCATCAATACAGTTATGATCTGACAGACGTACCAACATTGATGCTGTGTTCAGGCACCTACGTCGGTTATATGGTTGTACTATCTGGGGAAATTGTTGGTAAGACTACGCAGCTACCTACCTACAACTTAGGCAGCATATTTCTTGAATGTTATTCTACTTACACCTAGACAGTGCAATGTGCCAGCAAAACGTGCACAATTATTGTTACAGATCGATAACAATCTTTAATATACTGGGAAGAAAGATACATAATTTGTTACCTACTCATCAATAATTAGCGAGCATGATTCGCTTCACATTTGAAGCCGATTTGCGGATTTTTAAAAAGTTTGATCGTACATAAACCAGCCTAAACAGGTTACTTCTAAACGTCAAATTGGCGGTTATCTCCATAATATTTCACTCAAATTTGACGTTTAGAAGTGACCTGTGTCGCTCTCACCTCTGCCATGTAACGCAGGCAGTTATTGATTCTGACAAACTGTATCCGTACTTACCTACTAACGGTTACCTCGTATTTGTACCTATATGAGGATATGCTACAGTTTATTTTTGGAAAAGCATTGGCTAACCAGAGTTAAAAGTCGCATTTATACCAATTATCACGGGTAAATATATATAGACTACCTCATAATTTAATTAAGTTGCAAATAAATTTATGATTTTATTCGTACGTCCATAAATAATAATGCATTTTTAATGTGTATAAAGTTGTAGGTAGTGTCCTAATACTATAGGATGAAAATAGGGCTCTACAAACTCTAGAAGATTTTACAAACCTAACCACGCTAACCGTTTTAGGGGAGATTCTATTCGCTCCGCTGGATCTAGTTCAAGATATATTCTTTGGCATTCTCGGGATGGGGCTGTTTTCCGTGTGCGGCGGCCTGGTGCTGTCGGCCAGACTCAAATGGTCTCCCATTCCAAGGACCGGTGACCACACTATGGCTCTACTGGCTGGTTCCTTGGCCATCGGGAATGCTGTTCTGATGCTCATCGATCTGAGTATGGCGTACTTGGATACAGATGAGTACGATGACGAGGCCAGCGTATGAGGTGACTATTTTTGAGGTTTCCTTTCATTTGAGATATTGCGGTATAAATGCGGCTTTTACTCGGGAGATAACAAATGTGATAGAAGTAGATATCAACCTTTGATTACATTTGATAAGCAGAGAACGCACCTTTTCAATTCTACCACATTGATTTGATCGGGCTAGTTTTGTGGAGCAGGGTATAGCAGGTACAGCACCTGATATTCTGTCCTTCCAGTCAACAAGGATGCGAACAAAATTTATGGACACTATAGGCAAAATACTAGGCTGTAAATTTAAAATGACATGCCATCGTCCCAACAGAAGATATTGATATTGCTTCTTCAGTCGAGTTGATGTCAAGTGACAATTCGGGTGGCCAGATGCCCCGTATTTTACGGGTTACCTACCCTGTTTCCAATCTATGACAAAATAGGAGCCCGTAATTTAGCAAAATAAAATACAGGGTACACAATGCTAAACTAGTGTTTAAAAAATAAGTTATTGTCTTTAAAACAATGTACTTTTCCGCAAAATAAAAAACCCGTATTTTCTGTTACTGGTCACCCTTAACCCTTAGCGCCCACACCTCAGCCGCATAGCGGCCTCGTGGGGGTACCTAACTCAATAGGTACCCCACGCTGAAAAATCTAGTTTTACAAGATATTATGGGTGTTTTCATAGATTCATAGATTCTTTATTGTACACAAAAACATATTTATGAAAAAAATTACAATAAGTAATGTACAAATGTGTTTTAAGATTTCTAACCCATTGTTTCTTGTTTGTTGAAGAGCTCTTCAACATTTCTAATGATTTTAATCGGTCATATTCAATCATATCAATCAATAATCACATCAATCATCGTTATAAAAACTGGTCATATAATATGTGGAAAGGAAAGGAAAAGGAAGACCTCTTTTTCTGAGCCTGGGGTAACTAGTTACCCCTTGTGCCCGCTAAGGTTTAAATGAAGAAGTGGCGGTTGGCAAGGCAACTCTAGGTGACATTGATGACTTCTTCATCATCAGGTGAGGCAGTCTCAGCAGCGGCGGACGCGTACGTGGACGCGTGGTGGTCGGCAGTGGGCGGCGCGCTGTTCGGCGCGTGCGGCTGGATGACGCTGCGCTCGTGGCGCGACGTGCCCGAGTGCCTGCGCCGCGGCTATGCGCAGGCGGCGGCCGTGTGCGCGCTCGCCGCCGCCGCCCTGCTGACCATCGACGCGCTGCTCGCCGTCTGCTCGGCGCACAAGGATGACGTCAGCACGCGCGCAGGAAGGTCTCCTAAACCGTGTAATCAGTGCTAGTTTTGGTAATACAGTTTTTGTGCTCTGTGTTTTCTGTTGTTTGCTATTTGCTTAGCGTTTAAGGGTTAGGACTCAGGACACATTGACCGACGGCGAACGACGGCGGGCATAAGCCCGCTGTGCTTTGTCATAAGACAAAGCACGATTAGTATGGGAACGCGTTCGGCGCCGTTCGACGCACCGACGACGGCGGACGGCTTCCCATACTAGACGTGCTTTTTATATGGGCCCGCCATCGGTCGCCGTCGTTCAATGCGTCTAAACCCTTAATGTTAACTTCCTTGTATACTATGATACGAGCCGTTTCTCATTGGCTGCAAGCTCAGCGACGACCGGCGGCCGTACCTATCATGGCAACGTGATATAGTGCTATCGCGCCTTGGCTCTCGGCGTGATATAGCCTTCTCGCGCGAACCATGTTACGGCCGCAGGAACAGATTAGTTAAGTACTTACTACTGAATAGTACTCTGGTACTACGAAACTGCAGGCGATAGTATAGACTTGGCTTGCGGCGGGATCGTGTTGTGACTGTGCCTCTGTCTGACTGACAACTATCTGCAGGGTGTAAAAAAAAACCTGTTGGAGCCTTAAAGGGTTGCTTCAGACCATCAACCTGAACAACTTACTCTATGGGACCAATATCGAAATCGCGAAAAAATAATTACCTGTCCGATACATTATTTTGGCTCTTAAACCAAGGTTTGCAGTTTTGTATGGAACATCTGATTTTTTTCGCGATTTCGATGTTGGTCCCATATAGAAAGTTTTTCAGGTTGATGATCTGAAGCAAGTTGTTAAGGCTCCAAAAGGTTTTTGTTTACACCCTGTAGGTATCTGTAACTCTTGGTTAGGTAAACTAAAGATAAAATAACCGTAGGTAAATAAATGTAGAGGCATCATAAGCATCATAATTTATACTTCAATGCATCATAATGAGAGTTTTTATTTGGAAAATGTTTGGAAAGGACGCAGGAAAGGACATTATTTTTTTCGAATATGTAGCAAGCATAGAAATATTAATTTACTACGTAAAACCTGGAATGCGGTCTTCTCGGAATATTGTGCAGAGCGGGATAAAGCAGCCTGGACGCGGTGTCCCTATCCTTAGTAGGGTGACAATGCGATTATGCTTTTAGGACTTTTATTATATTTTCACTATTTGTGTAGTCGTTTTGCTTTGCTACAGAAAATGTGTACCTATACCTAACCTATTTACGCTACTTTGACATCAAACTAGCGTACTATGGTAAAAAAATAAATATTTCGTAAACTTCATTTCGTTAAAGGCACTATTTTTATCTGACCTAGGCACTAATTACTAGGCACTTTTAAGAAACTATTTATTGACTTTAAAATAATCCTGAAACCGGAGCATGTTGCGCGTGTAAATAGATAGAAGAGAGCAAAGACTCGATAGTACTAGGTGCTAGGCTGCTATACCTTTTGGATCACTGTATGTGACTAAAAAGGTTCACAATACCAGAATTTTCTATGGACTAGGTACCTTAAGGTCCGCCACACACATACGGAATTGCAATCCGGAATCCTGTGTACAAAATCACAATCCTGATTTGGAATTCCTGATTGCAATTCCGTATGTGTGTGGCGGACCTAACGCGAACACCCTGGAGTGCGATTTTTGAACATCATACGAGCGAATCGGCAGTAGAAAGATGCATAATCTCCATAGTAATTTTGAAATTTTCTACTGCCGAGTCGCTCGTATGATGTTCAAAAATCGCACTTCTGTTTTTTTTACCGTTCCGAAACTTTTAGGCGGTTCAGACCATCAATTTGAATAACTTTTACTATGCTTTCCTTTTTACGATTTCAGGTTTGCTCGCATAGTAAAAGTTGTTCAGTTTGATGGTCTGAACCACCCCTGAAAGTTTCGAAACGGTAAAAAAATCATCCAGTATAAGGTCAAACCGTTTCGGTGTAAATGCGCAAAAAGTCATTTTGACGAAAGAAAAATATAGTTAATATTTTTCTTGGCAAATGAACACCGTAACACCTATCTAAGAACCACCCTTAATCAAATCACAAACCCTTTGCAGAAAACCGTATCTAAATCGGTCAAGCCGTTTTGTGAACGTAAATGTTAATACCGACGTGTATGATAAAATTCTTTGAATTAGTAAGTTCATTCAAAAATAAAATTTACAACCGAAAATGCCAGTCCTTATTTTTCTACGAGCACGCAAACGATAAACAAATTGCATAGGAGGTGCTATTACACAAAGTTGAATTTTGATCAACTAGAAAACGTTTCACAAGCCATCGATAGAAAAGAAGCTTCGTACTCAGCGCCGCCAATTAACCTTTGCTATTCTTCCTTTGACCTATCTTGGTTCTATTTTTCCTATTAGAAGAAAAAACGAGTTTAATAAATATTTATACCTTTCACAGATGCTTACGATAGCATGTCTCACCCTTCATCAATACAGTTATGATCTGACAGACGTACCAACATTGATGCTGTGTTCAGGCACCTACGTCGGTTATATGGTTGTACTATCTGGGGAAATTGTTGGTAAGACTACGCAGCTACCTACCTACAACTTAGGCAGCATATTTCTTGAATGTTATTCTACTTACACCTAGACAGTGCAATGTGCCAGCAAAACGTGCACAATTATTGTTACAGATCGATAACAATCTTTAATATACTGGGAAGAAAGATACATAATTTGTTACCTACTCATCAATAATTAGCGAGCATGATTCGCTTCACATTTGAAGCCGATTTGCGGATTTTTAAAAAGTTTGATCGTACATAAACCAGCCTAAACAGGTTACTTCTAAACGTCAAATTGGCGGTTATCTCCATAATATTTCACTCAAATTTGACGTTTAGAAGTGACCTGTGTCGCTCTCACCTCTGCCATGTAACGCAGGCAGTTATTGATTCTGACAAACTGTATCCGTACTTACCTACTAACGGTTACCTCGTATTTGTACCTATATGAGGATATGCTACAGTTTATTTTTGGAAAAGCATTGGCTAACCAGAGTTAAAAGTCGCATTTATACCAATTATCACGGGTAAATATATATAGACTACCTCATAATTTAATTAAGTTGCAAATAAATTTATGATTTTATTCGTACGTCCATAAATAATAATGCATTTTTAATGTGTATAAAGTTGTAGGTAGTGTCCTAATACTATAGGATGAAAATAGGGCTCTACAAACTCTAGAAGATTTTACAAACCGAACCACGCTAACCGTTTTAGGGGAGATTCTATTCGCTCCGCTGGATCTAGTTCAAGATATATTCTTTGGCATTCTCGGGATGGGGCTGTTTTCCGTGTGCGGCGGCCTGGTGCTGTCGGCCAGACTCAAATGGTCTCCCATTCCAAGGACCGGTGACCACACTATGGCTCTACTGGCTGGTTCCTTGGCCATCGGGAATGCTGTTCTGATGCTCATCGATCTGAGTATGGCGTACTTGGATACAGATGAGTACGATGACGAGGCCAGCGTATGAGGTGACTATTTTTGAGGTTTCCTTTCATTTGAGATATTGCGGTATAAATGCGGCTTTTACTCGGGAGATAACAAATGTGATAGAAGTAGATATCAACCTTTGATTACATTTGATAAGCAGAGAACGCACCTTTTCAATTCTACCACATTGATTTGATCGGGCTAGTTTTGTGGAGCAGGGTATAGCAGGTACAGCACCTGATATTCTGTCCTTCCAGTCAACAAGGATGCGAACAAAATTTATGGACACTATAGGCAAAATACTAGGCTGTAAATTTAAAATGACATGCCATCGTCCCAACAGAAGATATTGATATTGCTTCTTCAGTCGAGTTGATGTCAAGTGACAATTCGGGTGGCCAGATGCCCCGTATTTTACGGGTTACCTACCCTGTTTCCAATCTATGACAAAATAGGAGCCCGTAATTTAGCAAAATAAAATACAGGGTACACAATGCTAAACTAGTGTTTAAAAAATAAGTTATTGTCTTTAAAACAATGTACTTTTCCGCAAAATAAAAAACCCGTATTTTCTGTTACTGGTCACCCTTAACCCTTAGCGCCCACACCTCAGCCGCATAGCGGCCTCGTGGGGGTACCTAACTCAATAGGTACCCCACGCTGAAAAATCTAGTTTTACAAGATATTATGGGTGTTTTCATAGATTCATAGATTCTTTATTGTACACAAAAACATATTTATGAAAAAAATTACAATAAGTAATGTACAAATGTGTTTTAAGATTTCTAACCCATTGTTTCTTGTTTGTTGAAGAGCTCTTCAACATTTCTAATGATTTTAATCGGTCATATTCAATCATATCAATCAATAATCACATCAATCATCGTTATAAAAACTGGTCATATAATATGTGGAAAGGAAAGGAAAAGGAAGACCTCTTTTTCTGAGCCTGGGGTAACTAGTTACCCCTTGTGCCCGCTAAGGTTTAAATGAAGAAGTGGCGGTTGGCAAGGCAACTCTAGGTGACATTGATGACTTCTTCATCATCAGGTGAGGCAGTCTCAGCAGCGGCGGACGCGTACGTGGACGCGTGGTGGTCGGCAGTGGGCGGCGCGCTGTTCGGCGCGTGCGGCTGGATGACGCTGCGCTCGTGGCGCGACGTGCCCGAGTGCCTGCGCCGCGGCTATGCGCAGGCGGCGGCCGTGTGCGCGCTCGCCGCCGCCGCCCTGCTGACCATCGACGCGCTGCTCGCCGTCTGCTCGGCGCACAAGGATGACGTCAGCACGCGCGCAGGAAGGTCTCCTAAACCGTGTAATCAGTGCTAGTTTTGGTAATACAGTTTTTGTGCTCTGTGTTTTCTGTTGTTTGCTATTTGCTTAGCGTTTAAGGGTTAGGACTCAGGACACATTGACCGACGGCGAACGACGGCGGGCATAAGCCCGCTGTGCTTTGTCATAAGACAAAGCACGATTAGTATGGGAACGCGTTCGGCGCCGTTCGACGCACCGACGACGGCGGACGGCTTCCCATACTAGACGTGCTTTTTATATGGGCCCGCCATCGGTCGCCGTCGTTCAATGCGTCTAAACCCTTAATGTTAACTTCCTTGTATACTATGATACGAGCCGTTTCTCATTGGCTGCAAGCTCAGCGACGACCGGCGGCCGTACCTATCATGGCAACGTGATATAGTGCTATCGCGCCTTGGCTCTCGGCGTGATATAGCCTTCTCGCGCGAACCATGTTACGGCCGCAGGAACAGATTAGTTAAGTACTTACTACTGAATAGTACTCTGGTACTACGAAACTGCAGGCGATAGTATAGACTTGGCTTGCGGCGGGATCGTGTTGTGACTGTGCCTCTGTCTGACTGACAACTATCTGCAGGGTGTAAAAAAAAACCTGTTGGAGCCTTAAAGGGTTGCTTCAGACCATCAACCTGAACAACTTACTCTATGGGACCAATATCGAAATCGCGAAAAAATAATTACCTGTCCGATACATTATTTTGGCTCTTAAACCAAGGTTTGCAGTTTTGTATGGAACATCTGATTTTTTTCGCGATTTCGATGTTGGTCCCATATAGAAAGTTTTTCAGGTTGATGATCTGAAGCAAGTTGTTAAGGCTCCAAAAGGTTTTTGTTTACACCCTGTAGGTATCTGTAACTCTTGGTTAGGTAAACTAAAGATAAAATAACCGTAGGTAAATAAATGTAGAGGCATCATAAGCATCATAATTTATACTTCAATGCATCATAATGAGAGTTTTTATTTGGAAAATGTTTGGAAAGGACGCAGGAAAGGACATTATTTTTTTCGAATATGTAGCAAGCATAGAAATATTAATTTACTACGTAAAACCTGGAATGCGGTCTTCTCGGAATATTGTGCAGAGCGGGATAAAGCAGCCTGGACGCGGTGTCCCTATCCTTAGTAGGGTGACAATGCGATTATGCTTTTAGGACTTTTATTATATTTTCACTATTTGTGTAGTCGTTTTGCTTTGCTACAGAAAATGTGTACCTATACCTAACCTATTTACGCTACTTTGACATCAAACTAGCGTACTATGGTAAAAAAATAAATATTTCGTAAACTTCATTTCGTTAAAGGCACTATTTTTATCTGACCTAGGCACTAATTACTAGGCACTTTTAAGAAACTATTTATTGACTTTAAAATAATCCTGAAACCGGAGCATGTTGCGCGTGTAAATAGATAGAAGAGAGCAAAGACTCGATAGTACTAGGTGCTAGGCTGCTATACCTTTTGGATCACTGTATGTGACTAAAAAGGTTCACAATACCAGAATTTTCTATGGACTAGGTACCTTAAGGTCCGCCACACACATACGGAATTGCAATCCGGAATCCTGTGTACAAAATCACAATCCTGATTTGGAATTCCTGATTGCAATTCCGTATGTGTGTGGCGGACCTAACGCGAACACCCTGGAGTGCGATTTTTGAACATCATACGAGCGAATCGGCAGTAGAAAGATGCATAATCTCCATAGTAATTTTGAAATTTTCTACTGCCGAGTCGCTCGTATGATGTTCAAAAATCGCACTTCTGTTTTTTTTACCGTTCCGAAACTTTTAGGCGGTTCAGACCATCAATTTGAATAACTTTTACTATGCTTTCCTTTTTACGATTTCAGGTTTGCTCGCATAGTAAAAGTTGTTCAGTTTGATGGTCTGAACCACCCCTGAAAGTTTCGAAACGGTAAAAAAATCATCCAGTATAAGGTCAAACCGTTTCGGTGTAAATGCGCAAAAAGTCATTTTGACGAAAGAAAAATATAGTTAATATTTTTCTTGGCAAATGAACACCGTAACACCTATCTAAGAACCACCCTTAATCAAATCACAAACCCTTTGCAGAAAACCGTATCTAAATCGGTCAAGCCGTTTTGGAGATAAATGGGAACATTCGTTGGCATACACAAACAAACAAACAACCTCTCACCCTAAACGCATAGGTAGGTACGCACGGCGACACATCAAGCTATATAAAACCAAAATAAGCTGGCCGCGGGTAGGTCGCGTAACTTATAATGACGCCGTGTGTACGCACGGCGACACATCAAGCTATACAAAACCAACATAAGCTATGGCCGCGCGACGTTATACGTTACTCGATCTACGCGCGGCCAGCTTATGTTGGTTTTGTATAGCTTGATGTGTCGCCGTGTGAACACCTTCTATGTTCTGTCGGTCGTGGGTAATAAAATAATATCTACCAACCTACTATGTTTTATCTTCGTAATTTTTATCATAATGTAGGTATATGAAGGATTGGATTTTAATTCAACTAAAATTTTGTTTGCTTCCGATGCTTACCTTCTATGTTTGTTGTTACCCTAACTAATTTAATATTTTCAAGACTAAAACATATTAAAAATACAAACCTTTGATACGATAAGCCACAATCTGGAAAATATTCGCTTTTACAGCCGTCGATTAAGCAAATACGAACCATTTTAACGTAAAATGTGGATAAAAAATAATAAAAATTAATTTGACGGCTAGCGGCAATTTCAAATAATATGGCAGATTGGGTTGTCAATTTTTTTCTTTTTTACTACCACGGCTTTGCAACACATAAATAATTTAAAAAGATTTGATACATTTTTGCTTCATTTGATCTTACCAATTCGGCTGAAATCATTACATATACATATGGCAACACCAGTACACTGTAGAATGGGACACAGGGTGCAACTCATGCCTTCTTCTTCTAGCATGGTCAACTTTATGCGTGCCAAATAGTTTTTATGTGTTTGGGCTATGAATTATTTTTTATTAAACCGAGAGAAAGATAATTTGGCACAGCGCGATCCTGTATTGGCATAGTCTCTGTGTATTGGATATTATATCTATGGTAGCAAGAGGGCATAGTGCTTAACAGCGTCATCTGTTAAATATTCAGTGTACAAAATTAAATCTTGCCGAGTGTCGAGCTACCAGTCCAATAGAGGTTAGCTCGGTCTCGTCATTCAGTCAGTTCAAGCATCCGTCGATAGATGGAGGTAAACATTTTCCGACACATTTTTTCGGTCGGTTTTTTTAAGAAAAAAGTTTTGTAAATGTTGCATTGGACTGTGAACCAATAATAATGTTTTTCTAGATTACAGTCATTTAACTTGGATTCCTTGGCACAACTTTTTCCATAAAGACCAACGGAGAAAAGGTAGCTTTTCCTTGGGCCAATTTAGTTATCATTACCCCAATGAAAAACATCTTAGTATTACCCCAGCCTTATGGTACCTAGGCATAGATAGGCACCTACCTATGGAACGAATAGTAAGTTCTTAATATGTAGTACAACAAAGTGAATTGAAAAACCTACAAAAACAAAAATAAATGTGTAAAATGAAAAGAAAGAAACAATTTTTAAACGAGCACCGATAGGAACAATGACACACTGTGCTCCGTTAATTGTTAGAGACAATCGCTACATTCAATAGAGGCATCACCGCATCAGGTACATACGTTAATTAACAAATATCTTGCGTGTATGTACATTGCACGTAGTCAGAAACGAAAGCTTCTTGTATTTTTGTTTAGTTTTTAAATTCAGTGCCATTTTCCATAACAATGTACCTAAATCCCTTAGACAATTTAATAGTAAGGACTGGCCTTGCGGTAGCATTTCCCCTCTGCCACGGTATGAGACTAATTGATCCTGTGCATTTACACTCAATTTTATACCTTATCACTAAACGAGACAGCATATAATTGCGAAACAATAATTTTGAACTTAGAACGTTTGGGGTTCACACGAGACTACTTTTCATGAATTTTTACATTCAAAATTAGAATCTAAAGTTATAGGGAATAAAATCCAAAGTTGCGGATTTCATGTTACCTCGCCCTCCGCAAAAAGTGGCAGAAAATTTTGATAGGAGAATGACACGCGTTACGCGTCCATACTATTAAATTGTCTAAGCTAAATCCATGACATGCAGTTACATTAATTAGGGTGATCTACTCTACTCATAATCATAATACAGAACAATTTCCTCCAAAGAACTTATAGGAAATTTGTAAAAACAATTTGGTTTTGCTATAGTACCTAAAGTCCATCAGTTGAACGAACGTTTTTATGAAAAGATTTTTTTTCGAATCTTTCTACTACTTTTTCCCAAGAAACATATTCCTTGGGGAAAAGTAGTTCAGTATCGTAAGTACAATCACCCTTTAAAGTATGCTAAACTTGTGTAAGTTGTATCGTGATCGTTTTTGACGATAGTTCATTGAAAAAAAGTTGAAATATTGACGAAAACGTTCACAATCACGATGTACGCACGGCAGTTCATTGAAAAAAGTAGAAATATTGACGAAAACGTTCACGATCACGATGATGTACGCATGGCGACACATCAAGCTATACAAAACCAACATAAGCTGGCCGCGCGACGTTATACGTTACTCGACGTACGTGCGGCCAGCTCATGTTGGTTTTGTATAACTTGATGTGTCGCCGTGTGTACCCAAAAATGTAATTTCCGAGTAGAGTAAGTGTAAGTTTCCGATTACATAATCGATAAAAAAAAAATTTATGACGATACTAGGCAACTTATAAATAATTTAACCGACGAAAAACAAAAGACGGAGGAGGTTCTCAAGTCGACGCGTATATTTCTTTTTTTCTTTTTGTTTTATGTACGAACGAACACGCATAACTTTTTACAGAGTAGTCCGATTTTGATAATTTTTGTTTTTGTTTAGTAGGTCATACTTCAGAGGTGGTCCCATTTTAATTTGGTGAAGATCTGGTAAAGGGCTTCGGAGATAGACAATAAAACTCCGCAAAAATCTATAGCATATCATCGACGATTGAAATATATGATTCGTGTTCATGTTCCCTTTTAGGTCATACTTCAGAGGAGGTCCCATTTTTATTTGGTGAAGATCTGGTAAAGGGTTTCGGAGATAGACAATAGAACTCCTCAAAGATCTATAGCATATCATCGACGATTGAAATAAATGATTCGTGTTCCTGTTCATGTTCCCTTTACATGTACAACGGATATGTTAACCCAATCTAAAACCAACACTGAAAATTTTGAAAAAAAAAATTTTTAACAAAAAATGAAAACCGACTTCAAAACAGAAAAAGTAAAAAATAATAAATATTGCAGCCAATGAATTTACGTTAGCATCTATAAGAATATCATTTTGTTTTATTGTAGTCGGTGTCAAGCCTAGCCAAAAAATTACTGCAAGCTCAGTCTTAAATCGTACAGGCTTGACAGCGACTTCGATAAAACAAAATGATATTCTTATACCTAGATGCTAACGTAAAATTCATTGGCTGCAATATTTATTATTTTTTACTTTTTGAGTTTTGAAGTCGGTTTTTATTATCATTGTTTATTAATTTTAGACAATCGCTAAGAACTGTTAGAAAACACCATATCGATTTGATATCGATTGAATCGGGTAGAGTTACACAAAAGAGTTAATTTTATTTATCATGAGATATCTTGTGTATACCTACGCGTTGTCGATGTTTTCCTTTGTATATAACGGAAAAAAACTGGAATTTGCTTGTCTGGTTCGTCAATGGCAATAAGCTCCTTGACCTGGGAACGTGATAGTTTCATCAAGGTTTCCTTTGTCGGTTATATTGTTATTTGCTAACAATTTCCCTTAATTCACCGCGTATGGGAACAAAAGGGAATATAGGGAGTAGGGAGTAAACTTGGTTCATTTTAGCTATTTCTTCATACTTCTTGGTTACAGCTGGTAGGTAAATGCTATTGGATCGCGGTTTACTGAGTTTGCTACTGTGAACTGTGTGTGTGTTGAACTGTGTTCCAATAGCTCAGTCTTAAATTATAGTTAAAACAAATATTTTCTAAATAGGTACAATATCTAAAAACATGGTCCTTGTTAATATGCTGACAGTCTGGCTGAGTAGTTATATTCCTTGGTCTGGCTGACAGTTTTTTAAAGGGATGGCCGCATAGAAATATTAATTTACATGGCCGTCAAACTGAGAAACTTTCTCTATGGCACCGACATCGAAATCGCGAAAAAAAAAATCTGCTAGTCTATACAAAACTGCAAACCTACTTGAAAATGTGTTAGCATATTAAGAAGGGGACCCAGGAGTGCGATTTTTGAAACTCATTTGTTGAACTCAGCAGTTGAAAATGTATGGAGATACGCAACTTTCTACTGCTGATTTGACTTTCAAAAATCACACCCCTGGAGTATGATTTTTTAATGTCAAATCAGCAGTAGAAAGATGCACGTCTCCATAGTAATATTGACATTTTCAACTGCCGAGTTCAAAGTATGAGATTATAAAATCGCACTCCTGTATACCTAATGTAAGTTGAGTCGGAGTTGGGTCAGCAACGTTAGGATTTTGACATACCTACGGGAGTTCGAACTCAAACTCAAAAAACATCTCTAACGCTTTGCCTAAGATTGCCATGGATTATTAAGTAAGCAAAGCTTTCATTTACATCAATTGTATACGACTATCATCATACTTCACCCTAGGTCTGCTAAGTACGTCTATCCTGATTGTACGTACACTTCTGCAGTTTTCGCACATCCGAGTAACACGAAGGACAAATTGTTTAGAGCATTACGCAATACTTAACTGTCAGAGCTTAAAATAACACTCACAAATAACAATACTTTGCATAACCAGGCCTACCAGTCAACCTATTTAAGTTTCATTAACTTATTGTCAATAAGGAAATTAACGATATGTTTTTATGGAAAACTATAGCTTTTGCCCTTCGATCAAGTATAGTAGGTAGATTTTGAAACGCCGCTCGAAAAATGGCACCATCAAAGCAATGCACAATCTGGCAGCGTGGCTTGTATCGCTCTCAGTCGCTAATCGACCGTGCCTGCAAAAACAACTCACGAAAAGTGCAAAAAACAAGACGGAGTGTCATACTTTCAGTAAGTATCGCTTTGTAATCACATTATCTTCAATATTTTTTATATATCATGGCATTTAATCGCATTTTTTCTAATATTTTTGTTCATTTACAACCTCGCGGCAAGCACGCAACTATCCCTTTCACTCTCGCCTACGCGAGAATAGTGAGAAAGAACCGAGGATAATGCCTTAGAACAAGGTCGAAGGAGTCGTCATTACTTTTTTTTTTTCGTTCTTTTTAATGTGTTACATTTTATTGACTTATTTGATTAAATGTTTCGATCATTATTGTTTTCCGCAAAATGAAACTTAACTCTAATAAATTAATGTTGAAGTTGAAAATATGTATTTATATCTGTATAATGGCCGGTTCACACAGAGGCGGTTTTGCGGGAAAGCGGGCCGGCGGCGGTTTTGCGGAAAGCGAAGGTGTTCCGGAGCCTGCCACACAGGGTCCGCGCGGCGCGGTAGCGGCGCGGAGGCGGCCGGTGTGACATCCAAAGCGGCGGCGGGGCGGCGCCGCTTTTTTTTAACGGCTCTGGAATCGATGACTGAATTTTTTTGTTTCTCAAACCGATTGCTTCCAAAATCGATATCTGGCGGTCCGCGTGGACTCCGAACACGAATCCGATGTCAGATTTGAGAAAAATGGCCGCCATCTTGAACTTTTTTGATTCTCAACCGATTGCTTCCAAAATCGATATCAGGCGGTCCGCGTGGACTCCGAACACGAATCCGAAGTCAGATTTGAGAAAAGTGGCCGCCATCTTGAAATTTTTGTTTCTCAACCGATTGCTTCCAAAATCGATATCTGGGGGTCCGCGTGGACTCCAAACGCGAATCCGATGTCAGATTTGAGAAAAGTGGCCGCCATCTTGAACTTTTTTGTTTCTCAACCGGTTGCTTCCAAAATCGATATCTGGGGGTCTGCGTGGACTCCGAACACGAATCCGATGTCAGATTTGAGAAAAGTGGCCGCCATCTTGAAATTTTTGTTTCTCAACCGATTGCTTCCAAAATCGATATCTGGGGGTCCGCGTGGACTCCAAACGCGAATCCGATGTCAGATTTGAGAAAAGTGGCCGCCATCTTGAACTTTTTTGTTTCTCAACCGGTTGCTTCCAAAATCGATATCTGGGGGTCTGCGTGGACTCCGAACACGAATCCGATGTCAGATTTGAGAAAAACGGCCGCCATCTTGACCTTTTTTGTTTCTCAACCGATTGCTTTCAAAATCGATATCTGAGGGTCCGCATGGACTCCGAACACGAATCCGATGTTAGATTTGAGAAAAGTGGCCGCCATCTTGAACTTTTTTGTTTCTCAACCGATTACTTCCAAAATCGATATCTGGGGGTCCGCGTGGACTCCGAACACGAATCCGATGTCAGATTTGAGAAAAGTGGCCGCCATCTTGAACTTTTTTGTTTCTCAACCGGTTGCTTCCAAAATCGATATCTGGGGGTCTGCGTGGACTCCGAACACGAATCCGATGTCAGATTTGAGAAAAACGGCCGCCATCTTGAACTTTTTTGATTCTCAACCGATTGATAAACTTCCAGACGAGTTTAAAGAACTCAAGTTTGACAAGTTTAAAAGAATGATAAGAAATTGGCTCGCTGAAAGATGTTTTTACAGTGTTCCAGAATATTTTAATTTTAACTGACTTTTATTATTGACTTTTTAAATGTAATTGCAATTTTTATGTATTTTTTTCTTTTTTTTTTTTTTCTTTTTAAATTATTATTTGAAAATTGACATTCTTGACAATATAATTTGTTACATAGCTTTTATTATGGGTACTTATTAATGTTTTTTCCTTGACATTGTATTTTAATCGATTAAGAATGTAGCTTATTATTATTATTATTTTTTTTTTTTTTTATGCCACTATTGTAGGTTAACTGACATAGGTTCAATTAATTATTATTTATTTGATGGTTAATCTTTAAATGGCAACAAGTAGATATATATATATTTTTTTTATATAACTTCCACTAGACAATTGTAAATGCCTGGAAAGGTAGGGTTGCATTGGCTCTAATTGTTAATTGTGTATATAAATTCTGCACATGTAAACCTGTGACTCATACAATAAATATACAATACAATACAATACAATTGCTTCCAAAATCGATATCTGGGGGTCCACGTGGACTCCGAACACGAATCCGATGTCAGAGTTGAGAACAGTGGCCGCCATCTTGAACTTTTTTGTTTCTCAACCGATTGCTTCCAAAATCGATATCTGGGGTCCACGTTGACTCCGAACACGAATCCGATGTCAGAGTTGAGAAAAGTGGCCGCCATCTTGAACTTTTTTGTTTCTCAACCGATTGCTTCCAAAATCACTAACTGACTAACTGATAACTTCTCAAATCTGACATCAGATTCGTGTTCGGATTCCACGCGGACCCTCAGGTATCGATTTTGGAAGCAAACGGTTGAGAAACAAAAAAGTTCAAGATGGCGCCCACTTTTCTCCAATCTGACATCGGATTCGTGTTTGGAGTTCACGCGGACCTTCAGATATCGATTTTGGAAGCAATCGGTTGAGAAACAAAAAAGTTCAAGATGGCAGCCACTTTTCTCAACTCTGACATCGGATTCGTGTTTGGAGTCCACGCGGACCCCCAGATATCGATTTTAGAAGTAATCGGTTGAGAAACAAAAAAGTTCAAGATGGCGGCCACTTTTCTCAAATCTGTCATAGGATTCGTGTTCAGAGTCCACGCGGACCCCCAGATATCGATTTTGGAAGTAATCGGTTGAGAAACAAAAAAGTTCAAGATGGCGGCCACTTTTCTCAAATCTGACATCGGATTCGTGTTCGGAGTCCACGCGGACCCCCAGATATCGATTTTGGAAGCAATCGGTTGAGAAACAAAAAAGTTCAAGATGGCGGCCACTTTTCTCAAATCTGACTTCGGATTCGTGTTCGGAGTCCACGCGGACCCCCAGATATCGATTTTGGAAGCAACCGGTTGAGAAACAGAAAAGTTCAAGATGGCGGCCACTTTTCTCAAATCTGACATCGGAATCGTGTTTGGAGTCCACGCGGACCCCCAGATATCGATTTTGGAAGCAATCGGTTGAGAAACAAAAAAGTTCAAGATGGCGGCCACTTTTCTCAAATCTGACTTCGGATTCGTGTTCGGAGTCCACGCGGACCGCCAGATATCGATTTTGGAAGCAATCGGTTGAGAATCAAAAAAGTTCAAGATGGCGGCCATTTTTCTCAAATCTGTCATCGGATTCGTGTTCGGAGTCCACGCGGACCGCCAGATATCGATTTTGGAAGCAATCGGTTGAGAAACAAAAAAGTTCAAGATGGCGGCCACTTTTCTCAAATCTGACATCGGATTCGTGTTCGAAGTCCACGCGGACCCCAGATATCGATTTTGGAAGCAATCGGTTGAGAAACAAAAAATTTCAAGATGGCGGCCACTTTTCTCAAATCTAACATCGGATTCGTGTTCGGAGTCCATGCGGACCCTCAGATATCGATTTTGAAAGCAATCGGTTGAGAAACAAAAAAGTTCAAGATGGCGGCCGTTTTTCTCAAATCTGACATCGGATTCGTGTTCGGAGTCCACGCAGACCCCCAGATATCGATTATGGAAGCAACCGGTTGAGAAACAAAAAAGTTCAAGATGGCGGCCACTTTTCTCAAATCTGACATCGGAATCGTGTTTGGAGTCCACGCGGACCCCCAGATATCGATTTTGGAAGCAATCGGTTGAGAAACAAAAAAGTTCAAGATGGCGGCCACTTTTCTCAAATCTGACTTCGGATTCGTGTTCGGAGTCCACGCGGACCGCCAGATATCGATTTTGGAAGCAATCGGTTGAGAATCAAAAAAGTTCAAGATGGCGGCCATTTTTCTCAAATCTGTCATCGGATTCGTGTTCGGAGTCCACGCGGACCGCCAGATATCGATTTTGGAAGCAATCGGTTGAGAAACAAAAAAGTTCAAGATGGCGGCCACTTTTCTCAAATCTGACATCGGATTCGTGTTCGAAGTCCACGCGGACCCCAGATATCGATTTTGGAAGCAATCGGTTGAGAAACAAAAAATTTCAAGATGGCGGCCACTTTTCTCAAATCTGACATCGGATTCGTGTTCGGAGTCCACGCGGACCCCCAGATATCGATTTTGGAAGCAATCGGTTGAGAAAAAAAAGTTCAAGATGGCGGCCACTGTTCTCAATTCTGACATCGGATTCGTGTTCGGAGTCCACGTGGACCCCCAGATATCGATTTTGGAAGCAATCGGTTGAGAAACAAAAAAGTTCAAGATGGCGGCCACTTTCTCAAATCTGACATCGGATTCGTGTTCGGAGTCCACGCGGACCCCCAGATATCGATTTTGGAAGTAATCGGTTGCGAAACAAAAAAGTTCAAGATGGCGGCCACTTTTCTCAAATCTAACATCGGATTCGTGTTCGGAGTCCATGCGGACCCTCAGATATCGATTTTGAAAGCAATCGGTTGAGAAACAAAAAAGTTCAAGATGGCGGCCACTTTTCTCAAATCTGACATCGGATTCGTGTTTGGAGTCCACGCAGACCCCCAGATATCGATTTTGGAAGCAATCGGTTGAGAAACAAAAAAGTTCAAGATGGCGGCCACTTTTCTCAAATCTGACATCGGATTCGTGTTCGGAGTCCACGCAGACCCCCAGATATCGATTTTGGAAGCAACCGGTTGAGAAACAAAAAAGTTCAAGATGGCGGCCACTTTCAGATTTGTGTTTGGAGTCCACGCGGACCCTCAGTTATCGATTTTGGAAGCAACGGTTTAGATAGAAAAAAGTTCGTAACGTTCTATAACAAAAGGAAAATAAAATAATACTAGTGGCACATAAGGACTAGAATCCAGTGCCGTAAAGCGATTTATTAAAAAAAATCGTGGAAAAATACAAAATGACAGTGCGGTAAATACCGCCTCCGGACCGCGACGCGCCCGCCTCCGCTCTGTGTGACACCTCGCATTGACTACAATGGAATACAGCGGCCGCGGCCGCCTCCGCGCCGCCTCCGGTCCCGCGCCGCCGCCGCCTGTGTTCTGCGCGGTACCGGCCGCACCGCGCTGCTCCCGGCCCGGTTTTCTGTGTGGCAGGGTGCATATAAACTCGTACATTACAACAATCCCGCCTCCGGACCGCCTCCGGAACCGCTTTCTGTGTGAACCGGCCTTAAGCGAGCGCGCAAGAGCGCGCATGATGGTTTTCTCGTTTTGTCGCTTTGTCGTGCGTGGAATGCTAGCCCTACTATTTATCTACCCTGTATTTGATCGCAGCCTACAACCGTTCCTTTAATATTTGAGAGTCAAAGCAATATTACTTCAAGTTTACTATTCACCCTAATCAATTGCATAATAAGTACAAAACAAAGGTAGGTACTTAATCAGGTAATCAGGGAAGCACCATAATTCTTCACCCCAAGAAATACAAGGTTTTATAGGGAACGAGCTTTTACCCGCGACTTCGTCCGCATAAATTATATACCAGATTTTAAGTCAGATGATAAGCTATCAAACAAAAAATGTTTCATCAAAATCGGTTCAGTAGTTTTTGCGTGATACTCGAACAAACAAACAAACGAACAAACGAACAAACAAACAAACAAACAAACAAACAAACAGACAGACAAAATTTTTGATTTGGAATCAGCGAAGCCTAAAAACCATATCGTAATCTTTTTTTTGTAAATATCTTCAATGAACAGACACACTTCTGTTACAGTTTTATAATAGTTTAGATAGGGCTAAAGATGCATTCAGTGTCATCCCATATTTTTTCTTTACATAAAATCTTATCACAAAGAATCGCTCTTCTGATGAGATTTGTTTAATGAAATTGTAATTTTATCACGTTTATTAGTTTATTACAAACTAAAAAAAAAAAATCTCAGCGACTCCACACCTCCTATAATCCATGTTCCAAGCCACAGTGACAAGCACATGGCGCCAGTGTGACCAGATACAATTTTACGAAAATACCGAGCCACCGAGGAAAAGATCATGAGGAAACCTGCATGCTTCAATTTCGATGCATGTATTGTACCTACTGTCCGTTACAAGTGGCGACGGGCTCACTCCCTGTCGCACTGTACAGGGTTTCGGTACTACTAGTGAAACGTGGATGTTCTGATGTTTCAGAATATCTCTGACTACCATCGGGGAATATAGTCGTGAGCATATGCATGCATGCATGCCGAGGCACCTCAAAAATACTGAAATATACCAACTTGCACAGGGAAAATATACCAATAACAATACTGATTTGCAAATCAAGTTTTATTCATTTAACATCACAATAAATGTTAGAATGGATATTTTAACATTATATTCGGTTCGGAGGATTAAAATGACAAAAACGTAGGTACTATAAATTTGGGGATCTTTGCTCCAGAATGAAAATGTGGACTAAATCCGGGATTCCCTGAAAATGTTCACGAGGACGATCGCTACGGTGCTGCTATAACTTTTTATGCAAAATATACCCAAAAATACTGACTTCCGCCACTACATCTACAAAAATACTGATGCTCGGAAAAGTCGATAAAATATACCAAAAAAGTATTAAAATACAGAATCTGGTCACACTGCATGGCGCGGCGGCACGGATTCCGGCGGCGCACTGCCATTTTGCCGCCATTGGCTATATATCGCCTTACTATTCTAACGCACGTCCAATAAAATGTGCACGTCTCACTCCTGCGTGTGCACGGTTTGGTAAGCAGTTCCAAAATGACGTTACACGCATATCCTTTGTGACGATTTTGTACTTTATTACTTTAACCGTAAAGGTCATTTCAAAATGAATATTTTTTAATAAGTAAAAAGTGAAACAACTGGCTTTCGACGTTATCACTGCGCATTAAGGTCTATGTTAAGATGAAAGGCTGACGAGGTATATACCTGAATAAGTATGAATTGACGCGGCGCCGCAGATTCGGTGTGGTTTTGCATAAGACTGTACGTCTATCCTATATTTGGTCGCAGCTTTTGCCCGTCTTAATATTGAATTCAGTACCTACATCTACTTGTGTACCTTTTTAACCGACTTCAAAAAAGGAGGAGGTTTCTCAATTAGTAAGTACCTAGTAGTTAATTTAAAACACTACTATTAAATTGAACTAATGAATTCACTACTAAAAATTGAGAAATAAACAAAATTTTAACAAAAAATTAAAACCGCCTTCAAAAAAACTAAAAGGTTAAAAAATGATATTGCAGCCGATGACTTTTTCATTCGCATCCTAGGAATATTAATATGTTTTATAGAAGTCGGTGTCAAGCCAAGCCAAAAAACGAATGCAAACCTTTCGCGAATCGTACCGGCTTGACAGCGACTTCATAATGCGAACGAAAAAGTCATCGACTGCAATATTATTTTTTAACTTTTTAGTTTTTTTGAAGGCGGTTTTAATTTTTAGGGTTCCGTACCCAAAGGGTAAAAACGGGACCCTATTACTAAGCCTACGTTGTCCGTCCGTCCGTCCGTCCGTCCGTCCGTCCGTCTGTCCCACCTATTTAGGGCTGTAATGTAACTTTTGAACCGTAATAGCTAAATAGTTGAAATTTTCTCAGATTATGCGTTATTACGGCGGATTTGTTAACAAATAATGAAGATGTCAAAAAGTTAAAAATTAAGGGGGTTCTCAACATGAAACTAGTTTTTATCAACGTTTTTTCTTCACGCTCTATCGTAAAAACGGTAATACATACAAGCGTCAAACTTAGTGTGATTATAGAGCAAACTCTACAGAATAACAGCAAATACTAAAAACCGGCCAAGTGTGAGTCGGTCTTGCGCTAAAGGTCCCGGACCAAAAAAGTTTTTTTTTCCAAGTTAATAATGTTGTGTTCTGTGGTGGTGTGGTACGGAACCATCGGTGCGCGAGTAGCCCGACTCGCACTTGACCGGTTTTATTTGTTATTATTCTTCTTCTTTCATGTTAGCATAAGTTATATTGCATGACATGACATGCTGTCATGTTGTGCAAAGGTGAGAGGGAAGAAATAAAAATCCATTCAGCCGTTTATTCTTACTGATATTGATAGTAGGAAGTTGGATAATATACTACATAATATATTAGTAGGATACGACAGGAGAGTGTGCACCATGATTCGGAAGTAAATTGTCAGTCAAGTAGTGTTCATGAGAATTGTATCTTTTGAGCTAATTTTAAGTAACATTTATTACTGGTGAATTGGTGATGTTTACGATGTCAGGAGATTAACGATAATCTGCGACCAAATATAGGATAGACGTACAGTCTTATGCAAAACCACACCGAATCTGCGGCGCCGCGTCAATTCATACTTATTCAGGTATATACCTCGTCAGCCTTTCATCTTAACATAGACCTTAATGCGCAGTGATAACGTCGAAAG
Source organism: Agonopterix subpropinquella (assembly GCA_922987775.1). Taxonomy (NCBI): domain Eukaryota; kingdom Metazoa; phylum Arthropoda; class Insecta; order Lepidoptera; family Depressariidae; genus Agonopterix; species Agonopterix subpropinquella. The sequence continues at coordinate 9,005,288 of OV277695.1, read as the reverse complement.
CCAGTTGTTTCACTTTTTACTTATTAAAAAATATTCATTTTGAAATGACCTTTACGGTTAAAGTAATAAAGTACAAAATCGTCACAAAGGATATGCGTGTAACGTCATTTTGGAACTGCTTACCAAACCGTGCACACGCAGGAGTGAGACGTGCTCATTTTATTGGACGTGCGTTAGAATAGTAAGGCGATATATAGCCAATGGCGGCAAAATGGCAGTGCGCCGCCGGAATCCGTGCCGCCGCGCCATGCAGTGTGACCAGATTCTGTATTTTAATACTTTTTTGGTATATTTTATCGACTTTTCCGAGCATCAGTATTTTTGTAGATGTAGTGGCGGAAGTCAGTATTTTTGGGTATATTTTGCATAAAAAGTTATAGCAGCACCGTAGCGATCGTCCTCGTGAACATTTTCAGGGAATCCCGGATTTAGTCCACATTTTCATTCTGGAGCAAAGATCCCCAAATTTATAGTACCTACGTTTTTGTCATTTTAATCCTCCGAACCGAATATAATGTTAAAATATCCATTCTAACATTTATTGTGATGTTAAATGAATAAAACTTGATTTGCAAATCAGTATTGTTATTGGTATATTTTCCCTGTGCAAGTTGGTATATTTCAGTATTTTTGAGGTGCCTCGGCATGCATGCATGCATATGCTCACGACTATATTCCCCGATGGTAGTCAGAGATATTCTGAAACATCAGAACATCCACGTTTCACTAGTAGTACCGAAACCCTGTACAGTGCGACAGGGAGTGAGCCCGTCGCCACTTGTAACGGACAGCAGGTACAATACATGCATCGAAATTGAAGCATGCAGGTTTCCTCATGATCTTTTCCTCGGTGGCTCGGTATTTTCGTAAAATTGTATCTGGTCACACTGGCGCCATGTGCTTGTCACTGTGGCTTGGAACATGGATTATAGGAGGTGTGGAGTCGCTGAGATTTTTTTTTTTTAGTTTGTAATAAACTAATAAACGTGATAAAATTACAATTTCATTAAACAAATCTCATCAGAAGAGCGATTCTTTGTGATAAGATTTTATGTAAAGAAAAAATATGGGATGACACTGAATGCATCTTTAGCCCTATCTAAACTATTATAAAACTGTAACAGAAGTGTGTCTGTTCATTGAAGATATTTACAAAAAAAAGATTACGATATGGTTTTTAGGCTTCGCTGATTCCAAATCAAAAATTTTGTCTGTCTGTTTGTTTGTTTGTTTGTTTGTTTGTTTGTTCGTTTGTTCGTTTGTTTGTTTGTTCGAGTATCACGCAAAAACTACTGAACCGATTTTGATGAAACATTTTTTGTTTGATAGCTTATCATCTGACTTAAAATCTGGTATATAATTTATGCGGACGAAGTCGCGGGTAAAAGCTCGTTCCCTATAAAACCTTGTATTTCTTGGGGTGAAGAATTATGGTGCTTCCCTGATTACCTGATTAAGTACCTACCTTTGTTTTGTACTTATTATGCAATTGATTAGGGTGAATAGTAAACTTGAAGTAATATTGCTTTGACTCTCAAATATTAAAGGAACGGTTGTAGGCTGCGATCAAATACAGGGTAGATAAATAGTAGGGCTAGCATTCCACGCACGACAAAGCGACAAAACGAGAAAACCATCATGCGCGCTCTTGCGCGCTCGCTTAAGGCCGGTTCACACAGAAAGCGGTTCCGGAGGCGGTCCGGAGGCGGGATTGTTGTAATGTACGAGTTTATATGCACCCTGCCACACAGAAAACCGGGCCGGGAGCAGCGCGGTGCGGCCGGTACCGCGCAGAACACAGGCGGCGGCGGCGCGGGACCGGAGGCGGCGCGGAGGCGGCCGCGGCCGCTGTATTCCATTGTAGTCAATGCGAGGTGTCACACAGAGCGGAGGCGGGCGCGTCGCGGTCCGGAGGCGGTATTTACCGCACTGTCATTTTGTATTTTTCCACGATTTTTTTTAATAAATCGCTTTACGGCACTGGATTCTAGTCCTTATGTGCCACTAGTATTATTTTATTTTCCTTTTGTTATAGAACGTTACGAACTTTTTTCTATCTAAACCGTTGCTTCCAAAATCGATAACTGAGGGTCCGCGTGGACTCCAAACACAAATCTGAAAGTGGCCGCCATCTTGAACTTTTTTGTTTCTCAACCGGTTGCTTCCAAAATCGATATCTGGGGGTCTGCGTGGACTCCGAACACGAATCCGATGTCAGATTTGAGAAAAGTGGCCGCCATCTTGAACTTTTTTGTTTCTCAACCGATTGCTTCCAAAATCGATATCTGGGGGTCTGCGTGGACTCCAAACACGAATCCGATGTCAGATTTGAGAAAAGTGGCCGCCATCTTGAACTTTTTTGTTTCTCAACCGATTGCTTTCAAAATCGATATCTGAGGGTCCGCATGGACTCCGAACACGAATCCGATGTTAGATTTGAGAAAAGTGGCCGCCATCTTGAACTTTTTTGTTTCGCAACCGATTACTTCCAAAATCGATATCTGGGGGTCCGCGTGGACTCCGAACACGAATCCGATGTCAGATTTGAGAAAGTGGCCGCCATCTTGAACTTTTTTGTTTCTCAACCGATTGCTTCCAAAATCGATATCTGGGGGTCCACGTGGACTCCGAACACGAATCCGATGTCAGAATTGAGAACAGTGGCCGCCATCTTGAACTTTTTTTTCTCAACCGATTGCTTCCAAAATCGATATCTGGGGGTCCGCGTGGACTCCGAACACGAATCCGATGTCAGATTTGAGAAAAGTGGCCGCCATCTTGAAATTTTTTGTTTCTCAACCGATTGCTTCCAAAATCGATATCTGGGGTCCGCGTGGACTTCGAACACGAATCCGATGTCAGATTTGAGAAAAGTGGCCGCCATCTTGAACTTTTTTGTTTCTCAACCGATTGCTTCCAAAATCGATATCTGGCGGTCCGCGTGGACTCCGAACACGAATCCGATGACAGATTTGAGAAAAATGGCCGCCATCTTGAACTTTTTTGATTCTCAACCGATTGCTTCCAAAATCGATATCTGGCGGTCCGCGTGGACTCCGAACACGAATCCGAAGTCAGATTTGAGAAAAGTGGCCGCCATCTTGAACTTTTTTGTTTCTCAACCGATTGCTTCCAAAATCGATATCTGGGGGTCCGCGTGGACTCCAAACACGATTCCGATGTCAGATTTGAGAAAAGTGGCCGCCATCTTGAACTTTTTTGTTTCTCAACCGGTTGCTTCCATAATCGATATCTGGGGGTCTGCGTGGACTCCGAACACGAATCCGATGTCAGATTTGAGAAAAACGGCCGCCATCTTGAACTTTTTTGTTTCTCAACCGATTGCTTTCAAAATCGATATCTGAGGGTCCGCATGGACTCCGAACACGAATCCGATGTTAGATTTGAGAAAAGTGGCCGCCATCTTGAAATTTTTTGTTTCTCAACCGATTGCTTCCAAAATCGATATCTGGGGTCCGCGTGGACTTCGAACACGAATCCGATGTCAGATTTGAGAAAAGTGGCCGCCATCTTGAACTTTTTTGTTTCTCAACCGATTGCTTCCAAAATCGATATCTGGCGGTCCGCGTGGACTCCGAACACGAATCCGATGACAGATTTGAGAAAAATGGCCGCCATCTTGAACTTTTTTGATTCTCAACCGATTGCTTCCAAAATCGATATCTGGCGGTCCGCGTGGACTCCGAACACGAATCCGAAGTCAGATTTGAGAAAAGTGGCCGCCATCTTGAACTTTTTTGTTTCTCAACCGATTGCTTCCAAAATCGATATCTGGGGGTCCGCGTGGACTCCAAACACGATTCCGATGTCAGATTTGAGAAAAGTGGCCGCCATCTTGAACTTTTCTGTTTCTCAACCGGTTGCTTCCAAAATCGATATCTGGGGGTCCGCGTGGACTCCGAACACGAATCCGAAGTCAGATTTGAGAAAAGTGGCCGCCATCTTGAACTTTTTTGTTTCTCAACCGATTGCTTCCAAAATCGATATCTGGGGGTCCGCGTGGACTCCGAACACGAATCCGATGTCAGATTTGAGAAAAGTGGCCGCCATCTTGAACTTTTTTGTTTCTCAACCGATTACTTCCAAAATCGATATCTGGGGGTCCGCGTGGACTCTGAACACGAATCCTATGACAGATTTGAGAAAAGTGGCCGCCATCTTGAACTTTTTTGTTTCTCAACCGATTACTTCTAAAATCGATATCTGGGGGTCCGCGTGGACTCCAAACACGAATCCGATGTCAGAGTTGAGAAAAGTGGCTGCCATCTTGAACTTTTTTGTTTCTCAACCGATTGCTTCCAAAATCGATATCTGAAGGTCCGCGTGAACTCCAAACACGAATCCGATGTCAGATTGGAGAAAAGTGGGCGCCATCTTGAACTTTTTTGTTTCTCAACCGTTTGCTTCCAAAATCGATACCTGAGGGTCCGCGTGGAATCCGAACACGAATCTGATGTCAGATTTGAGAAGTTATCAGTTAGTCAGTTAGTGATTTTGGAAGCAATCGGTTGAGAAACAAAAAAGTTCAAGATGGCGGCCACTTTTCTCAACTCTGACATCGGATTCGTGTTCGGAGTCAACGTGGACCCCAGATATCGATTTTGGAAGCAATCGGTTGAGAAACAAAAAAGTTCAAGATGGCGGCCACTGTTCTCAACTCTGACATCGGATTCGTGTTCGGAGTCCACGTGGACCCCCAGATATCGATTTTGGAAGCAATTGTATTGTATTGTATTGTATATTTATTGTATGAGTCACAGGTTTACATGTGCAGAATTTATATACACAATTAACAATTAGAGCCAATGCAACCCTACCTTTCCAGGCATTTACAATTGTCTAGTGGAAGTTATATAAAAAAAATATATATATATCTACTTGTTGCCATTTAAACATTAACCATCAAATAAATAATAATTAATTGAACCTATGTCAGTTAACCTACAATAGTGGCATAAAAAAAAAAAAAAATAATAATAATAATAAGCTACATTCTTAATCGATTAAAATACAATGTCAAGGAAAAAACATTAATAAGTACCCATAATAAAAGCTATGTAACAAATTATATTGTCAAGAATGTCAATTTTCAAATAATAATTTAAAAAGAAAAAAAAAAAAAAGAAAAAAATACATAAAAATTGCAATTACATTTAAAAAGTCAATAATAAAAGTCAGTTAAAATTAAAATATTCTGGAACACTGTAAAAACATCTTTCAGCGAGCCAATTTCTTATCATTCTTTTAAACTTGTCAAACTTGAGTTCTTTAAACTCGTCTGGAAGTTTATCAATCGGTTGAGAATCAAAAAAGTTCAAGATGGCGGCCGTTTTTCTCAAATCTGACATCGGATTCGTGTTCGGAGTCCACGCAGACCCCCAGATATCGATTTTGGAAGCAACCGGTTGAGAAACAAAAAAGTTCAAGATGGCGGCCACTTTTCTCAAATCTGACATCGGATTCGTGTTCGGAGTCCACGCGGACCCCCAGATATCGATTTTGGAAGTAATCGGTTGAGAAACAAAAAAGTTCAAGATGGCGGCCACTTTTCTCAAATCTAACATCGGATTCGTGTTCGGAGTCCATGCGGACCCTCAGATATCGATTTTGAAAGCAATCGGTTGAGAAACAAAAAAGGTCAAGATGGCGGCCGTTTTTCTCAAATCTGACATCGGATTCGTGTTCGGAGTCCACGCAGACCCCCAGATATCGATTTTGGAAGCAACCGGTTGAGAAACAAAAAAGTTCAAGATGGCGGCCACTTTTCTCAAATCTGACATCGGATTCGCGTTTGGAGTCCACGCGGACCCCCAGATATCGATTTTGGAAGCAATCGGTTGAGAAACAAAAATTTCAAGATGGCGGCCACTTTTCTCAAATCTGACATCGGATTCGTGTTCGGAGTCCACGCAGACCCCCAGATATCGATTTTGGAAGCAACCGGTTGAGAAACAAAAAAGTTCAAGATGGCGGCCACTTTTCTCAAATCTGACATCGGATTCGCGTTTGGAGTCCACGCGGACCCCCAGATATCGATTTTGGAAGCAATCGGTTGAGAAACAAAAATTTCAAGATGGCGGCCACTTTTCTCAAATCTGACTTCGGATTCGTGTTCGGAGTCCACGCGGACCGCCTGATATCGATTTTGGAAGCAATCGGTTGAGAATCAAAAAAGTTCAAGATGGCGGCCATTTTTCTCAAATCTGACATCGGATTCGTGTTCGGAGTCCACGCGGACCGCCAGATATCGATTTTGGAAGCAATCGGTTTGAGAAACAAAAAAATTCAGTCATCGATTCCAGAGCCGTTAAAAAAAAGCGGCGCCGCCCCGCCGCCGCTTTGGATGTCACACCGGCCGCCTCCGCGCCGCTACCGCGCCGCGCGGACCCTGTGTGGCAGGCTCCGGAACACCTTCGCTTTCCGCAAAACCGCCGCCGGCCCGCTTTCCCGCAAAACCGCCTCTGTGTGAACCGGCCATTATACAGATATAAATACATATTTTCAACTTCAACATTAATTTATTAGAGTTAAGTTTCATTTTGCGGAAAACAATAATGATCGAAACATTTAATCAAATAAGTCAATAAAATGTAACACATTAAAAAGAACGAAAAAAAAAAAGTAATGACGACTCCTTCGACCTTGTTCTAAGGCATTATCCTCGGTTCTTTCTCACTATTCTCGCGTAGGCGAGAGTGAAAGGGATAGTTGCGTGCTTGCCGCGAGGTTGTAAATGAACAAAAATATTAGAAAAAATGCGATTAAATGCCATGATATATAAAAAATATTGAAGATAATGTGATTACAAAGCGATACTTACTGAAAGTATGACACTCCGTCTTGTTTTTTGCACTTTTCGTGAGTTGTTTTTGCAGGCACGGTCGATTAGCGACTGAGAGCGATACAAGCCACGCTGCCAGATTGTGCATTGCTTTGATGGTGCCATTTTTCGAGCGGCGTTTCAAAATCTACCTACTATACTTGATCGAAGACGATAATTATTGAAATATTTTTAGTTACACGAACTGATGAGCTCCGACGTTGAACTAAAGGTTGGAGCTGTAGGTTTTTTATTTTTTTTATTCTACATATGCATGGGTAGGGAAATCAACCCTTGCAACGGCCTACCTATACCACAGATTATTAAAATTTAATAGTTACCAGATAGTTCACTCAACGCGCACTTCAGGAACGAAAAATAAAATGCGCCTTATGTCAATGAGCTAAGATGCACACCTCGGAGGTGTCCGGCTGTCAAACGTACCTGAGCTGAGGAGTGACCTATACTCCTCAATGCTTCTCACATTATATCCGGATTAATACAGGTTGTCTTTCACTATGGAGCCAACATTGAAATTGGTAAAAATCTCAGCTGTTCCCTTCGATCAACAATATAGCGTCATTGGACTCATTGGGCACTCTACTTGACTCGGCCTAAATTTATGGAACATTTATTTAATTTAGCGATTTCAGAATTGGTCCCTTTGTTGTTCAGATCAGAATCATGGACTCAGTCATCCTTTTAAAGATTAGGGACTAAGAAAGTTAGAACTTAGAATAATCAAACGAGTGTGCATAGCGAAACAAATTATTGCTTTACCTAGATAAGACAATGCAATAAACTGACTAATTGAACTCTAACACAATTGAATAACAAAGTACCTATGTATAGTGATGTCATCACAATTCATAATTATGAATAAAAGGAAGACATAACATGACGTTAACCTTACCTACCTACTCAAATGGATATCATTGAACCAAAAATAATCAAGTGAGTCATGAATAGTCATGATCATGGCGTAAATAATGATACTAATGATACACGTATCTATTATAGTTTACCCTTCAATCAAATCAGCCTAGATTAACTGTTGGTATAATATCCCACATTTTATTACCCGACTAAGGCGAAGCAAAAAGGAGGGTTATTCCACCAGAGTTAAACACCAAAAATAAATAAATAAAACCGGTCAAGTGCGAGTCGGGCTACTCGCGCACCGAGGGTTCCGTACCACACCACCACAGAACACAACATTATTAACATAGAAAAAAAACTTTTTTGTCCAGGACCTTTAGCGCAAGACCGACTCACACTTGGCCGGTTTTTAGTATTTGTTGTTATTCGAGTTATTCTATAGCCCATTCGGGCTATTCTATAAATTTAACAAACAATGTAAAAGAAATAGCTGTAATAGGTAACTCTTCTTCTATGGGTTCTTCTAGTTCTATGGGTTCACGTCTTAGTATGAGTACATACGTAATTTCCGTAAAACGAGAGTACCTATAGCCCTTGCTGTTGTTTTCAATATCTAAACTATTATAAAACTGTAACAGAAGTGTGTCTGTACATTGAAGATATTTACAAAAAAAAGATTACGATATGATTTTTAGATGTCCCTGTTTCGAAATCACCAATTTTTGGATTTTGTGTCCGTCTGTTTGTTTGTTTGCTTGTTTGTTTGTTTGTTCGTTTGTTTGTTTGTTTATTTGTTTGTTTGGGTGTTTGCTTGTTCGAGTATCACGTAAAAACTACTGAACAGATTTTGATGAAACATTTTTTTTTTGATAGCTTATCATCTGACTTAAAATCTGGTATATAATTTATGCGGACGAAGTCGCGGGTAAAAGCTCGTACATACAACGTTTTAATAAATTAGCGCAAAACCTCATACACCTCAACTGATTTATAACAAAAGAATTAGATTGAAACAATAATTTCATTATTTTGATAGTAGTTAAAATTTAAAGTTATTCGCATTTTAAGTTCAGAGATAAAAATGATTTTTTATCATTTCAGCACTGAAAGAAAGCGCTAACGTACTCATGGATACATTTTTATAATCTTGTTTTGGTAGTAAGTACCTCGGGTGAGTGTGCCCGTGGGGTGGGTTGACATCGGGTTTAGTAAATTAAAAATTTTAAATTTAAATTTTGAAAAAAATTATCTATGTTGAAACCATGATAATTCGATTCTGCTATCGATTCTAAACAAACTACTGGGTAATTTTTTTCAAAATATTAAATATTTTTTTTGTAAAATTTTAAATTTACTGAACCCGATGTCAACCCACCCCACGAGCACACCCACCCTACTAACTACCAAAGCAAGATTATTAAAATGTATCCATGAGTATGTTAGCGCCTACATTAATTGCTGAAATAATAAAAAATCATTTTTGGCTCAACACTTAAAATGCGAATAACTTTAAATTTTAACTACAAAAATAATGAAATTATTGTTTCAATCTAATTATTTTTATATAAATCAGTTGTGGTGTATGAGGTTTTGCGTTAATTCATTAACACGTTGTATAAAATTCGTTCCTAATTGGGTATTTGACTACATACAATATATTTTATTTATTTATATCTTCTCAGTAAAAAAAGGGTTAGAAAATAACACTAAACTCCTATTTTCGTTGAGTTTTTAGCTTGAATACTATTTTTAATAACAAGATAAACTTTAAAAAGTAATGAAATGTTGATGACGTCACGACTCATTATTTAGTACAAATCTTCATACAAAGCGCACGTTTTGACGTCCGATAAAGAGTAGCTGATTTGACTAGTTGTCAAGTAGCCTATTATGTATTCACCACATATTCAATGTTTGTATCTATGAGTATTACGTAGTATATGAATGTTTGTCCGATGCGTCAATAAACAGCTCAAAGTCATGACTTCCACACTACTACTGGCCCATCAATGCCACGATATCTCTATGCCATAATACGAAGTCAACTCTGACCGTATTATTTCCGGAGGCAAAAATAAACAAACAAAAAATACGGCGAAACAAAAAATACTTTCATTCATGATTTGCTATCTTATTATTATTAGATAATTAACGAAATTATACCATATACAAAATAGAAAATCATGCGAAAAAACGTTATTTGAAGAATAATTAATAGATAACTAGTTTTCCCGCGACTTTGTCCGCACGGGTTCTAGTCATCATATACAACGTGTTAATGAATTAACGCAAAACTAGAAAGTAGTTTGTTTAGAATCGAGAGCAGAATCAAAGTATCATGGTTTCAACATGGGTAATTATTTTCAAAATATTAAATAATTTTTTTGTAAAATTTAAAATTTACTGAACCCGATGTCAACCCACCCGGGGCACACCCATCCTACTTACTACCAAAACAAGATTATTAAAATGTATCCATGAGTACGATAGCGCCTTCATTCATTGCTGAAATGATAACAAATCATTTTTGCCTCAAAACTTAAAATGCGAATAACTTTAAATTTTAACTACAAAAATAATGAAATTATTGTTACAATCTAATTATTTTGTTATAAATCAGTTGGGGTGTATGAGGTTTTGCGTTAATTCATTAACACGTTGTATACCAAATCTTATGTCTAATCATGAGCTTTCAGTTCAGACGTAGAACTATATACTATTACCTATTCTGTGGTTCAGACACTAATAGTTTCATCAAAATCGGTTCAGTAGTTTTCGCGTGATGGGCGACCAAACAAATAAACAAACCAACATGGTTTATAATATTAGTACCTACCAATGTTGGGCGTGATTAATTACTTTTCGTAATTCAATTACACGTACAAGTAATTACTTGTAATTACTTGTACTTTTATTGCAATTACAGTAATACGAAGCCTACGTTGCCTACGTTGCCTGCGTTACTGTTTTGACGAAGCCTACGTTGCTGATACGGACATTTCGTAAATTTCGTCGAGATTTTATATTTTTTTCGACAGTAATTGAATTACTCAAGTAATTATTAATTTGATTACAGTATACAGGGTGTAAGTGACAGCCTAGCAAAAACTGAAACGGTGAACTCAGACCATCAAACTTTGTAGGGTAAGGGGAGGTATTTCCGTGATACACCAAACATTTTTTGTTATAACTCAAATAAGGATTAACTAATTTATAGGTATATGGGATATTGTTTAAAGTTTTGTGCATATATTTTATTTTACTGTATGAAACACACAGTTTGATACTACATTCTTCACTCATAAATTTATAATCTTTTCTTGGTGATAAAGTGACATAGGTAAATTCGTGATAAGGTATGTCAATTTCGTGATAGTGGATAGGTAATATCGTGATAGACCAAACTCATAGGATTTCAACATAATAATTAATGAGAGAGGTTTTAAAAAAAATTATATATATTCTACATAACCATTTGCTTATGAATCTTATATGTATTTCTACACAATCATAAAATTGAATATAGTATAGGTCATCTTCATCAGGAGCAATGTACAAGCATTAATGAAACGGTCGACAGCGATAGTTTGGATTGGATTTGGATTTCAGAATACATTGAGTTACCTACTAGAGGCGACACCCAGAAGACTACATTTGTAACACACGTTTAAGCTAATTGGCTCTCAACCTTACTTAGCATGTACCGGGCGTGTGCTGCACCGCGATGCCCCCAGTGCGCGCTCCGTACTGCTGATCGTAGTGGACAGATTTTTTTCGCTTTGTCTGTTCTATACCTATCCTAATTAATAAAAAAAAATATTCGATGTCTGAATATGCTACTTCACAATATACAGGGTGTTAGGGTAAAAAGTTGCACTACTTTAACGGCTGGTTGTACCCATGATACTGAACAACTTTCTCAAAGAAACCTAAAAGAAATTAACCAAAAAAAAAACTAGTTTCCATACTAAATGCAATCAGCTGATCGAACGTTTGTATGAAAAGATATTTTTTTGCGAATTTACTATACGGTTCTTAGTGAAAGTTGTTCAGTATCATGGGTACAATCACCTCTTAAAGTAATGCAACTGTTTACCCTAACACCTTGTATACAACAAATCCAAACATATCATTTTTCTCAATTTCTTTCCTGATTTTTTATTTTCTTTTTTCTTTTATAGCTTTATTCTCTTCTTCTGTGTAGGTTCTTCAACTTTCGGTTCTTCTCTTGGCTTAGATGAGCCAGTGAAGTTGGTAAATAGAAATGAACGAATGAATGTCATGATAAAAAAAACTACGTCATTCAGGCATAGCATAGACTAAAATACAAGATTAAAGATGTATATAAGTCCATACAATCAAAATAACCCCTAAAATTTTACTTTAAGATGATTAAAATTAATTGACAAAATACCTCGACAAAATCACAAAAAAAATTTGCAAAATCACTTAAAATTTTGCACACCTAACACAAGGATATTTGAATGAAAAATTCTTGAAATCCAATGCACAATTTACGTCAATCTGTTCGTAAAACATTTAGCTATCAGTTTAATACCACATTCTGTAATATATTACTTATTTACTAATTAAATAATAATAATAATATTTATTTATTTCCTCAACAGTAATATAATATACGACATAGGTAATATGCTATAACCATTTTGCATTTACTGTTAAGTCCCTGTCTCCCGATATTGTACATACTACAAGTAGTAGTACTGTGACTCAGGAACCAGAGACTAAACTAAAACTTCATTTCATTGTCTACCGTCGTCATTTGTCACAGATGATTGCGATTTTGCCCCTCGTTCTGAGAAAAAATCTCATAGCAAGCTTGTTTCAAAAGCTACTGAGCTGAGAATCATACTACTATCTCAAGCACACTTTAATGCATGTACATACGCGGTTTTGAAACAATCCCTTTACAGGAAAGGCCACGGCAGACGTTTAAAAAATTATCACGAAATTACCTATATCGCGATATAACCTCCCCTTACCCTATATTGTTGATCGAAGATCAAACTGAACAATTTTTCACTATGGAGCCTACTCTGAGGAGTCTGAGGTAGAACCCAGATTTTTCGATTGATTCGGAGAAAATCAGCTGTCCCATACATTTTAGTCGGGTAGGTCAGTTTAGTATGGGACAGCTGATTTTTTTCGCCTTTCCTGAGGTAGGCACCAAGTGAAAGTTGTTCAGTTTGATGGTCTGAGTACACCGTTTCAGTATTTACTAGGCTGTCACTTACACCCTATACAGAGTGTAACAAAACACCTTAGTAATACTTAAGGGAGTGCTTCAGACCATTAAACTGAACAACTTTCACTATGGAGCCAACATCGAAATCGCAAAAAAAAATCTGCTCTTTCATACAAAGCTGCAGTCCCGTCTCGACTCAAATGTATGGGACGGCAGATTCTTTTTATTTTTTCTCGACGTTTTGGCTCCATATTGAAAGTTGTTTAGATTGATGGTCTGAAGCACCCCCTTAAGTATTACTAGGGTGTTTTGTTACACTCTGTATAAGCGGGGTCGAGCGGGAGTCGAGCCGGGGTCGAGCGGGGGTCGAGCGGTGGTCGAGAGGTGGTCGAGCGGGGGTCAAGCGGGGATGGAGTGTGGTTTCAGTGGGGGTTCAGTGGCGGTACAGTGGCAGTTCAGCGGGGGTTCAGTACCGGTTCAGTGGGGGTTCAGTGGCGGTTCAGCGGCGGTTTAGTGGCGGGTCATCGGGGGTTCAGTGGCGGTTCAGTGGGGGTTTAGTGGCAGTTCTGCGGCGGTTCAGTGGCGGTTCAATGGCTATTCAGTGGGGGTTCAGTGAGGGTTCAGTGGCGGTTCAGTAGGGGTTTAGTGGCGATTCAGTGGTGATTCAGTGGCTGTTCAGTGGCCGTTCAGTGGTGGTTGAGCGGCGGTTCAGTGGCGTTTCAGTGGGTGTTCAGTGGCAGTTCAGCGGGGGTTCAGTGGCGGTTCAGTGGCGGTTCAGCTGCAATTCAGTGGGGGTTCAGTGGCGGTTCAGTAGCGGTTCAGTGGCAGTTCAGTGGCGGTTCAGTGGTGATTCAGTGGCGGTTCAGTGGCGGTTCAGTGGCGGTTCAGTGGCAGTTCAGTCGGGTAGGTACAGCAGTTTAATATGGGACAGCTGATTTTTTTTCGCCGCTCCATAGTGAAAACTGAAAATCTACGAAATTTTCACCATGCCTTATTTTCACCTCAGGCACGGTGCGGCGCAGCAGTTTTCGGCTTCGGTTCAGGCACGTATCCAGACTTTTGTTTCGACATTTAATTTTCGGGGGGATATGATAAACAATGAAAAAGTAAGCGCTGTGCACTTTTCCATACAAATATTCTGATTTCGGGGGGGGGGGGGGGGGGGGGAGGGGGGAGGGGGGATAAATCCCACCTATCTAATATACGGAATTGCAAACCGGACTTCCGAATCAGGATTGTGATTTTGTATGGATTTCCCCCCTCCACAATTGCGTTCGGAATGGGGAACACAAAAGGGTCAAAATATTTCTAAAAAATACACTTAAAATCTTAGCGTAGATCATGTACATTACATTAGTTTTTATTTCACTTCAATACATGCAGTATTTCCGAAGTTATGACGACGAGAAGTTTAAGCGCTTTTTAAAATTTCCGAGTTTACGCGCGCTCACGCTTTAACGTCACACCCCCGCTCAGCCCGCGACCGCGACACAGCACGGCGCTCGATCCGGTGCATTTTGTTTCGTTTGTTCGTCAAAAATTAGTTTAATTTCGTTTATACCTAATAGTGTGCTTGTATATCAAGGAAATAATACTTTTACATTAATTTTATAACCGATTACACTAAAGTAAACCGTGTGGTGTGTAGAATGGATGAAGGTTTTCAAAAAGGTCAGTCGGACAATCTGCCAAGTGTGGATAGTTTGATGGTGGCACAATATTTTATGAAGAATAAGGATTTTACGGCTGCCGAAATAATAATAATTAATAATAATTTCTACCTACTGTCGGGTAGGTATTTGTTCAAGCTTAAACCTTCCTTAAAGTGTGTCTGTGTGTGTTTTATTTAGGACCTACATTATGGACAACGATTTAAAAAATCTAGGTAGGTACTCGCAATCGCAATCCACATCTTGGCCTCAATCGCCCTAAGTTTGAACGATACTACCAAAACAAAACCACAACCAAAAACGTTACGTTATGCACAATTCGTATCGCGCAACGGTAACGATTTAGCTTTTTTTCGGAAGATACGTTGGCGTAACGTTCGACCGCTGTCCAACGAACGTTTTTGATTTAGTTGGTGTCGGGAGAGGTGTATGGAGAGGTGTATGGAGGTGTATAGAGAGGTGTATGGAGGAGTATGGAGAAGTGTATGGAGAGGTGTATGGAGGTGTATGAAGATGTGTATGGTGAGGTGTATGGAGAGGTGCATGGAGGTGTATGGAGAGGTGCATGGAGGTGTATGGAGAGTTGTATGGAGAGGTGTATGGAGGTGTATGGAGAGGTGTATGGAGGTGTATGAAGGGGTATGGAGAGGTGTATGGAGGTGTATGGAGAGGTGTATGGAGGTGTATGAAGACGTGTATGGAGAGGTGTATGGAGAGGTGTATGGAGGTGTATGGAGAGTTGTATGGAGATATGTATGGAGAGGTGTAGGGAGGTGTATGGAGAGGTGTATGGAGGTGTATGGAGAGGTGCATGGAGGTGTATGGAGGGGTATGGAGAGGTGTATGGAGGTGTATGGAGAGGTGTATGGAGGTGTATGGAGAGGTGTATGGAGGTGTATGAAGACGTGTATGGAGGTGTATGAAGACGTTTATGGAGAGGTGTATGGAGAGGTGTATGGAGAGGTGTATGGAGGTGTATGGAGAGTTGTATGGAGAGGTGTATGGAGAGGTGTAGGGAGGTGTAGGGAGGTGTATGGAGAGGTGTATGGAGAGGTGTATGGAGAGGTGTATGGAGAGGTGTATGGAGGTGTATGGAGAGGTGTATGGAGGTGTATGGAGAGGTGTATGGAGGTGTATGGAGAATTGTATGGAGAGGTGTATGGAGAGGTGTATGGAGAGGTGTATGGAGAGGTGTATGGAGGTGTATGGAGAGGTGTTTGGAGATGTGTATGGAGAGGTATGGAGAGGTGTATGGAGGTGTATGGAGAGGTGTATGGAGGTGTATGGAGAGTTGTATGGAGAGGTGTATGGAGAGGTGTATGGAGAGGTGTATGGAGAGGTGTATGGAGAGGTGTATGGAGGTGTATGGAGAGGTGTTTGGAGATGTGTATGGAGAGGTATGGAGAGGTGTATGGAGGTGTATGGAGCTATGGAGAGGTGTATGGAGGTGTATGGAGAGGTGTATGGAGGTGTATGGAGGTGTATGGAGGTGTATGGAGCTATGGAGAGGTGTATAGAGGTGTATGGAGAGGTGTATGGAGGTGTATGGAGAGGTGTATGGAGAGGTGTATGGAGGTGTATGGAGGTGTATGGAGAGGTGTATGGAGGTGTATGGAGAGGTGTATGGAGCTAAGGAGAGGTGTATAGAGGTGTATGGAGAGGTGTATGGATGGAGCTATGGAGAGGTGAATGGAGGTGCACGCACAATCGATCGTTTGGGTTTTGCTTTGGTAACGTCAACGATTTAACCGTTCAGAATAAAATAGCGCGATAGCATTTTTACATCAGCTAAACCAAATCTAAACCAAAACTAAACCAAAGTCATAAACGTTCCGTCCGAACGGTAAAACCGTATAAAACAGCGCAATCGAGGCCCTTGCTCGTACGAGGTTGTTGTTGTTGATGATTATTTGTGTTTTATTAGTTTAAAAACATCGAAATGGTCTTCACAGCAGTGCGCTTTAGTTTTAGGCCCTATTGCGACTACTCTTTTTATGGCCGTCATCCACTTCTTTCTCATTTTTGGGTCCTCAGGCACATAAAAAAAGAGTTTATCGGGTGTTTTCACAGTTGAATTGAAACACTGAGGCACAATACAATACTTTTTTTCCATTTTCACTGAAGAGAACTCGATGTTTACTGCACAGCAGCGAGCGTACGAGAGCGCGACTGACGAATGACCGGGGGTGTGACGTCATCGGCTAGTGGGCGCCCGCTCGCGTTTTTAAAAACCTTCGTCCGGAAATACGCAATTTGATCGTTAATATCTCAGCCATTTTTGAAGATATAAAAAAAGTAAAAACACAGTTTTTTTCGTAATTTTTTAAAGATTTATTTGACATATAAAGTGAAAAACGTTTGTCAGACCCATTGCGCAGCTGTCAAATTCCGTATCTCTGTGAGGCGGTGTCCTATTGCCATCGCACGCGCGATGGTGCGATGCGATCTCATCGCGCGATGAAACCGATCGCGCGATCAAAAAACGTGTGTCCTAATTTGGTGCGATGCGATCGATGCGATCGATCACCCTCCCTTGCTTCGTGTACCTGCACTCAGCGGGACCCCGTGTCCTAGAACGATGCGAGTATGTATGGGATTTAGTTCCGAATTTGTTCTATCGAATTCAATTAGAAATAAAAAAAAATCCGTCAAAATGGAAGAATTAGATCCAGAGCCACCAACGGTCTAGGGCCTAAACGTATTATAATTATAGGAAAGCTGGATTCAGTCTAGCTCGAAAATAGACGCCAAAGTACATCATTTAGCCTCGGTCTTATGACTCAAAGCGGTCACTGATTTTTTTTACAGCGGTAAGACAATCGCGAAAAAATGGGGTCTGGGCCTAAATATATAGGATACGAACTGGACGCATTTTAAGAAAGAGCCCTCTTAGGAGAACACCACAGCAGATTTAGTTATTCTCAAATCGGTCACCGTTCAAAATCAGACTGGGGTTGAAAATAAAAAAAAATAGGTCTTAGGCCTAAACATATAGGAAATGTGAAACCAACTTGGATCGAAAGAACACACTTTACCCATCACGAAAAACCCGGTCTTACATGGCGGATCGGTCACCTTTCCAGAATCAGACCACTTTTATAATATAACAAAAATGACAGATATCTCGACAATGGTAAGTGATAGAAAAAAATTTGTTATGAACAAAATTGTTGGAAATTTAATGGTCTTCACGCTTGTATAAACTTTGTTTACAATCCTATGCATAGGAGACGAGATATTTGTAAAAACTGAATAATTAAAATAGTAACAGACAGATATATCGACAACGGTTGATGATAGGAAAAGTTTTTGAAGAATAAAATTGTAGATAATGTTATGTTCTACAAGTTTACAACTTTGTTCACGATTTGAAGCATACGAAAAGAGACATTTGCAAAACCGAATAAATTAAAATAGTAATAGACCGATATCTAGAAAACGGTTCATGATAGAAAAAGTTTATCTGAAAAACAATTATAGACAATGTTATGTTCTACAAGTTTTGTTCTAACTTTCTTCACGATTTAATGCATACGAAAAGAGATATTTGCAAAAACGAATTAATTAAATAGTAATAGACAGATATCTCGAAATTTTTTGATGATAGGAATAGTTTGTGCAGCATACAATTGTAGATAATATTATGTACTACAAGTTTTGTAATAACTTTGTTCACGATTTCATCCATACGAAACGAGATATTTGCAAAAAATAATTAATTAAAATAGTAATAGACAGATATCTCGACCACGGTTCATGATAGAAAAAGTTTCTTACAGATACAATCATAGAAAATATTATGTTCTACATGTTTTGTTTTAACTTTGTTCACGATTTGATGCATACGAAAAGAGATATTTGCAAAAACGAATAAATTAAAATAGTAATAGACAGATATCTAGAAAATTGTTGATGATAGAAAAAGTTTCTTAAAAATACAATTATAGACTATGTTATGTTCTACAAGTTTTGTTCTAACTTTGTTCACGATTTCATGCATACGAAAAGAGATATTTGCAAAAACGAATTAATTAAATAGTAATAGACAGATATCTCGAAAATTGTTGATGATAGGAATAGTTTGTGTAGCATAAAATTGTAGATAATGTTATGTACTACAAGTTTTGTAATAACTTTGTTCACGATTTCATCCATACAAAACGAGATATTTGCAAAAAATAATTAATTAAAATAGTAATAGACAGATATCTCGACAACGGTTCATGATAAAAAAAGTTTCTTTTTGATACAATTATAGACAATGTTATGTTCTACATGTTTTGTTTTAACTTTGTTCACGATTTGAAGCATACGAAAAGAGATATTTGCAAAAAATTATTAATTAAAATAGTAATAGACAGATATCTCGAAAACGGTTCTTGATAGAAAAAGTTTGTCTGAAAAACAATTGTAGACAATATTATGTTTTACAAGTTTTGTAATAACTTTGTTCACGATTTGAAGCATACGAAAAGAGAAATTTGCAAAAACGAATTAATTAAAATAGTAATAGACAGATATCTAGAAAATTGTTGATGATAGAAAAAGTTTCTTAAAAATACAATTATAGACAATGTTATGTTCTACAAGTTTTGTTCTAACTTTGTTCACGATTTGATGCATACGAAAAGAGATATTTGCAAAAACGAATTAATTAAAATAGTAATAGACAGATATCTCGAAAATTGTTGATGATAGGAATAGTTTGTGTAGCATACAATTCTAGATAATGTTATGTACTACAAGTTTTGTCATAATTTTGTTCACGATTTGATGCATACGAAACGAGATATTTGCAAAAAATTATTAATTAAAATAGTAATAGACAGATATCTCGACAACGGTTGATGATAGAAAAAGTTTCTTAAAAATACAATTATAGACAATGTTATGTTCTACACGTATTGTTTTAACTTTGTTCACGATTTGATGCATACGAAAAGAGATATTTGCAAAAACGAATTAATTAAAATAGTAATAGACAGATATCTCGAAAATTGTGGATGATAGGAATAGTTTATGTAGCATACAATTCTAGATAATGTTATGTACTACAAGTTTTGTCATAATTTTGTTCACGATTTGATGCATACGAAACGAGATATTTGCAAAAACGAATTAATTAAAATAGTAATAGACAGATATCTCGACAACGGTTGATGATAGAAAAAGTTTCCTTCAGATACAATTATAGACAATGTTATGTTCTACATGTTTTGTTTTAACTTTGTTCACGATTTGATGCATACGAAAAGAGATATTTGCAAAAACGAATTAATTAAAATAGTAATAGACAGATATCTCGAAAATTGTTGATGATAGGAAAAATTTGCGAAGCATACAATTGTAGATAATGTTATGTACTACAAGTTTTGTTATAACTTTGTTCACGATTTGATGCATACGAAACGAGATATTTGCAAAAAATTATTAAAATAGTAATAGACAGATATCTCGACAACGGTTGATGATAGAAAAAGTTTCTTAAAAATACAATTATAGACAATGTTATGTTCTACATGTATTGTTTTAACTTTGTTCACGATTTGATGCATACGAAAAGAGATATTTGCAAAAACGAATTAATTAAAATAGTAATAGACAGATATCTCGAAAATTTTTGATGATAGGAAAAGTTTGTGTAGCATAAAATTGTAGATAATGTTATGTACTACAAGTTTTGTAATAACTTTGTTCACGATTTCATCCATACAAAACGAGATATTTGCAAAAAATAATTAATTAAAATAGTAATAGACAGATATCTCGACAACGGTTCATGATAAAAAAAGTTTCTTAAAGATACAATTATCGACAATGTTATGTTCTACATGTTTTGTTTTAACTTTGTTCACGATTTGATGCATACGAAAAGAGATATTTGCAAAAACGAATTAATTAAAATAGTAATAGATAGATATCTAGAAAATTGTTGATGATAGAAAAAGTTTCTTAAAAATACAATTATAGACAATGTTATGTTCTACAAGTTTTGTTCTAACTTTGTTCACGATTTGATGCATACGAAAAGAGATATTTGCAAAAACGAATTAATTAAAATAGTAATAGACAGATATCTAGAAAATTGTTGATGATAGGAATAGTTTGTGAAGCATACAATTCTAGATAATGTTATGTACTACAAGTTTTGTCATAATTTTGTTCACGATTTGATGCATACGAAAGGAGATATTTGCAAAAAATTATTAATTAAAATAGTAATAGACAGATATCTCGAAAACGGTTCTTGATAGAAAAAGTTTGTCTGAAAAACAATTGTAGACAATATTATGTTTTACAAGTTTTGTAATAACTTTGTTCACGATTTGAAGCATACGAAAAGAGAAATTTGCAAAAACGAATAAATTAAAATAGTAATAGACAGATATCTCGAAAATTGTTGATGATAGGAATAGTTTGTGTAGAATACAATTCTAGATAATGTTATGTACTACAAGTTTTGTCATAATTTTGATCACGATTTGATGCATACGAAACGAGATATTTGCAAAAACGAATTAATTAAAATAGTAATAGACAGATATCTCGACAACGGTTGATGATAGAAAAAGTTTCTTTTTGATACAATTATAGATAATGTTATGTTCTACATGTTTTGTTTTAACTTTGTTCACGATTTGATGCATACGAAAAGAGATATTTGCAAAAACGAATTAATTAAAATAGTAATAGACAGATATCTCGAAAATTGTTGATCATAGGAAAAGTTTGTGTAGCATACAATTCTAGATAATGTTATGTACTACAAGTTTTGTAATAACTTTATTCACGATTTCAAGCATACGAAAAGAGATATTTGCAAAAACGAATAAATTAAAATAGTAATAGACAGATATCTCGAAAATTGTTGATGATAGAAAAAGTTTCTTTTTGATACAATTATAGACAATGTTATGTTCTACAAGTTTTATTCTAACTTTGTTCACGATTTGATGCATACGAAAAGAGATATTTGCAAAAACGAATTAATTAAATAGTAATAGACAGATATCTCGAAAACTGTTGATGATAGGAAAAGGTTGTGTAGCATAGAATTGTAGATAAAGTTATGTACTACAAGTTTTGTTATAACTTTGTTCACGATTTGATGCATACGAAACGAGATATTTGCAAAAAATTATTAATTAAAATAGTAATAGACAGATATCTCGAAAACGGTTCATGATAGAAAAAGTTTGTCTGAAAAACAATTGTAGACAATATTATGTTTTACAAGTTTTGTAATAACTTTGTTAACGATTTGATGCATACGAAAAGAGATATTTGCAAAAACGAATTAATTAAATAGTAATAGACAGATATCTCGAAAATTGTTGATGATAGGAAAAGTTTGTGTAGCATACAATTGTAGATAATGTTATGTACTACAGGTTTTGTTATAACTTTATTCACGATTTGATGCATACGAAATGAGATATTTGCAAAAACGAATTAATTAAAATAGTAATAGACAGATATCTCGACAACGGTTGATGATAGAAAAAGTTTCTCAAAGATACAATTGTAGACAATGTTATGTTCTAGAAGTTTTGTAATAACTTTATTCACGATTTGATGCATACGAAACGAGATATTTGCAAAAAATTATTAATTAAAATAGTAATAGACAGATATCTCGACAACGGTTGATGATAGAAAAAGTTTGTCCATGATACAATTGTAGACAATGTTATGTTCTTACTTGTACAACAGTGCTTGATTATTTTAATAAAACAACTTGAGTTTAATTATTAAGGCCAAAGGTTTTATTTCTCACCTTTATCAAACTTCGATAAAACAAAATATTAATTTTCTTATAGATTCGAACGTAAAAGTCAAACTGAAATATTATTTTTTAACTTTTTTACTTTGAAGTCGGTTTTCATTTTTTGTTGTTGTTGAAACTCGAATTCTAGTCGTAAAGACCAAAAAAAATCTTTGCCTATGCCATTCTCCCATTTTGACGGAACACATTTTATTTCTAATTGGATTCGATAGAACAAATTCTAATCAAATTAAAGATTGAAAAATTAAGTCTCGAGCCGGACTTGAACCCGCACCCTTCCAAACCGGGGAAGTGCGTTATCCAAAGGCTGTAATATGTTTGAAATCAATAATATTTGAAATTAGAACAAATTCTATAGAACAAGTTCTAGGACACGGGGTCCCGCTGAGTGTAGGTACACCCTTGCCTCGTCGCGCTCCTCGATCGCGCGATCGAAATTAGGACAGTCAATACTGATTCCTATGTTTGATCGCACGATCGCACGATCGTGCGTCGAAAATAGAACAATTCGAACGCATCGCATGATCGCGCGATCGAAATTAGGACAGTCAATACTGATTCCTATGTTTGATCGCACGATCGCACGATCATTTTCATCGGACGGACGCATGATCGCGCGTGCGATGGCAATAGGACAGCGCCTGACGGACCTAGATCGCAGAAACCGCCAGATATCAATTTTGGAAGTAATCGGTTGAAGAACAAAAAAGTTCAAGATGGCGGCCACTTTTCTGAATTTTGACTTCGGATCTGTGTTCCGGGATCCGACTGAGAAACGCCCAAAATAAAAGCAAATGCATTGGTAACAGTTAGGTATAGGTAATGCTAGAAACTTAGTTAATCATAATGGATTGCAGAACGAATCACTTTATCGTATAAATAAATACCTACTATCTCGTAACATCTATATTTATACCTGCATAGTATAACTTTAGTCTGGACGATGCGGTGCATCGATCCGAGGGATGACGCGACGGTCCGAAAAGGGATCAACCGCTTTCTTTTGTACCCATTTGTAGTGTGCCCATTAAAATTTGATTCTTCGGATTTCCTATTTCTTAGCGCGAGCTCAATTTACACTTGGCCGTTTTTTAGTATTTTGTTGTTACCTATACTATAGAGTTTGCACTATATAATCACTCGCAAGTTTGATGCTTGTATTATGTGATACCGTTTTACGATAAAACAAAAACCGTTGAAAAAACACATTTCTTATCAGTGCCGTTAATAGGGTGCCGGTGCGAGCGGTGCCCAGGCACAGGGCGCAGACCCTGGCGGGGCGCAGAATTGACCAGGTTGGTTCAAAGTTTTGGTTCATGCATGGTATGGTAGACATACCTATGCAATATTTTTTTCGCGCATACGGGTACGAATTTCGAGCTCTCTTCGCTCGCCACTCAAAGGCCTTTGAGTGGTTTTTGAGCATGTATAGGCTAAATGGAACTCATACCACTACCACCCACCACTGTCTCAGTTCTGCGACCCTCTGACTGAGGTTAGAGCATTTTTCGAGGGCACAGTTTTAGACGCTCGCACCGGCGGGCGCATAAAAGGCTTTTTACGGCACTGTTTCTTGTTCTGGATCCTATTATAGTTAGGTTAGGACTGACGGAAGGAAAGACATCGTACACTTAAAGGGTCCCATTAGCACCCTTTGGGTAACATTGGGTTGAAATACGTATTTTCGTAAGCACTTCCCTTACACTCTGTATACAACGTGTTAATGAATTAACGCAAAACTAGAAAGTAGTTTGTTTAGAATCGAGAGCAGAATCGAATTATCATGGTTTCAATATAGGTAATTTTTTTCAAAATATTAATTTTTTTTTTTGCAAAATTTAAAATTTACTGAACCCGATGACAACCCACCGCACGGGCACACTCACCCTACTTACTACCAAAACAAGATTATAAAAATGTATCCATGAGTACGTTAGCGCTTTCTTTCAGTGCTGAAATGATAACAAAAAATTGTTGCCTCAAAACTTAAAATGCGAATAACTTTAAATTTTAAGTATCAAAATAATGAAATTATTGTTGCAATCTAATTATTTCGTTATAAATCAGTTGGCGTGTATGAGGTTTTGCGTTAATTCATTAACACGTTGTATACCTACCTATTATATGATTTGCATGCCATCAATGTTGATCACATTCCACGTAAAACGTATAGTAAGTACTTATTTCTTACGAATTTATTCATATACTTAGTCTCTGTTTCTCTAATTCCTATCCACGATAAGATAAACGTTTGACTAATAAAATGCATATAGATTATAATTGTGACTAACCACAAATTGACATGTATGACAAAAATCTCACTACTTTAACAAATATAATTATATTTATGTTTGCGTTTATCTTATCCTCCACGTTATCATTTAGCGTAGCTTTCAAGATATCTTCGGTCACGTACCTTGGCCTATACTCGTTTATATCCCGCCCTAATAAACATGATGGCCACACCATGCTTATGATCTCATCGTTGGTTACTCACTATACTACTTCGAACGTCGACACGCACAACGGGCCACGCCACGCCACGCCACGCTCAGTTCAGTCGGTATTGTGTACCCCTCGCGCACGCCTGCCTGTTGTGTAAACAAAACTTTGTGTCCTGTTTTTGAATTTGGAATCCATCAAAATGGCCATCAGCAGATTGTCTATCATCAAGTTTTTGGAGCTGGTAAGTTTTTTCTTATGTTCTATATTTAAAAATTCCAGTTGTGTAAACACCGGAAGGAAGGTGGCATAGGCGGTAAACGGCTAACACCTCATTTTATGCCAGTATTTTGTATGTGATTGTGATGCCAGTCAATAAATTAGAAAATATTGTTTATTATTTTTATGAGTCATTCACTTGGGTCATTCAACATAACTAACGAGTGCATTGTTATTAGATTGTTTATCAGTACTACGAGCGACATGGAATGCTACTACGCTACTACCATTATAACTGGGAAACAAAATAACATGTATATTCCTATTTCGGATTCCACCAAATGTAGATTAACCTAATTCTCTATTAATGATAAGATATACATAGTAAAAGACTAAGTGTACTTAATCCTTTAGTTTAGGATTTAGAATGTTTACAAAAAAAGATAGTCGTGATATCGCACCGATATGAAAGAATATCAAGAATAATATACTTACTGCACATTTTACGCTTTTACTTTTTACTACAGTTAGGTCAGACACTTTGCTAAGTAACTAACATAACTTCTTAACCGTGCAGATTAGGTTAAAGTAATCAAAGAAGTTTTAAAATGTTATCCTGAATGACGCAGATTTTAACACAGTACCTTCCCTACCTACATCTTTTTTTTTTTGAGGATTCGGGACAGGTGCAAAGACAGGTCTGTGTGTGTGTGTGTTTCAACCCCAACTTGGTTTTATCTTTTTTATCTGAACTCCTAAACGTTAATTTATAATTGATGTTATCTTCGATTCATTTTACTTTGATCGAATATTTGTTATCACCTTTTAATTTATATATTTATCAAGTTCTTGTTTAGTAGTTGCAATGAATTGAAAACGAGCGTAACTTTGTGAGTTGCGAGTCGCGTATTTTGTCCGTTTCATACAGGGTGTAACAAAACACCCTAGTAATACTTAAGGGGGTGCTTCAGACCATCAAACTGAACAACTTTCACTATGGAGCCAACATCGAGAAAAAATAAAATAAATCAGCTGTCCCATACAAAACTGCAGTACCGACTCGACTAAAATGTATGGGACAGTTAATTATTTTTATTTTTTCTAGATGTTGGGTCCATAGTGAAAGTTGTTCAGTTTGATGGTCTGAAGCATCCCCTTAAGTATTACTAGGGTGTTTTGTTACACCCTGTAAAGGCTGAGGTCATAGACAATACATCCCCGGATTTCCGGAAACGGACTCAAAATACATGACACACAAAATTACGCTCGTTTGGCCTCACCCTTAGTCATAAGATTGCTTATCGAATGTTTCTACACCAAAATAATGAACTCTATTCTCGGCGTTAATAGCTGGACTGGACTATACATATAGCTACAGACACGCGTATGAGAAAGTTCACAAAGAATCAACGCCCAAGAACACGAATAACTTTCCGACCCATATACTGTCTAGCGCGGCGCCGCCGGGGCGCATGGAATGGACGCTATCAGAGTGCACAAAAGTGAATATCTATCTTGTGTTCCGCACGCAAACTAGCGAGGGGTTTACTTACACACATACTACCGCAGATTATTTTTAGTAGTTATTACCATGTCCTAGACTAGCCTAAAATAAAACTACATTATTATTAATGTAGTAACATTATACAGGGTCCTTCTTAATATGCTGACACTTTTTTAAGGCGATGACCAGACTATGAAACTGAACAACTTTCTCTATGGAATCAACATCGAAATCGCGAAAAAAAAAACAGTTCCATACGTTTGGCTCCGAGTAGGTTTGCAGTTTTGTATGGAAGTGATGATTTTTTTTTAGCGATTTCGATGTTGGTCCCATAGAGGAAGTTGTTCAGTTTGACGGTCTGATCATCCCCTTAAAAAAGTGTCAGCATATTAAGAATGACTATTATAGGTAAGTACTATATTTATTCTTCGTCGCAATTAACTTCTTCTTTTTCGGGTTCCTCTTCATTACTGGAATTAATTCCATTAACTATTTATTAATACAATTTTCTACAAATCTACCACCGCTCTTATAGTTCAGTAGGTATATTTATTTACGAGATAGGTATATATTTATTGCCGGTCTCGAAAGCATCCTACACGCTTGATAATGAGGGTTCGCTTGAATGGTTACGTTATTATTATTACGTTCGAACCCATGTCTGTGCCCATGGCCATGTTTAGGACAAGTTACCGGCAACTTTCGGTTTTTATGGGATGTATGAACTCACGTAGGTACTGTGTCTGTGTGTGTGTGTGTGTAGGGCCGGTCGGGTCTGTGGGCAGAAGTAATGGGTTTTGTATCCGGTACCGAAAATAATTCAACCTTTTAGATTCTACAATCTATCTCTGCAGATCATAGGCCACTAAAAGTGTGATTAATTAGTGTATAATACAAAGTACTAGTAGTAGTGACTGCGGGAAATAAGGTAAATGGGGCCCTGCACGCCGTGGTGAGTAGCCGGTCTGTATCAAAAAGGGCACGTCTGGCTATTCACAACGGTGTGTTGGTACCTACGCTAATGTATGGGAGTGAATGTTGGGTATGGAATAAAAGGAATGAAAGTCGAGTGAATGCAGTTGAAATGCGCTCCTTACGAAGTACATGTGTGGTATTACTTTGGTTGATCGAATCAAGAACAGTGTGATAAGGGATTGGTGTAAGTTGAAGGATGATATAGTAACAAGGATTGAGAGGGGTATGCTTAGATGGTTTGGTCACGTAGAGAGAATGAATGAAAGAAGACTTAAGAATGAAATTTATCGAGCACAGGTGAGTGGAAGTGTTGGGAGAGGCCGTCCGAGGAAAACATACCACGATCAAATCAATGATCTTTTCCGAAAAGGACAAGTGCGTAGCACCCTCAATCGACGGAAGTGCATGAAAAGATGTATGAATGTCAATGAGGCTAGAGAAGTGTGTCAGAGTCGTAGCGTGTGGCGATCTGTGGTCTCTGCCTACCCCCTTGGGACAATGGCGTGAGCTTATGTATGTATGTATGTACAAAGTACTAGATGTTGCCTGCGTTTTTGACTGCGTTATCCAGAACAGATTGTATCTGTGTGCCAAACATACAAATCTGTTCAGCCGTTTATGCATGGGTAAAATTGCATTAGAACCCAATTAAATACTCAAAAGTAACAAACACCTCACCTTTATTCAAACATAAATCGTTATACTAGCATCAATGATGCAAATTCTTAAGAGGGCTATCGCAATCCAGTGGCGCCCTCATCATATTACAAAAGATTTCTCAATAAAGAAAGCCTAAATTAAATAAAAAGTGCTCAACAGATAAGCTACAAAAGCCTTCAAGCCATTGTTATACAATACTAACCCATTCCACTTTTAGATAATTTCAAATAAAAACAAAACAGACCGTTTTTTTTCTTTTTTCAAAATTTGTATGTTTAGACCTTTAAAAAACCTATAAAAGTATTCTATGAAAATAGCTTGAAGTTGTAGTTTATTAGTTGAGCACTTTTTTAATTTAGGCTTTCTTTATTGAGAAGTCTTTTTTAATGTAATGAGGGCGCCACTGGACTGCGATAGCCCTCTTAAGGACTATTCCAGAACCCTCCTCAGTAATGTGAGTAGGAGTAGCTGTATTGTATAAGATAAGTAGTCGTTAACCTCATAGCCCTGACTCTAATTAGTAATTAAATTACATTACAAAACGCATCACTGGAATAGTACATTACTGCAGCGGCCAGCAACAGAGGCATTGATGGACGAACGTGTAAATGTGGGCCGAGGCGAAGCCGAGGCACACATACGTAAGTCCATCAATGCCTAGTTGTGGCCAAGGCTTGTATAGTACTTTTCTCAAACAATGCGCGGAAATTAAAACAGTAAATTTTCTCAAATAATTCGCAGAAATTAAAACTCTTTTCAAAATCAATGACGAACAACGAACAACAATTTGTTTTTTTTTTCAATAAACAGCTTTCTATTTGCAAGCTAGTTAGAAATTTAAATAAAACCTTTGATGAGTTACCTCCTTGGTCGCCGTGTTTCGGAGAAAAAGATCGTTCCATTTTTAAATTACACGACAGATATGAGTTTACTATGTAATTTATTTGGCCGCTAAACACGACAGATATGGATTTTCATACAAACATTGCCGGCCGCTGCGCGCATGTATTTGGCCAGTACAGCAATTTCGATTTATCTCGAAGAAGGTTGTCAAAATAATGCTCACATTTCCAAGCATTTTTGAGAAAAATCTATTTAAAGTACAACACTCTCTGATGCATGTGTCAATATACGTATTTGATTGTTTGTAGAAATGAATTCATGAATATAAAATTTCATACACATACAAAGCAGATACAATAATAATATATTATATTCTATAGACCCCAAGTGCCATATAAAATCTTAGCAACTTTTTGTCCGTATTGATACAATACACAATTCAAGTATGCATGCTGAGTAGGTATATAAGGGTACTTGTATTTGACTAATAAACTTTAGTCGTATTTGGTATGTTTACTGTCAGTTCGTTGGAAAAAGAGCGCTTTGGTTCTATCATAGAGTAAATAAATTATACACAACAGAGGGTCAATGCCCATATTAAGAAAGTTGCCACCTTCTTATATGATAATTCGCGCAAGTACAGCGACGGTCGGTGGTGGTGAGTAACCGGTACTACAGCAATGTTTAATTACGTTAAAATAAGTGAAAACACATAAAAAAAAATCGTGTTAATAAAATTTTTAAGAAAATTTATCTAAGTATATAATTTATTTCCGTGGAACAAAACTCAAATAATAGAGATCTAATAACGTTTAATTAAGATTTATCTCTCGTTCAGGCCTAGACTATACTAAAAATAAAATGTATGGAACTGTCCAGACATGGTTCTGTCATTGTTGGAGCTTTAATTGTTTATCTAGTTCTAGTGCAGGTTGAAATTGATATCATTAGCATCCTTTTAAACTAAGAGTCTACCCATCAAACTGAACAAAGTATGGGAGCAAACAAATCGGAGCAACAAAAAAATCTGCAGTTCCATACTAAACTGCAATGCCTACTCGACTCAAATGTATGCAACAGCAGAGTTGTTCAGTTTGATGGATAGACTCGTAGTTTAAAAGGATGCTAATGATATCAATTTCACCCTGTATAAGATATCAATTCAATGTTATTTCGGGAAATAAATAAAATTAAATTATAAACACCAATGCTGACAATTGCTCAATTGTACTTGTGCTCAATTGACAATTATTGTCAATCGCAAAAAAAGATGAAAAATATACCTGGAGTGCGATTTTTGAATCTCATTCGCTGAGTTCAGCAGTTGAAAATTTTAAAATAACTGTGGAGATGAGATATGCATATTTCTATTGCTGATTTGACTTTCAAAAATCATACTTCAGGAGTGCGATTTTTGAAAGTCAAATCAGCAGTAGAAAGATGCGTATGTCCACAGTAATTTTGACATTTTCAATTGCTGAACTCAGCGAATGAGATTCAATAATCGCACTCCTGACTATACCTGTTGCATTTGCTCTATATACTATTTGCACCTGAGACTATTTGGTATTTTGTTCGGTACCATCTGATAGAACCCTAAGAATATTGGCTTCTATCAATGTTATTATTAGTGTTGACTCACCGTGTGAATTCTCTATGTTTGACTCGCTGACAATCGATTCGATTTATTTACCTATTTGAAGTCCAGGAGTGCGATTTTTGAATCTCATTCGCTGAGTTCAGCAGTTGAAAATGTCAGAATTACTGAGGATATAATAAGCATCTTTCTACTGCTGATTTAACTTTCAAAAATCATACTTCAGGAGTGCGATTTTTAAAAGTCAAATCAGCAGTAGAAAGATGCGTATCTCCATAATAATTTTGACATTTTCAACCGCTGAACTCAGCGAATGATATTCAAAAATAGCACTCCTGATAATAAAACAAAAACAAAATATGTTTGCTTTATTGGTATCGTTAATTTTATCTACAATACAGTTTTGTATTTTAGTAGGTATCTTACAAATATTGACTCCTATCGAACAATAAGTAGGTAGGCGAATTAGTCATTACAATATTTTTATTAAACAATGAGATCATAAATGTCATAGTTATAATTAATGTTGACTTGCTAAAAGAGACACACCCAACGACTTGTTTAACCGTTCATTAGTTTGGTTTAAACAAACCGATTAGTAAACACACGATCAATTTACGTCAACGTTAGGTACAGTCACCAGCAGATATATCGTAGCAAACAAGGTGGTCAAATATTTCTAAGCAGATCTAATTTTCAATAATTTCCTTACTAATAAAATAACTAATCAAAAATATAGGAACGCCATGGAGTAAGGGAGCGTGTGAATTCTCTATGGGAACGCCTAGAACATCAAATGTATCGACGCAGTCAGGGTGGGAAAAAAACCTTACTCCGTTGTTTAACATTTTAATTTTAAATAACATTGTAACGAAATTATTGAAAATTCGCTGTTCAGATATTTATGACAAAATACACGTTTAGATATAATTGGTAACATTTACTTGAAAGAATTTCGGTTTAAAGAATTTATTTACTCAAAAGAACATTGTTCACTTACATGAGTTTTGTTAAAAATAAGCTAATAAAAACAATTAGGTATTGTGAGTGACATTGAGACAATAGAACAGTGAAAAAAAGAAAATTATACATAAAATAAGTCCCAGCAGAGAAAACAATAATAACGCAGTAAACATCTACTAATGGTTAATATAATAAGTTACTTACAGAAAAACAAATGAGTTATCCATCTATCTATCCATTCAATACAGAATTCAACAGCCTTCATCACCAAAATCAAATCCTCCATCCCTCACAAAATCCGGTCCGCAAATTTCATAAAAAAAGGAAATTTAATGAAAATTAGCACTGCTCAGAAATATTTGGAAACCTTGTATGCTACGATATATCTGATGGTGACTGTACCTAACATAAACGCAGAAGAGATAATTAAGTACCTGCTCGAATACCTACCTGGGTATGCGCGTATTATACCTACTACGGCATCCTCGGATAATCGGACGACAATGTTGATACAGGGTACAGGGTACAGGGTAATTGATATCATAAGTAAGGCGGCCAACCGTCCCGCATTCTGCGGGACCGTCCCGTAGAAGCAGTTCTAATCCCGCATTGCAATAATTAATAAAATAGTCCCGCAAAACGTCTAATGCGTCCCGCATGTCCCGCATTCCTAGAGTATTTGTTTCCTAGTGACGAACGCACCTACAGAGAGAGTATTTTCCTTGATGAATGCCACATGGACATCGAAAAAATGAAAATTTTTATGAAATCCTTAATCAAAACCCTGAATTAGTAAAAAAATGCTACTCGCATGAGAAATATGATTTTAAAAATAAATGATTTCTTTAAGTTGTGTTTGTTTGTTTTCTCTTTTAAGTGCCCCGGCACGCCCTCAGTAGCTTCTTCATACACCTGTGTGTATGAAGAAGCTACTGAGGGCGTGCTCTATCTATACAAATGTCCCGCATTGACTTTGTCTAAAGTTGGCCGCCATAATCATAAGCATCCTTTTATAGTAAGAATCTACCCATCAAACTGAACAACTATGGGAGCAAACCGAACAAAAAAATCTGCCCTTCCATACTAAACTGCACTGCAGTGCCTACTCGATTGTTGCATGCAACAGCTGTTTCTTTTTTTGCTCCGAGTCATGTATGCATTGCAGTTTAGTATGGGACAGCAGATTTAGGAAATCTGCTAAACTGCCTTGAATTACCTAAACTTGACTCAAATGTATGCAACAGCGGAATATTCAAAAGTAAATGATGACTGTCGTGACGTGAGTTGACGTGACGTGACGAAAGTATATCTACAATCGAGAGCAATGAATCCGGGTCACCAACAACATAAACCTTATAATAAAAAAAATCCGCTGAAAGCTCGGTTTCCTCTTAATAACACTAACAATTTTTTTTTTTTTTTTTTTTTTTTTATTGAATAAAGAAATTTACAAAACACAACAAGGACAAAAACCCGTCCCACGAAAACCTGTAAGGGTTTATCTGGGGAAGGGGGAATATCTATGTGTTTGAGAATTTTATAATATTTTGAATTTAGTAAAAGCTACTTGAGTTTTTCTGTTGACTGTACATACCTATAAGGTTAAGAGTACCTAGGTACATTAGAAACTAATAGCATAATGCGGTCATTAGAGGATTACAAAACAATGCAAACGGCTGGTGGGTCGACATAGACAACAATTAATTGGGCATTCAATATTCATATCACGCCACATCCGCAGCTACCATAGCACGTCTCTAGATGATTTAGCCTGACAAATAAAGATATTATACATTCACATAATATTATATTATGTATATTCTGTGGTTCTTTTCCGGATGTATGTGACGGGCCCAAATCTTTTTAGTAGATACATAAAGGTCCAAGTTAGCAATGGAAACTATGTAAGAAGTATAATATTGTATGTGGTACCTCGTACATACTAGATTAGATTTTACAATAGAAAGTATAAATTACTACAACTACTAAAGCGTAACTAGCTATGCGTCGATACATGCTGTGTGGTAAACAAGGTGATTAAACCAGTAATATAAATAAATGGGTATATTGCTCAAGTTTTTATCCTTAAAGTAGGTAAACAATATCTGGGCTGCACTACTATCGAATACCTATTTATTATTTTATACATAGAAAAAAAAATTCAAAGAACTTTAGCAAGAATTTTAACCGTAGCCTTTCATCACTTCACTATCACGACATAGTATAAAACAAAGTCGCTTCCCGCTGTCTGTCTGTCCCTATGTTTGCTTAGATCTTTAAAACTACGCAACGGATTTTGATGCGGCTTTTTTGAATAGATAGAGTGATTCAAGTGGAAGGTTTATATGTATAATACATCAGCATTGCATCCGTGCGAAGCCGGGGCGGGTCGCTAGTTCCATTATATATGAAATACGTACTCGTTGTGCTCTATCCGCACATACAGGGTATTGTTTTGTCTAATTATACTAAAATATATAATGTATTATACAATATACAAATATACAAAAATATACATAGATTTTTTAGCCCGGTATGACGGCCCGGTAGCACAGTCGGTAGTGAACCTGCCTGCTGTGCCGAGGGTCGCGGGTTCGAATCCCGTAAGGGACAAATATTTGTATGATGAATATGAATATTTGTACCCGAGTCATGGATGTTTGTATCTATATATGTATTCTATATCGTTGTCTAGTCATCATAATACAAGTCCAGGCTAGATTCTGGTACTTTAAATGTGACTAGATAATTTGTGTGACATTGTCCAAGATATTTATTTATATTTATTTATTATTTATTAGCATAATGATGATAATACCATATTCTATTATGATTATGCTAGAAAATTTAATTAAATAGTTTAATAAAGAGAACTTATTATTGTTATCAAACTTCTAGGCTGGGATATATAAATCAGAATAAATCAGAATAGATCATAATAAATTTAAGCTGATATGCTAGAAGGCGGCTACTTATCAAGCATACCTAATATGCTAGAAGCATTCAATTCTGACTTATATGTCCTAGCTTATGTCCATGTCATTATCATGATCCAGATACGTGACAAGATTAAAACAATTGAATGTATGAAAAGATACACTTACGGACAACGTCATCAGAAGCTCCCAATAACCATGAAATAACAAATAACACGAATTATTGCATTCGACATGTTGAAGTTACGATAGTTTACAATTTTAGTTCTCAGCAGCCACAGACAGCTTATCAACGACCTAAGTATAGATAGCCTTTGGAACAATCTTTCGTTGGACATAATAAAGTGTAATGTCAGAGTTTCAATGTCATCGCGATTACGATGCACTGGCCTTAATTTAGCGAATCCTCGTAAGGTCTTGTAACTCGATGGCCTCGTTCGGGACTCGCATACGTAACGCACTGTACACAAATTAAATGATAGCTTTGAAATGCTGTTTTATGCTTTATTTCAGTGGGTTATGTTTCTAGATTACATTAGAAGCTAACTATTCTTAAAATGTAATGAATGATATATCTTGACTATTATAAAACTGTAAATTTTTGAAAAAAGAATTTAGTTTGTTTGTTTGTTTGGGTGTTTGTTTGTTCGAGTATCACGCAAAAACTACTGAACCGATTTTGATGAAACTTTTTTGTTTGGTAGCGTAACATCTGACTTAAAATCTGGTATATAATTTATGCGGACAAAGTCGCGGGTAAAAGCTCGTACTTAATAATGTTTTGACGGAAAAAAATTATCTCCGACAGCATTCTTCATAATTTCTTTAATCACCTGTCAGGATATTCCAGTGATTGGTTTCTGGATAAAAACTCATTGGTTTTTGAAGAAATATCAATGTTATTAACCGACTTCAAAAAAAGGAGGTTATCAATTCGATACGTATGTATGTAATATTATTGGAATTGCAAAATATTCCTATAATTATGATAATCGATTAGGGCTTCCAAACAAATATACAAAATTTCATAGGTGTATGTATGTTTGTATGTATGTTTGTCCACGCATATCTCCGAAACTATTGATCGGATTTTGACCATTCTTTTTTTAATGGCTTCCATTTACTCCAACTTAGGGTACAGTGCAAGTTTCATCAAAATCGGTTTAGTAGTTTTCAAGGAATTGGACTAACTATTTATATTTACTGGAATGAGATTAACAAATAAAAATAACCTATTTGTATAGACTCAAAAGTCGCTGATTACCACCTCTTCATCGAAGCGAAATTTTAATACACGAAACCTTCATAAAAAATTTCAGGAAACAGACTTTCGCAACGAAACCCCTAAATTATATCAGCTTAATGCAGACAATGTAGAAAATTAAAACGACTGCTCCAGATTAATTGTTGTGCGAACACTGCATCGCAAAATGTACGATATTATCATTAATAATTATTGTATTAGAACCCGTGCCCGGTAAGTGCTGTAGAAAGAGCATGCTCTATCTACACCGGAATAAAATCAATCTCACGATTCAAACACAAACATCCTACCAGTTCATTTATCAGCTTTACTTTATCAATGGAATTTGAGCCGTTTCTTTAAAGTTCCATCCGATTTGCTGCCTACACACATCATGTGTATAGCGGCCTTTACAGTATGACATCACCAGCCCCTTTCAGAATGACTTGTTTACCATTACGTCATCGAGTAAATAAATATGATGTCATGTCTTCGTAACTACGATAAAAGCACAAAAGATATTAATAGATCGAATTACGTTGAAGTTAAGCTGCCGTATTCTGTCGTATGAGTGACGATAAGTTAGTCGAGCTAGCAGCTGAGATATATATACCTATGCCTGTGCCAATACCTATTTATTAACCTTGCCTTTGGAACTGTTTAGTGAGTGTTACTAATGAGTACTATGACTATCTGAGACGCTAACCATGAGTTCGACATTGTAAACTAAATTTAACTAATTACTATAGTAATTTTATGGCCATTGAACCATCAAATAGGATGTGGCATGAATTAGATTAATTAAGGATTCTACTTAGGAACTCGATGCGGTTTTGAATTAGGTATAAGACTAAAAATCGTTATTGTAATGAATCCGAATACTTGCATTCGAGTAATTTTTTCAAAATCCTTTATAGGAGGGAAAATAAGAGAGACAAGTTATTCTATAATCTTGATACTGATAAAATTGACCCGGGTCATCATCACTTTTAGGGTTCCGTACCCTGAAACGAACCCGTGAAAACAGGTCCTACGTTGTCCGTTCATCCGTCCGTCCGTCCGTCTGTCCGTTTGTCCGTCTGTCCGTTTGTCCGTCTGTCCATCTGTCCGTCCGTCCGTCTGTCCTACCTATTTAGGGCTGTAACTTTTGAACCGTAATAGCTAGATAGTTGAAATTTTCTCAGATTATGCGTTATTACGGCGGATTTGTTAACAAATAATAAAAATGTCAAAAAATTAAAAATTAAGGGGGGTTCTCAACCAGAAACTAGTTTTTATCAACGTTTTTTCATCACGCTCTATCGTAAAAACGGTAATACATGCAAGCGTCAAACTTTGTGTGATTATAGAGCAAACTCTACAAAATAACAAAAAATACAAAAAACCGGCCAAGTGTGAGTCGGTCTTGCGCTAAAGGTCCCGGACAAAAAAAGTTTTTTTTTCTAAGTTAATATTGTTGTGTTCTGTAGTAGTGGTGTGGTACGGAACCCTCGGTGCGCGAGTAGCCCGACTCGCATATCATGTTTACGTAAGGGCACACACATCGATGGCAACGCTTTGTCCATAAAAAAATGCACAATTAGTATGGGATGCCATTCACATCCTTTTGAATCAACGAGCCTTTTATCTATGCATCCATCAAAGGCCAACAAATTGACGAAACAACTAAATGTCAATTTATGAACTTCCAGGCGCTGACATGTTCGTGCGTGGCCCTCCACTACCACAGCTACAACCTGGACCCAGAGGTGGGCATGCTGGTCACCGGCACTTTCGTCGGCTACCTGATCATCTTCGCTGGAGCTGCGGCTGGTAAGTAATGCTATTATTCTATAGTGATAACTTGGTTGGATGGTGTCCGGCTAAGAATAGCCATCAACTCAGACGACTGTCGTAAAAGGCGTCGTCAAAATGTTATTTTTACATAACGGTCTCCGAGTCCTGTGATCGTAGCGGTTAAATCCAACAGATTCAGAAGATTCTGTCTATATTCGTCCAGCTTATGCAGTTTGCGTATCTGATTGTTCTAATGAGTAGTCGCTTTAAATCAACTATGAGCTTCATATTCTTTATTTAAGGGGCTATGTGAAAAAAATAGGATTCTTCAAAGCTTCATAATCATATACCATGAAATTCATGAAGTAGGTACTAACGGTAGGAGTATGATTTTCGGATATGTGTAAATTGAACATAAAATTGAAGTTTTGATTAGAGCCAAAACACGATTAAGACACATTTTCTCGATAGAAAATTTTAACAAAAAATTAAAACCGCCTTCAAAAAAACTAAAAAGTAAAAAATAATATCGCAGCCGATGACTTTCGTTCGCATCATAAGAACATTAATTTGTTTTATCGAAGTCGCTGTCAAGCCGATTCGCGACAGGGCTTGCATTCGTTTTTTGGCTTGGCTTGACACCGACTTCTATAAAACAAATTAATGTTCTTATGATGCGAACGAAAGTCATCGGCTGCGATATTATTTTTTACTTTTTAGTTTTTTTGAAGGCGGTTTTAATTTTTTGTAAAAATTTTGTTTATTTCACAATTTTCAGTGGTGAATTCATTAGTTAGATTTAACAGTAGTGCTTCAAATTAACAAACGCACTAGTCGGCACTACGATTTTCGAAGGTTCCCCTCGATTTCTCTGGGATCCATCATCAGATCCTAGTTTCCTTATCATGGGACCACCCTTGGGATATCTCCTTTCAAACAAAAAAAAAAATCATCAAAATTGGTTCATAAACGACGAAGTTATCCGCGAACACACATTAAAAAAAATATATATATACGGTCGAACTGAGAACCTACTCCTTTTTTTGAAGTCGGTTAAAAAACAAGCCAAAGTAGCCTCCGTTTTTATCTATAAACGCTTGGAACTGCTAAACGGTGAATAATAGAAACACAAGACTTGATTTAAAAAAAAGAGATTGATATTTTCTAAATTTTGATTAGAGCAGAATTGAACTTACATAAATAATACAATTACAATTAAATAAAGTTTGATTTGGCGCTCGATTCGTTTCAGGCGCGCGCGCCGCCCCATCTTTTTCTCTCGCATCAGGCCGTAATAGAAGCTATCCCACACCTGTTTCGCTTAAAATATTTTTCGACATAGGCCCTTAAGTATAGTAATAGTTGACTCTGGCCGTAAAGGGAGTCAAAAGGCACAAACAAACAGGGCCTCAATCGCCCTAAGTTTGAACGATACTACCAAAACAAAACCACAACCAAAAACGTTACGTTATGCACAATTCGGAAGATACGTTGGCGTAACGTTTGATGTCCGTTCGATCGAATTTTCTGTATTGTGCGATTTAACCGTTCAGAAAAAAATATCGCGATAGCTTTTTTACTTCAGCTAAACCAAATCTAAACCAAAACTAAACCAAAACCAAACCAAAACCGTATAAAATTGAACTGGCTGCTTGAAAGCAATAAGATGAAAAAAGGCCCATGGATCACCATGAGCTTTTCTTTCAGTAAAATTACTAAGGTACCTTCCGTGACCCACCTAATTAGATAGCCTAGCCTTCTCAATATTTGAGGATGGCACAATAATGTCCTTCCAGAAGCGTTTAGTTTCTCCCTTCCTTTTTTTCAGTTCTCACTATAGAAAATTCGCGCAATATAACGCCGCTTAGTTGGATGAATATCCTTATGGTGTGACTGAGGATCATTTTATTGGTCCATAGTCACACCACCGGTGTGGTAACTCGGTGTGACTATGGGTTAGCAGTGCCGTGTGGTGTCCTTCGATTAACACCAATAGTCGCGTGTCGTAAGAGGCTACTGAGTCCTTCAGGAGTCTTACACATCCTTGACGCCCAGACCATTGGCTGTCAGTTATATCCACTAAATCTGACCCCACCTCTCATCGTGTAGGCAGCAATCCCACCATTGATAGTATCGGTCTCCTGTTCCATCAGAAATAGGAGGGTTAGGATTGATCTGAGTTCTGGACAAACGCTTTTCCGCCTATTCGAGATTCTACACAATATGGATTCCGCACAAATGCCATTGAACACATTCTCTATTCCACGCAGTCTTCAATTTGACACAAACAGAGTGCATCTGTGTTTAACGCGTGCACTTCAAATTATTCTGCGTACGGTCAGCTAAGAGAAATCTAACCTAACTGCTTTTCTATGCAGGTGTCTTTCTAACAGTCGCTGTATTAGTCGCAATCGACTGGGAATCCATCATCATCATCCTTAGTTGAAATATCTGTGCACAGTTTAGTAAATTAATCTATTGTGACGTAATGTTCCAGGCTACATAATGCAGACACCCACTCACAAGCGCATCGACATCTTCTACTCGTTGGTCGGCGTTGGTCTCTTCGTCGCCAGCGGTGGTGTCATCATTGAGAGGTATGTTCTACGTTTTAAATACAGCTAAAAATACCTTATTTCCAATAATGTTGTCATCATTTGTGACAATGATTCGGTTGAGGTAAATAGGTACTTTGTATTGTAATTTAATGTAGGTAGCTTCCGTGTTTAATCGGTTGTTGAACATGTTTTCTAGCATAGCGTTACCGTATATCAAATGCAACAAAACAATTAATTAACTACTATAAAAGTAAGAAAACTGACAGTTTAATTAACGTTCAAGCACTGATTAATTTTCTTTATATTCCCCAAATGCCTTACGAGTAGCCGAAATAGATGAGAATGATGAAATAAAATGAAGACAAGATTATTGCAACTAGAGAAGTGAAATAGGTGCAAGTTAAGTTAGGTTAGGATACCCTCCAAAGTGGAAATCCATAGACTCTGCCTACCGTACTGAGAAAACGAAAAGATTGTGGGATATAATTGAAGTTGGTACCTAAATACTTATAGGTACCTTACCGGATACTATTACCTTATAAGGAAATTCACATTCATCTTACTTATTACTAAAATAAGTAAACTGGAGCCTAGCAAAATTTTGTTTTTCTTCTGTATTTACCTACTTATAGTCTACAGATAGAGGAAAAAATAGAATTTCGCTATGCAAAGAAAGTCCTCTTTTGTAGAAATAGGTATGTTAAGATGTTTAAGGTTGTGATTTTGGTTGTATTTTACAGATATCAGAACACGAGGGGTGAAATTGCTAACAAGAACCTGGCGAAGGCTTCCCTGGCTATCATAAACGGAGCGATCTTACTGCTCGACGCCGTGTTGACGCAGCGCGGTGGCTAGATGGCGCTGTAAATAATTTCTATATGTTTCGGCTATGAGATGAGAGCTTTTAATTTATTTTATGTTTCATTCAAAGTTTAATTTTTTTTTCAAGTTGACGCTGAATTTTAATATGCAAAAATTTTTGGAGACAAAGAAATTGTTGTCTTTGACAATTTAATATTTGTCTAGTAGGTGTGTTCCGGGTGTATAATATTACAAAATAATGTTTTTTGCATACATTTTGGCACTCTTGGTCAGGAAGTGCCATCAATCGAATTACTTACTTACCTACTTATATGAAACTAATTTTTTCGAAACAAAGATCTTTATAATGTTTTACTTCAAAATGCCATCAGGTATTTTTTTATAAACCGTTTACCTAGTCCATGTCGTACAAATGTTTTTTTTATCAAACAAACAATAAATGATCACTGTTTATAGTTACAGATCTATTGATCATGTACCTAATTTATAAATATTTGCTATTGTTGTACCTACTCTATATCTATTGATGAATAAAGCTTAAATAAAACATGCAACGAATGTATGTGTTAATGAGTGCCTCCGCTAGATTCTTAATTAGATTAAGGCGGTCTTACACTTTTGAAAGTACTTTTTGATGTCCGTGTAATATTATTCCGAGAGATAAGTGTACTTTTTGCAACCATCAGCAGCAAGGCTGATTCAGTGTTTACGGGGTGTAGAACTTCTCTGTGATGGGGATGTACCAGGTCTGCCTGCATAACTCCAGTCGGTTTAGGAGTTACTGATGATTAAAGGTCTGTAAAAAATTAGCGATCAGCTGCAAGGCTAATCGTATATTATTGTTGTAGTATGCACTGTAGCTATGTGAACAGTACAAAAACTGACATTGTTCATCAGTCGGTTTAGGAGATACAGCCGTTCAAAGGTCGGAACTTTGAGTGGCTGTATCTCCTAAACCGACTGACAGAACTTGACAGTTTTTGTACTGTTCACATAGCTACAGTGCATACTACAACAATATCATACGATCAGCCGTGCAGCTGATCGTAAATTTATTACAGACCTTTAATCATCAGTAACTCCTAAACCGACTGGAGTTATGCAGGCAGACCTGGTCCATCCCCATCACAGAGATGCTCTACACCCCATAAACACTAAATCAGCCTTGCTGCTGATGGTTGCAAAAAGTACACTTATCTCTTATACTATATGTGTCGTGCATTGTCACCATAATTTTAATAAATTAATTCGATACATTCGTATTTCGTAATATGTATAT
Source organism: Agonopterix subpropinquella (assembly GCA_922987775.1). Lineage (NCBI taxonomy): Eukaryota > Metazoa > Arthropoda > Insecta > Lepidoptera > Depressariidae > Agonopterix > Agonopterix subpropinquella. The sequence goes on along the minus strand of OV277695.1, from coordinate 8,963,089 downwards.
TGCACACCATAAACAAAATACACTTGATTTGATAACAATAGGTAGGTACCTACCATACCTACCATACATAAATAAAATGTAGGCTATAGTATAGTGTGCAAGCAACGATTTTATAGTAATTTTTATGGTATTAAGACAGTCTTTATAACAATGTGCTTTTAAAAGTGTAGTTTAAGCGTTTTAAAATTATTTTTTGATTGTTGTAATTTTATATCTCGACTTATTAATAATATTGTAAAATAAAAACAAAATATTTTTATATTCTTCCATGAAAACGCGGCATTTGCATTTTATAACTCTATTAAAATAAGATTTATCTCATAAGTGTATTGTTATTTTGTTCAACACTATACGATTTCCAATTTCTATATTTTTTATTTGACCGTACAGTTTTATGGAATAAGATTTAAATTGTCACAAATTCAATTGAAACTAACTCCTACCTCTGATATAATGATGAAAAATATAAATAATAATTAAGTGAATCCATAGTTTTACTTTTTTATAGGTCAACACTGGACAAAAAAGGGCACTAGGCGTATGCAAAACTAAAAATCGCGAAATGATCTGCATAGAAGGACATAATTTTTGGAATGAGTTTTCTCCTTTTTATTTCTTACTTAGGTACTTTATATCAAAGTATAGCTATCGACATTTTCAATGAACATTACTTAAGAGGGCTATCACAGTCCAGTGGCGCCCTCATCACATTAAAAAAGATTTCTCAATAACGAAAGCCTACATCAAATAAAACCGGTCAAGTGTGAGTCGGGCTACTCGCGCACCGAGGGTTCCGTACCACACCACCACAGAACACAACATTATTAACTTAGAAAAAAAACTTTTTTTGTCCGGGACCTTTAGCGCGAGACCGACTAACACTTGGCCGGTTTTTTGTATTTGTTGTTATTCTGTAGAGTCTGCTCTATAATCACACAAAGTTTGACGCTTGTATGTATTACCGTTTTGACAATAGAGCGTGAAGCAACACGAACACTACTAAAGCCTTCAAGCCATTGTTATACAATACTTTTATAGGTTCTAAACATTCAACTTTTAGACAATTTCGAATAAAAACAAAAGCGGCCGTTTTTTTCTTTTTTCAAAATTTGTATGTTTTTCTTTATTGAGAAATCTTTTTTAATGTTATGAGGGCGCCACTGGACTGTGATAGTCCTCTTAAGGTACCTATCTACACTTGTTTAACACTGGCGGCGCCCGCGACTCTGTACGCGAGGGCCACTGTAAATTTTATACAATCTTAATTATGTTGACACTTTTTAAGGGGATCATCAGACCTTAAAACTGAACAACTTTCTCTATGGCACCAACATCGAAATCACGAAAAAAAAAAACTGATCTTCCATACAAAACTGCAAACCTATTCGAGCCAAATGTATAGGACAGCTGATTTTTTTTCGTGATTTCGAAGTTGTTCAGTTTGATATTCTGATCATCCCATTAACACTTTCACTGCTGACGACCTACGTCGTAGGTCGGCGACAAATGGGCCGCAGTTCTGAAGAACTCATGTAACGAGTCAGTTCAATTGCATTTCGCCTGTGCTCATGACCTACAGCGTGCGTCACCCAAACCTTACGCCTGCGCGGGTGACCCACGAGACGAGTCAGTTTATCGTTTCACCGTTACGACTGTGCGCACGACCTACGAGGGGGGTCAAGTGCTATTGCATTTCGCCTGTGCTCGTGACCTACAGCGTGAGGCACCCAAACCTTACGCCTGTGCGGGTGACCTACGAGGTGAGCTGCATTGGTCTTTTTACGTTACGACTGTGCCCACGACCTACGAGGGGCGTCAGTTTTAGCACTGCGCGAGGATCACGATTTTGAGCTTAGCAGCGAAAGTGTTAAAACAAAGTCAGCATAATATTAAGAAGAACCCTGTAGCTATACTCTTAACTGTTGATTGAGAGTTGAGACCAACTGTGATAATAAAACAAAGCCAATATGTTAATCCAAACTAAGCCATTATGCTTCTGAGAAAACCCCATCAAAATAGATTCAGTACCTAGTTTTTAAGTGATGCATGCACAAACAAATACACAAACAGACTGACGAACAAAGAGGCAAAAATAAAATTCTAGAAATTGTCTTAATGCATTCCATTGCGTATTCTAAAAAAGCCTAGAGCACTATACCTATAGGTGCTCTTTCACACAAAAACTTACGGTAGTATTGGCTATGTGCGAAGTGGGTGTTGGGAACTGTCAAGTCGATCGCAGCGCACGCTGTGGCAGAAATTGGAACTTCTCACGGTGAAGGTGTGTCAGATTTGCTTGAATCTATGCAAATACGGAACACGGGACACGGGACACTCATTCAACGCTCAAATACCTAAAACTACAAAGACTAACAACTTAAAATTTGGCAACCCCCAAAGGTGTGAAAACGAGGGTGAAAGTTTGTATAAGAATTTCGTAACAAACAACGGGAATGTCAGCTAGTTAGGTATTATAATATTTTTAATATCGACAATATTGCTAATTTATTTAGTTTTTACTTTATTTTAATATAAAAGAACAAACTTTATCCTAACATTTTATATACAAGTAACTCACGGGGCCGTTCTGCGCTAGGTCTAGGTGGCGCTAGTGTCGTGCACATAGCCAATAAGACTCTGTGGTATGAGCATGGAATCTGTTAGGGTAGTAATTAATTATAGTAAGTAGGCAGGTAGGTGCAAAAACATTTAAAAAGAAATATTTTGTCGCCTCATACCTACATTCTCATGGGAATTCTATAATTTGGTTCTTTTATTCATTAGAGAAGCTATAAATGTGTCTATAAATAAAGACAAAAATATATAAATAAAAGGGTAGGTTCAGACAAGCATTTGTGATGAAAATGTAAATAAAATAAATGAAGTCCGATTGTGAATGGATATACCGAAATAGCTCAGAGATAGATGTTCGTACACGACCAATTAGTCAGATGAGAGCCACCGTGGCGATCTGGTTGCAGCCTAATTAATTATTCTAACTAAATAGATCGAAATAGACGGTAATTCCATTTCATTTTTAGACAATGTTTTCCTTTATCAATGATAGATTTTAAATATTATAGAATTCCATGCAATATAAGACATCTTGCATGGAATCTAAACTATTATAAAACTGTAACAGAAGTGTGTCTGTACATCTTCTGTACATTGAAGATATTTACAAAAAACAATTACGACATGGTTTTTACCTGTTCCTGATTCCAAATCACCAATTTTTGGATATTTTGTCTGTCTGTTTGTTTGTTTGTTTGTTTATTTGTTTGTTTGTTTGTATTTTTGTTTGTTTGTTTGTTTGGGTGTTTGTTTGTTCGAGTATCACGCAAAAACTACTGAACCGATTTTGATGAAACTTTTTTTGTTTGATAGCTTATCATCTGAATTAAAATCTGGTATACAACGTGTTAATAAATTAGCGCAAAACCTCATACACCCCAACTGATTTATAACAAAAGAATTAGATTGAAACAATAATTTCATTATTTTGATAGTTAAAATTTAAAGTTATTCGCATTTTAAGTTCGGAGGCAAAAATGATTTGTTATCATTTCAGCACTGAAAGAAAGCGCTAACGTACTCATGGATACATTTTTATAATCTTGTTTTGGTAGTAAGTAGGGTGAGTGTGCCCGTGGGGTGGGTTGACATCGGGTTTAATAAATTAAAAATTTTACGAAAAAAAAAATTTAAATTTTGAAAAAAATTACCTATGTTGAAACCATGATTATTCGATTCTGCTATCGATTCTAAACAAACTACTTTCTAGTTTTGCGTTAATTCATTAACACGTTGTATAATTTCGACGAAGTCGCGGGTAAGAGCTCGTTATAAGCATAAAATTGTTTTATACAAAATGTTCTTAAATTATATAATTAGGTAGTTGATTTTTCATTCTTTACATGTTCATTAACTACTAAAAGTACTAAAACGTAACTAGTACACTCAAATTGTCCCAAAGTCGTATTTGGAAACACAAGTTTACTGGCCTTTTTTTACTAAAACAACGAAGAAACTGCGAAGAAAACCTAATTTCGCCCTCAAGAAAAAATTCATATAATTTTGGGTGGGGATCTCGGGAACCACAAAACTAATTATTAAAACATACATAAACTCACAACCGTAATACCTTTGGGTGGTCAGAAATATTGTTACAACTATGTAGGTACCTACCAACTTTCTGTTTAAGAAATAGATTTCGCCCACAAACTTATGTAGTGTTTTCGCCATGCTCGAATGACGTGTCGTGGTGAGAGGTGGCTATTCGCTTACATAAACACTGCAGAACAATAAACTTTTAAACATCACTAAAACTTGTATAACATTACGAGCTTTTACCCGCGACTTCGTCCGCATAAATTATATACCAGATTTTAAGTCTAAGCTATCAAACAAAAAAAATTTCATCAAAATCGGTTCAGTAGTTTTTGCGTGATACTCGAACAAACAAACACCCAAACAAACAAACAAACAAACAAACATACAAACAAACAAACAAACAAACAAATAAACATACAGACAAAAAATCAAAAAATTGGGGATTTGGAATCAGGGACAGGTAAAAACCATGTCGTAATTTTTTTTTTTTTAAATATCTTCAATGTACAGACACACTTCTGTTACAGTTTTATAATAGTTTAGATTCCAGACAACAGATTTTAATTGATTTTCTGCAGCAACTTTGCTACATCTGAATAGTACCTAGCAGGTTCTTCGAATCTTCTAAGTCGCCCTTGTATTCCTAGAGATAAGTGTACTTTTTGCAACCATCAGCAGCAAGGCTGATTCGGTGTTTATGGGGTGTAGAGCATCTCTCTGATGGGGATGGACCAGGTCTGCCTGCATAACACCACTCGGTTAAGGAGTTACTGATGATTAAAGGTCTGTAAAAAATTTACGATCAGCTGCAAGGCTGATTGTATGATATTGTTGTAGTATGCACTGTATCTATGTGAACAGTACAAAAACTGACATGGTTCATCAGTCGGTTTAGGAGATACAGCCTTTCAAAGGTCGGAACTTTGACTGGCTGTATCTCCTAAACCGACTGACAGAACTTGACAGTTTTTTTACTGTCCACATAGCTACAGTGCATATTACAACAATATCATACGATCAGCCGTGCAGCTGATCGTTAATTTTTTACAGACCTTTAATCATCAGTAACTCCTTAACCGACTGGAGTTATGTAGGCAGACCTAGTCCATCCCCATCAGAGAGATGCTCTACACCCCATAAACACTGAATCTGCCTTGCTGCTGATGGTTGCAAAAAGTACACTTATCTCTTATACTATTGTATCTCTATAGTTTCATATTTTGTGAAAGCTGAATGAGATTGGTACCTTTTTATTCTTGCCCTGCATGCGCCCGAAAGCTTTCAGCTGGCCTCAAATATTCAGTGGAGTCACATGCGGTGTACGAGGGGTCAACCAACTGAATAGAGGCAGTTTTGCTAATTGTTTCTACTGGCTCTTAGTGTACAGGACATAGTATATACGACTTGCTACAGCTGCACACGTATATTGGTAGTTTCTGAACTCTTTCCCGAATAAGCAAGGGCGGATCCAGGATTTCTTATTGGGGGGGGGGCCCTCGGCCGACTCAGGCCACGTATTAAGATACAAAAAAATTAAGTTAGAGACACAGACCCGCGACGTCTTGTATACATAGGTACATAGAAAATTAAAACAATCAGCCCCGGATCTACGATTTTTCCGAGGCGGGGAAGAAACATGACATTGGCTTTACAAGAGTGTAGCAATAATTTTTTCTTAGGGAGGCCAAGTCCAGGTTGAATGGTTGCAATAAAACGTTTAACATAGAGCGAGCGAAGCGAGCTCAAGATTTTACTGCAATATGATTAGGTCGAGTCAGAAATTCGCATTATGATCGAATTCTGGGATAGGTAATTTCAATACAACAAAAAACCAAGAGCGAGCGAAGCGAGCTCGATATTTTACTGAAATATAATGAGATGACTGCAATAAGACCTAAAAGCAAGAGCGAGCGAAGCGAGCTCGAGATTTCACTGAAATATAATGAGACGACTGCAATACGACCTTAAACCGAGAGCGAGCGAAGCAAGCTCAGATTTCGTCACTGCAATATAATGACTGATGACTGCAATGAGATCTAAAACTAAGAGCGAGCGAAGCGGGCTCGAGATTTTACTGCAATATGATTACGTCGAGTCAGAAATACGCAATATGATCGAATTCTGCGATAGGTAATTTTAATACAACAAAAAAACCAAGAGCGAGCGAAGCGAGCTCGATATTTCACTGAAATATAATGAGATGACTGCAATAAGATCTAAAACCAAGAGCGAGCGAAGCGAGCTCGAGATTTCACTGCAATATTATAATGGAATGACTGCAATACGATCTTAAACCAAGAGCGAGCGAAACATGCTTGAGATTTCGTCACTGCAATATAAAGAGATGTCTGAAATCAGGAGCGAGCGAAGCGAGCTTGATATTTTTTTGCAAAATCTTGATTTTGGCGCCCCCTAAACCTGCCGCCCGGGGTGTTCCCCGGTTTGCTGTTAAAACTTTAGGATTATAATTATTATGTGTATAATCCTAAAGATTTCTGACCACAGCCAGGTACAATAATTAAAACATAAACAAAGAGCGAGCGAAGCGAGCTCTAATTTTCTCCGCTCTACGAATTGGTTATGGACAGAGCTCAATCAATCTATGCCCTAGTAAAGTGCCGTCATTACTCAGCCTCGAAATTCAATGCAATCCGCAGAGGTCCGTGGGGGGGGCCATGGCCCCCTGGGCCCCCCCCTGGATCCGCCCTTGCGAATAAGGATAAGAGGGATTTTACTGTGACGACCCACGACCCAACCAACAACGAATAGGCATACTATCTAAACTATTATAAAACTGTAACAGAAGTTTGTCCGTACATTAAAGATATTTACAAAAAAAAATTATGATATGATTTTGAGATGTTCCTGATTCCAAATTAACAATTATTTGGATTTTTTTTTCTGTTTGTTTGTTCGTTTGTTTATTTATTTGTTTGTTTGGGTGTTTGTTTGTTCGAGTATCACGCAAAAACTACTGAACCGATTTTGATAAAACTTTATTGGTTTGATAGCTTATCATCTGACTTAAAATCTGGTATATAATTTATGCGGACGAAGTCGCGGGTAAAAGCTCGTATATACTATTCGTGCTGTTCTTGTACAAGGACTTTTATAGTCAACATGCTGAAAGAGTATTTTCAAACGGCATCAACGTGCCTATGTTAGTTTAGTTCAAAATTCAACATTTTTTATTCAAATATCACATAGATAGCTTTTTGACGTCATTTTTTGACTCTACCACCACGTCGGAAGGTGTTCCGTTGAGAGAAGATGCGGCTAGAAACTCTACAACACACATCTTTTAAACAAAACAAAATTAACAAAGTATTATTAAAATATAATTTGCATTACATAGTGTAAAATTACCGCCTTTCTTACTACCTGGATACTTAACAAGTAAAGTCGCCTTTAAAAACCAGGATTTTACAAGAGTGATTTGGGGATACTAACTCTATTTGACTTTGTTCACCGGGGTGATTAGGGGGTCATACCTATTTTGTCTGTTTTCGAACCGATTTTTGATAACCAAATTATTACATTTAATATATATAGTTCACATAACAGTGTAGATACGTTCTTTCTGCAGGGCATCTAACCGTTGAAAACACGATTCTATTAAATTTTCTCGATAGAAAAGAGGAGCAAAGTAAGCTCGATTTCAGATTTATAACCAGTTTTACAAGAATCACCCTACACCATTTCTTCTGAATATACCATCATTTGAAAGGTAAATAATTATTGCAGGGCTTCTACCCGATGGATTTTTCCCCAAATACCCAAGAGAAAAGATATTGATGAAAAATGCATTTTTTTGCGATCTTGCTTTCAATTGAAGCGGGATGGCTAATTGCGAAAGTTTGCTTGTTAGAAAGAGAGGCTTGTTCTACTAATACCCAGCCTTAACACTCCAAGTAATAAAAAGACACTGCAATGATCCCAGATGCTCCAATTATGCAGATGTCCTAATGATAATGGTGGTGCCTATGATCCCCCAGGTTATCAAGGAATAAACCAATTTTAAGAGACAGTTTTAGTTAAGTTAAGTCGTTGCACAGTCCGAATCGGTACCAATGGCCTCGATTCGGAGTGTACCACGACTAAACTAAACTAAATGTATTCCTGTCACTTTCTAAAATAAGATTAAGAAAAGAGACAGAAAACCAACAGCTGACTTTAGTGCTGTCAAAGTGACGTTAAAAGCCCAAAAACGACTTAAATAAGATGGCGTACATTATGATGGCATCTTATTTTGCGCATTTAACGTCACTTTGACAGCACTAAAGTCAGCTGTTGGTTTTCTGTCTCTTTTCTTAATCTTATTTTAGAAAGTGACAGGAATACATTTAGTTTAGTTTAGTCGTGGTACACTCCGAATCGAGGCCATATCAATTCAAACGAATTAATTAGATACGTAATGGGATGCCTATGATCACCCAGGTATTTGTATTATAGTAGGTATCTGGTGATCAAGAAATAAACAAATTTTAACAGACAATATCAATTCAAACTAATTAATTAGGTACGTTAAACAATTAAGTTTAGTTCTATCTCCTATCTTGATATAATCAGGCAAATTGCGTCAGAACTCGGGCGTGGAAATTGGCAAACATACCTATGCTGTAGCGAACCCCATTTACCAATGAAAAGCAAACATAGGTAACCCTACCTTTGAATAGTGTACCGAACTTATGCTGCAATCATGCATAATTTAAATTGCAAGTCGATCTTCTATTTATTATGGCGATTGCTTGGAAATTTCGATATGTGTATTTTATACTCGTAATGTATTCCTTTCGAAACGTCTGATCGTATTAATCCAAATGCCAGCTTCATGAATCAATTTATAGGATAATAGAAAACACAACTACGCGATAACATGGCTAATTGTAATACTTATCGAGGAAGTGTTTGCTTTGCGTTGAAAACTACGCTGAATATCGACGAAAAAGCAGCTCTACACAGGTTCGCGGTAGTGTATATTTTCTTTGACACAGGTATGATACGTGCGACTTTTTTCAGTCTAGGATTCTGTATGGACTTGCTATCTGGGGATTTGCTGTCTTAACGCTCGTTATCTTCATACATAATTAAATTATGTCACCTCTTTCCATTCTTCTGTAGGTATCGGCCATTTCTCCTTTCTGTCTTACAAAGTCGATCATGTCATCTTTTTCGCAATCTATTCATATTTTCTTCGGTCTTTCAATCTTCCTACTATGCAGGAATGAACTTTACTGTAACTCAAATAGGTAGGTAGGGAATTTATTTATAATGTATCAGATATTCATACAACATACATACGTATGAATATCTGTAGCAACCCAGCCAAAATATTAATTTTGAATTCGAGTCCCCGGACAGTCTTGAAGCAACTCTCCTTACACGTTTCTTTTAAAAAAAAACCGAAATATATGCGAGTTGGTATTATTTTGAAATGATTTTGAGTTTTTTTTAAGGTTTGATCATCTCGAAAATATGATTAAGAAACATTGACGTAGAATACTATATGGACGCCGGGTCTAATACAAAATTCTCGAAAAAAAGTGTCTTCTAATATAAAACAACTAAAAACATTGAAAATGTTGAAATTCTTTTCCATCGCACTCCCCTTCGGGGCACGGCGCGCGCCGCGAGTCCGCGCGTACGCGTATTCGGCCGATCAAACGAAGACTGTCGCGTAACGTAATTAGTTCTCTTTTTACGTTTTGATGCTCTTTTGGTTCGGTCTCTTTTGAGCGCGGACCCTATGTCCAGTAGTTGGTAAGTCAGTGTTAAGATATGTAAATTATGGACAAAAGTTAGAAAACTCTTTGATCACAATATTAACTTTTTAAGGGACTTGAAATAAAGATTACTTAAAGGTCGTTTTACCCATGATTCACACAAGATCTAACTTGGAAGTACTTCAAAAAATAAATACATTCTGATAATAAAATAAGCAAAGCCTGTCTTTCTTTCTGTAAGCTAGATAAGAAGGCATGATAAACTTTAAACTAAAAAAACACCAAGCGAATTTTTTATTCCTTCATAATTTCGAATTTGATAGTGTTTGGTTTCAGAATACATTTGTCATTATTATTCTGAAATTATTCTTTTTCATACCTATCTCAGCAGACAATATGAAATTTACATTTTGACCACCGAAATATGTAAATGTTTGTCCATATTGTTCCCAATTTATATACGATGCCGTATTTTAGGTATTTCGATCTTGAGAGGATTCCGAGACAATGTTCGAATATAAACTGTACAATACATTTGATTGCATTTCTGTGCACAAGTTTGTTATTACGATTTTAAATTTTGTGTACGCTACAGTCTTGTTCATTTCAAGCAATAATGTAAACCGCAATTTTTTTTTGTTTTATGTATTCAATTTCAACCTGTAAACTTCCTTTTGGTATATATTTATAATGTATGATACCTCTTTGATGTAGGTACACTCATTTTATTTTTGGATCATTAATTGATTCATTCGTTCATTTGGTTTCTCTTTTTTTTTTGCATTTGTTCTGTGAGACCTTCTGCTTGCTTTTCACCCGTTTCCAAAGATATCTGCATTGTGCCTCCAATAACCGTAAATTTACTCGTCCACTAGAATAATGCTCGGATATGGAAAGTTTTGTCTCAGTACGATTTCTCAAGATCTTCTGAATCATCGTTTTTGAATCTAACTCAAGATATTTGGCTATTCATGGTTCGAGCCTTAAAAATATACAAACTCTCCATACACCTCCAATATTTGAGCCAACATTAAAACTGTACAAAGGACAATGGCCTCGATTCGGAGTGTACCACGACTAAACTAAACTTTTGACTAAACTAAATGTATTCCTGTCACTTTCTAAAATAAGATTAAGAAAAGAGACAGAAAACCAACAGCTGACTTTAGTGCTGTCAAAGTGACGTTAAATGCGCAAAATAAGATGCCATCATAATGTACGCCATCTTATTTAAGTCGTTTTTGGGCGTTTAACGTCACTTTGACAGCACTAAAGTCAGCTGTTGGTTTTCTGTCTCTTTTCTTAATCTTATTTTAGAAAGTGACAGGAATACATTTAGTTTAGTTTAGTCGTGGTACACTCCGAATCGAGGCCACTGGGTCCAAGAGCCCCCCGCTATGACACAGGTAGAGATAGTTAGAGGATACCCAAATTTGCATGGCACCCAAGGGGCATCAAAATATTTTCGAGGAAAAAAAGATACAGGGTGTTTTATTTTGACGAAGTCGTGTTAGGGATTAATCGTATTGTTATTATGGCCCCGAATGGTGTAATACTTTCGGGGTGATCAGACTCTTAGCTAAAACTACTAAAAGTAATTACTAAGCGTGCAAAAGTAATAAAGCTCACGTTTACTATACCGGCAATTTCATGATGAAATAACAATTTTCTCATTTTAATTATTGTGTGTTTTGAGGGCTAAAGATTCTTTTGCATTAAATTAAAAACAATAATACTATCCGCATGACACAAGGAATTCAAGCAACAGATGTAAATAGCGGCTAAAATCTAAATGCTAACATTAGTATTAAAAACCGCTAAACAAAACACCCTGTATCTTTTTTTCTCTCGAAAAGATATTAATTAGTGCCGCTTGTAAAAAAATGTTCTATATTAAAACGTAGTACCTATGCCACTTATGGGGGGGGGCGCCTCTCGGACCACTTCTGCCCACTGTCCTTTTAAAAATCTGACAAACCGTAGTCACAGATATATTACTTTCTAGATCGTGTTTAAAAAAATTATTTGAATATTCAAATTAGAATTAGATTTCGTTTGTATAGAGCGCGCTAATGGGTACGTGTATAGGTACTGTATAGTTACAAATGGATTTATATCAAAGGGTGAGGGCACATTTCCATGCAAATGAATTTTGTAGCTGTGCGTGATATCTGAGCCACGTATCTTTAATAACCATAAATCTACAAATCGAACCGCACAATTATTTATGGCCTAGAAAAAACCTGGATGCTATTCCAATTTTGCTGTCAAAAATTATGAATTGTTTCTGCGAATGTCGTTTGATTGTGTTTCTCCACAGAAATGCATTGTTTGAAAACCCTAGGTTGCCTAAGGGTTGCCTGGGAAGAAATCAAATAGAAGTTTTTTATGATCATTTTTCTTTTTTATAAAAGTTGGTTGCTCTTGACCCCAATCTAGTCAGGACAAAGATGGAAGAAAAAAGGGAAAAAAAGAAAAAAATGTTTCTAGTAATTAAATAAAATGAGCGTATACAGGGTGTACAATAAAATGGGACAGCTACTTAAAGGGGTGCTTCAGACCATCAAACTGAACAACTTTCTCTATGGGACCAATATCGAAATCGCGAAAAAAAAATCCGCTCTCCCATACAAAACTGCAAACATAACTCGACTGAAATGTATGGGACAGCAGACATTTTTTACGCGATTTCGATATTGGTCCCATAGAGAAAGTTGTTCAGTTTGATGGTCTGAAGCACCTCTTTAAGTAGCTGTCCTATTGTAATTTACACCCTGTAGATATTTGTCTCTCTATCTTTCTAAAAACAACAAAACTATCTAAAGATACTTCGTCCGTACAAAACAGTCCACATTTATCCCGGTAACGAAGCTTCGGTCCACTGGCAGTGGATACTCTAGCTTGACAATTAAAACGTCCCGGGGCATCCCCCGGGAATGAGGGTTGGTAAACGGCCTGTAGCACATCAGTAATAGCTTAATTTGTCTACTTCGGTTTTTACTAACACTTGCCATTTGATTTAAGACTCTATTGCTTTCTAAATTAGTTTAAAAAACAAATTAAACTATCTTTTTAGTTTCAGTGGGAAAAGAAACTAGATATCATGCATCGTTCCTATTTATATTAGCTTTACTGGTCGTTGTCGCGAACCTTGGCTTATGTCCAGCAGTGGACATCTATTGACTGAAATGATGATGATTAGATTTTGTATACAAAATCATCAATAGACTGAATCTTGAAGTACCTAGAATTGTATCGGATTCAAACTAGTTACTTTAATATAAAGGGTGTAACAAAACACCGTAGTTATACTTAAGGGGGTGCTTCAGACCATCAAACTGAACAACTTTCACTAAGGAGCAAACATCGAGAAAAAATTAAAAAATCTACTGTCCCATACAAAACTGCTGTACCAATTAGACTAAAATGTATGGGACAGCTGATTTCTTATATTTTTTCTCGACGTTGCTGGTTCCATAGTGAAAGTTGTTCAGTTTTATGGTCTGAACGACTCCATTAAATATTACTAGGGTGTTTTGTTACACCCTATAATACAAGAAAAGAAAAAAAAATCAACGACATTAATAAAAGATAAATAGTCAGGTCAATCTTTTAGTGCAGATAGGAATGATAATTATGAGAAACATTCGCATGAGAATTCAGTCCATCATCAATCAGCAACATCGTATACTGTACCTACAGCAGCTTCCAAATTATTTGTACTTACTTACAATTTAATTGTTTAATCACTAGATGACAATTTTAAATCCAGGGGAGTATTCTGTGTGATCGCATAAAAGAAAAAAGCTTCGAAAATGAATTCGCTAAACCACTTTATTTAATAGGTACTACGGCTACTAGTGGTTGTTTTTGTATTTTTTTTTACTTGAATGCTTCTTCCCGTTGAAAATCGTAGCCTGCGTTATTTCAGATCCCTAATCAAATAGTTTAATCACGACCGCATAACATAATGCTACCGACCTAAAGCTTGATATACGGCCGAGTCCACACTAGTCATTTTCACCGCATGCCTCATTTGTAATGGCGGAGGCAGACAATGCCACGCGCGCCGTCAATAGCCGGTGTTGTGTCCAAGTGAATTGTTGTACCACCAGGCTGTTGAGTAAACCTGGTGTCCACATACGAGGCGGCAAAGTTTATGCTTTATCGTCTCTTTCACCAGTATGAGCAGTGTATTATTATTTGGGGTTTTGGGCCTTGACAGGCTTGCCAAGCCTGTGCCACGTAGACCATCGCTGGTCCTTTGTGAACGCCCTTTTCATAGTTCCTTACCAATCCCCACTGCGGTCAGAAATCGCAGTAGATTCTTGATCGGGATAGTTTGTATCTCATCTGGTGTCAGCACCTGCGTACCCAGATGAGTACTGCGTTTGTACATCAGGGGGCCACAGTCACATAGGAGGTGCAGAGGAGTTTCCATCTCCTCCTTGCAGAATCTGCAGCCGGTCGTTTCACTTAAATTCAGTGTATGCATGTGCTTATTAAATTTGCAGTGGCCTGTGAGTGACCTTGCTATTGTACAAATTTGATCCTTGCTGAGGACAAGGAGACCATTCGCAAGTTTGCGATTGTAGCCTTTGATAAGTGCTTTGGAGTGGCCCATGCCTGGGGTGTTGCACCAAAGCTTTATTCCCTCTCCAAAGCTGGAATGCGCAGAGTAAGAGTTATGATTTTGTATAGGATTTGATGCCTCCGTAATTCCGCACGAAATCCTGAAGGGGCAAATTCATATGGCAGATTTTTTTTTTCGCGATTTTAATTTTGGTACCATAATGAAGCTTGAAAGTCACTGAAAAACTACGTAGTAAGATTATCGTAATATGGGCATGTGATGCAGAAAGATGAGTTGTATATTACAAGAGGAGTATAAATATGAGTGTGCATGTCTGCATGAAGAGAGGACGACCAAAAGAAAAGATAAAAATAATAATCTATATATATAAAAGAAAGTCGGGTTTGTTCGAACACTTATAACTCGAGAACGGCTGGACCGATTTTCATGATTTTTGATTTATTGTATTTGTCTCCGTCCCAAATAGCAGAATAACTAATAAAAACATTGGAAAATGACAAAAAAAAAAAAATTCCACGCGTACGAAGTCGCGGGCAACAGCTAGTAAATAATAATAATAAAAGACGACTTATTACGCCAACCCCAAGTAATGGGATAAGGGCAGGAAGAAGAATGAAAGTTGTTTAGTTTGATGGACTGAACCATCCCCTAAACCAGGGTTTCTTGTCATGGACCCTTCTCAAAATTTCAAAGAGCCCACGGACCCTTTCCAAAAAACAAAAATGATGATTAACTTTAAAAAGTTTTTATTGTTTGCTATAAAACTTTACTTGTAATGTAAATAATTAGTTAGTGTTGACGGTTTCTGCTGCTTATGCTGGATAAGAACGTCAAATTGAGGAGTCCTGCTTCACAGAGATAAGTAGTTGCAAACGAAATCAGAACTAACATAGCGGTCCATGGACCACAGGTTAAGAAACCCTGCCCTAAACGTATGTGACGCAGTTAAATTTACAACCTGTATAATAAGACCTTTTTATACAAGAAAGCCTAATCTGGCATCAAAATGTAGTGCAGTATGTCGATCCCCTTACGAGCGACTCCTAGTCCCTGTTCCAGCATAGGTGATAAATCGTCCAAAAACAATAGTGCAATAGGCTCCTGCCTATACGTCGCGCCATCGGACATACATAAATCAGCCGGTTTACTAACGCGCCCCGTATTGTATGGACAAGTGCCGTGTCCCGCATTGTATGGACCACCGCCTGCGGACCGTGTTTTGCAAGTGATACAAAATGGACTCTGAAAAAATGACGAATTGTTAGCTGAATTATTAATAGCCTCATATTCTTTGTTTTGAACCTTTTGGAGACTGAATACCAGTTATTCCCTCCCTCTATTTTGTATGTTCATAGTTTAGTCATATTAGCCATCTAGTCAGTCTATTCTTATGGTATAGTTTAGTTAGATGCTTTTATTTATAAATAAATTCATTCGTTCGTAAACTGCATACCTATTTACCTCTCGTTTTATTAGATTATGGGCCCAGCATGCTTCTAATTCCACAAAAGAAGTTAAATATGATTTATTACATAAACATAAGACGATAAATTCTTTTCAGGGTGGTTAGAAACATCGCTACAATTACAAACTATCTTTTTGAGAACACCGAAGGTAGCTCTGAGGGTATCATCATAAACATCAGCATATACAGGGTCCTTCTTAATATGCTGACCCTTTTTTAAGGGGAAGTTCAGACCATCAAACTGAACAACTTTCTCTATTATGGGACCAAACTCGACAAAAAAATTCAAACCTACTCGACCCAAATGTATGGGATATTTGGGTGGAGTAGGTTTGAAGTTTTGTATTAAAGAGCTGCAGATTTTTTTTCGCGATTTGGATGTTACTGACGTAGAGAATGTTGTTCAGTTTGATGGTCTGATCATCCCCTAAAAAAGGTTCAGCATGTTAAGAAGGACCCTATTCAGGGATTATCTCATTGCAGGCTACAGCCCCCTTATTTTGTACCTTCTGTATTTATCCTTCCTGTATATTTTCAATGTATTACGTTTAGGTTTAAAATAAAGTAAGAAAGAAAAGAAAAGATTAGAAATAAAATATTTTACAAAACACTGACATCAGAAAAACACACACATAACAACCAAAAAACAAGACACAGAAACATTATTATACAGATGCTTATATGCTTATGAAAATTCAACTAAAAAAATAGACAGGTATATAATTTAAGATGTCATAATTCAAACTGTGCTGCAGCAGCAGACATGGTTTCGACGAAACAGCTCAGCGCAGATTTTCTGTCTGTAAAGTAAATGATTGATTGAGTAACAGTTTATTCATATTACCTAGCTAGATAATGGTTTGCTATTCGACGAGGTTCCGATGGCTGTGTGTTTCTAACATAGTTCGACAGGAACTAGTCGGCAGTTTAGAATAACCTGTGGAGGGCATGTGAGATGTCTAGCACAACTTTAATGTTTCCTAACATTCGCTTTTACTTCGATAGTTTCGATAGAGCGAAGATCATATTTTATTTTTCAGCTTTCAGATGCTTGACTTTGTCGTGTGGTTCCAGCTAAGGTTTTCTGTCGGCCTTATAACATCTCGCAATCGTCATTTTTGAGGTATTCGAAAAAAAACACCATTTTCCCGAAATTACCCGCCATTGCAAGTGGATATTTTATACTAATGGCAGATTTATTTACAGAGTTAGGTTAGGTTAGGTTAGTATTCTACCTAACTCTGTAAATAAATCTGCCATTAGTATAAAATATCCACTTGCAATGGCGGGTAATTTCGGGAAAATGGTGTTTTTTTTCGAATACCTCAAAAATGACGATTGCGAGATGTTATAAGGCCGACAGAAAACCTTAGCTGGAACCACACGACAAAGTCAAGCATCTGAAAGCTGAAAAATAAAATATGATCTTCGCTCTATCGAAACTATCGAAGTAAAAGCGAATGTTAGGAAACATTAAAGTTGTGCTAGACATCTCACATGCCCTCCACAGGTTATTCTAAACTGCCGACTAGTTCCTGTCGAACTATGTTAGAAACACACAGCCATCGGAACCTCGTCGAATAGCAAACCATTATCTAGCTAGGTAATATGAATAAACTGTTACTCAATCAATCATTTACTTTACAGACAGAAAATCTGCGCTGAGCTGTTTCGTCGAAACCATGTCTGCTGCTGCAGCACAGTTTGAATTATGACATCTTAAATTATATACCTGTCTATTTTTTTAGTTGAATTTTCATAAGCATATAAGCATCTGTATAATAATGTTTCTGTGTCTTGTTTTTTGGTTGTTATGTGTGTGTTTTTCTGATGTCAGTGTTTTGTAAAATATTTTATTTCTAATCTTTTCTTTTCTTTCTTACTTTATTTTAAACCTAAACGTAATACATTGAAAATATACAGGAAGGATAAATACAGAAGGTACAAAATAAGGGGGCTGTAGCCTGCAATGAGATAATCCCTGAATAGGGTCCTTCTTAACATGCTGAACCTTTTTTAGGGGATGATCAGACCATCAAACTGAACAACATTCTCTACGTCAGTAACATCCAAATCGCGAAAAAAAATCTGCAGCTCTTTAATACAAAACTTCAAACCTACTCCACCCAAATATCCCATACATTTGGGTCGAGTAGGTTTGAATTTTTTTGTCGAGTTTGGTCCCATAATAGAGAAAGTTGTTCAGTTTGATGGTCTGAACTTCCCCTTAAAAAAGGGTCAGCATATTAAGAAGGACCCTGTATATGCTGATGTTTATGATGATACCCTCAGAGCTACCTTCGGTGTTCTCAAAAAGATAGTTTGTAATTGTAGCGATGTTTCTAACCACCCTGAAAAGAATTTATCGTCTTATGTTTATGTAATAAATCATATTTAACTTCTTTTGTGGAATTAGAAGCATGCTGGGCCCATAATCTAATAAAACGAGAGGTAAATAGGTATGCAGTTTACGAACGAATGAATTTATTTATAAATAAAAGCATCTAACTAAACTATACCATAAGAATAGACTGACTAGATGGCTAATATGACTAAACTATGAACATACAAAATAGAGGGAGGGAATAACTGGTATTCAGTCTCCAAAAGGTTCAAAACAAAGAATATGAGGCTATTAATAATTCAGCTAACAATTCGTCATTTTTTCAGAGTCCATTTTGTATCACTTGCAAAACACGGTCCGCAGGCGGTGGTCCATACAATGGCCAAATACATGCGCGCAGCGGCCGGCAATGTTTGTATGAAAATCCATATCTGTCGTGTTTAGCGGCCAAATAAATTACATAGTAAACTCATATCTGTCGTGTAATTTAAAAATGGAACGATCTTTTTCTCCGAAACATGGCGACCAAGGAGGTAACTCATCAAAGGTTTTATTTAAATTTCGAACTGACTTGCAAATAGAAAGCTGTTTATTGAAAAAAAAAACAAATTGTTGTTCGTTGTTCGTCATTGATTGTGAAAAGAGTTTTAATGTCTGCGAATTATTTGAGAAAATTTACTGTTTTAATTTCCGCGCATTGTTTGAGAAAAGTACTATACAAGCCTTGGCCACAACTAGGCATTGATGGACTTACGTATGTGTGCCTCGGCTTCGCCTCGGCCCACATTTACACGTTCGTCCATCAATGCCTCTGTTGCTGGCCGCTGCAGTAATGTACTATAAGTTTACACCCTGTATTATAAAAATTTTGAGGGACCAGAACAAATCGTAATAAGTAACTGTAATTTTTTTTCAAGTTTACTAGTAGTTCAATTCGTTCATTTTTAGGGTTCCGTACCCAAAGGGTGAAAACGGGACCCTATTACTAAGCCTACGTTGTCCTTCCGTCCGTCCGTCCGTCCGTCCGTCCGTCCGTCTGTCCGTCTGTCCGTCTGTCTGTCCGTCCGTCCGTCTGTCCTACCTATTTAGGGCTGTAACTTTTGAACCGTAATAGCTACATAGTTGAAATTTTCACAGATTATGCGTTATTACGGCGGATTTGTTAACAAATAATAAAAATGTCAGTAAGTTAAAAATAAAGGGGGTTTTTCAACAAGAAACTAGTTTTTATCAACGTTTTTTCTTCACGCTCTATAGTAAAAACGGTAATCGTCTAAATAAGCTTCAAACTTAGTGTGATTATAGAGCAGACTCTACAAAATAACAACTAATACTAAAAACCGGCCAAGTGTGAGTCGGTTTCGCGCTAAAGGTCCCGGACATAAAAAGTTTTATTTCTAAGTTAATAATGATGTGTTCTGTGGTGGTGTGGTACGGAACCCTCGGTGCGCGAGTAGCCCAACTCGCACTCAAAAAAAAAGGAGTAGGTTCTCAGTTCGACCGTATATTTTTTTTTTTTTTTTTTTAATGTGTGTTCGCGGATAACTTCTTCGTTTATGAACCGATTGTAATGATTCTTTTTTTGTTGGAAAGGAGATATCCCAAGGGTGGTCCCATGATAAGGAAACCAGGATCTGATGATGGCATCCCAGAGAAATCGAGGGGAACCTTCGAAAATCGTACTGCCGACTAGTGCGTTTCTTAATTTAAAACACTCCTATTAAATCGAACTAATGAATTCACCACTGAAAATTGTGAAATAAACAAAATTTTAACAAAAAATTAAAACCGCCTTCAAAAAAACTAAAAAGTTAAAAAATAATATTGCAGCCTATGACTTTTTCGTTCGCATCATAAGAACATTAATTTGTTTTATAGAAGTCGGTGTCAAGCCAAGCCAAAAAATGCAAGCCATGTCGCGAATCGTACCGGCTTGACAGCGACTTCAATAAAACAAATTAATGTTCTTATGATGCGAACGAAAAAGTCATAGGCTGCAATATTATTTTTTAACTTTTTAGTTAAACGCAGTTAGTTAACACGTGAGGTAAGTAAATCCGTGAACAAAAACTAGCAAGGTATTTAATAAACAACAAAACTGCCTTAAAGCCATAAAATGTTATAGCAAATATCCGCACTATTCATATTCCACTTTTTATGGGGGACGGGACATATCTTTGTGTTTCTAGGGTTTTATGTGACCTTTATATGACGTCTTCAGCGGGCACGCCGACCCACGAAATTCGTTCTTGTTTTACGTCTTTATAATTCGGTTTGTTATCGTGTTATATCATTATTATTATCCTATTATTTATCCTATCCACGGTTAAAAAATATCATACTAAATGCGCGCTCCATACAAACGATTTTATTCTGTAAGTAAATTTTTTTTTTAACACGAACTTGAAACTTTAATCTCTGTTTCTGTGACTCAAAGATTTTCATACAAAAGGACAATGGGCAAAAGTGTATGGAACTTGGTCCAAGAGCCTCGACTCATGAAACTTGCGGGAAATGAGGGTGCGTGCATACTTGTCATTTGATGAAACAGTTGGTTTTTTTTTCAGGAAACCGGGCCGCCTACCGGGCTGTATAGTAAAAGTTGTTCAGTTTACACTTACATCCTGTATGTAAGGACTATCCACTTAAAACTGTCCAGGGAATACGATCGTAAGATTGTTTGTATATACCTATTTGTATAATCAATACTGGTAAGGTATTTATATTTCCTTTGCTTGATAAAAAAATTAAGATTGAAACACAAATGTCTTGAAACATTTACCATTTAATTTATTAACAGTCATTCAAATCATGCATTACATTAGCATACATATTTGTATTACAACATTTTTTTAACATCACCATTATTTTGTAGGCGTCTTTGGCAAGTCGACTCTAACTTAACTTTTACAATCATTTAGCTCTTTAGCAGTAGCTCAAGTACAAGTTTGAAAAAATTGTACCAACTCTCATCGTATCCAATCAATCAAAACAATTTACTGCTTGTATGACAATGTTTAAGAGACCTAGGTATCACACAAGTGGTTTTTGAGCATAGGCGATGTCGCAATCGCATCGGCACCGGAACTATGTCGCACATAATCGCCGCGATTTTTTAGCACAGGCTGAGCGTTATCGCCGTGACATTGCGGCATAACTATTATATTCTTATTTTATTTTATTCTATTGCTGCGATTCCTAATAACGCGGAAATGTAGCGATATCGTTTCGTCAACGCCTACGCTCTTGTGTGATACGCCTTTAGCACCTTTTATAGACAGCAAAGCAAACAAAAGGGTAGCTTGAATTGACATGTCGCATAAGGCGTGGTGGACTGATGCTCATATGCCCTTCTTAAGGGTAGGTAGGCTGATGGCGATACGGTTGTGTACTTACTTGTTCTTGGGCTACTGTAGTTAAATAAAGGACGTTACGAATTGCCAGCATTCGAAAACATCCGAGAGGCAATTTCAATCAACTTAAAAGCTGCAAGTAAAAACTAAGAAAAACTAAAATAGGTTCGTAAAGAAAATACGTCATTAAAGAAAATAGCTCTACAAAATGGATGCATACGTATTAAGAGAAGTCCAAAATGAAATGAGATCAGCCATGAGAAATGACAGTACATGCTAGAAGATCTAGGATACAAGTTGCTCTCAAAAATATTAAAAATATTAGACAGTTACATAGGTATATGAAAAGTGGACTGACACTTTGTTAACTTTTTTTGCTGATCATTTTGTATGGAGAGCAGACTTTTTTTTAAACATTTCGTTGATGGTGCTGTTTTTATAAGTATATAACACACTTTCTGCTATGTTATGTACCCATATAATTATTAATGAATGATACACATAGTGTTAATTATACTACTATGTCAAGCTAGAAGCAGATTTTGAAAGGCAATATAAGTAATGATATGTATAATGATAAACATTTCTAAATTTGGAAAAAAATCGCAATAATCCCTTGATGGAAGTATTTTCTAAACAGCCTCTTAAGATCTAAATTTAAAAGCTTAATATAAAATTAAAATTCTGATGATGCATGCGAGAGTTATCGCACACAAGTTAGAACCGCTTATTTATGATATGTGCCTTCTTGAGCTAAGCTGTGGTAACATGTACCTTAATTAGTACGTAGCAAATCATATTTGAACCTAAATTAACTTAAATATAAAGTAAACTCCATTCACTAACATTGCTTATATACAGTATAATTACTATACAGTAAATCTCAGACTTGATCAATATATTAAAAATTATTTCTCCAAAATATATACAAAAAAATATGTACAAATTCAAATTAGTTTCAATCATCAATACTGATCCTGATTTGATAACAAAATAATTTAGCTCAATTTAAATAAAATGTAGACAGGTATATTTTTGCAAGTAAAATTAAATATTAACGATTTTTCTTCCCTCTATTTGGCATACAATGGCTCACATAAAAATTCATTGGAATGATAAAAAAATTATGCTCAACATTATTTGGACAATCTTTGGCACTATAATCTTACGTCTATAAGTCTTACAATTAGAACCAAAGACGAGAACATTTTCTAACGTTGCATTGTTTGACAACTCCTACTTACGAGCTAAGTGTCTTAAGTCACATTAAACGAGAGAGTTCGACTAGTAAGTCATTTTCACTGATTGCACCACCCCTTTACTTCCATATCACTTCTTATCACATCGAATCACCTAAAAAAGTAACATGACACACGGTCCTTTGCCGCAGCGGTCATACAAAGTCGTTCACTTCATTTTGTAAAGGGTTTTCTGATCTCTCAACGCACTTTCTTATGGCGTCGAGGATTATGTTTGTCCGCCGATCGAGAGCTGTCAGATGAGGCTCCCATAGAATTGGAGACACGGGGTCAGCTTTCATGGAATTGCGGAGTACTTTGGACAGTGGATCACCATTGTGATGTCTGGGGAACAATTTATTTTAAATATTAGCTTCTGTTTGTTAAAGATTTAACAAGCATTTTGGTGTACTTGTAGACCGAAAAGAAATCAAGTATATTTTACTGAATTTATACGCACTAAGAACTCATACTAACTTGAGCAAAGTGCTGAGGGTGGTGTGCCTGATGACGCAGCACTGCAGCAGAGGCGCGAGGATGCTCAGCTCATCATGGAACGCCTTCCCGAAGGCACGACCCTGGTCCAAGTGCAGCGTGAACGTTTCGTTACCAAACATCCTAGAAAACATGACACATTTATAACACGCTTTTATATTATGATAATACATTAATTTGTTGGCGTGGCTATAAGATGGGCATTAAACTCCGACTTTCGATCATCGATTATACCACTATCGTTTTTGTTGGAACTTTATTGGAATAGAGTTGATATTGGAACGTTTTAAATCAGAGCAAAACCGTTATGAACCTAATCGTATTCAGACTAACTCGACTACGGTCTCGTTTCTCGGACCACGGTTGGTTTCCAAGCATTTCAACTCGGCAGGTGGAAGATGGTCCATTTAGGAGGGTCTTACGATCTCACTTCTCCCTAAATCAATACATATTGCGTCTTTTTGTGCCAGCAGATGTATGTGTCGATAAATAGAATCATTAATATCCTGTAAACAAGTAAGAAGATAGAAAATAAAGATTTTACTAACTTAAAGGTCTCGTAATGATGCCGGTCCATGTTGCCCGTGAGGAAATCGAAGATGGACATGTCCATCAGGTCGAGCAGACGGCGGCCCGAGTCGTAGGGCGCCATGGTGCGTACCTAGACACATTTCAAGCATTAGTTCATCAAGTTGATTTGTAATAAGTCTGTTACACGACAGGAAGTAGGAACCTATTTTTAAAGGACAGTGGGCAGAACTGGTCCAAGAGCCCCTCATAAGTGGCATTCTACGTTTGAAATGGGGTTTAATATGGGGTTTAGAGGTTTTTCATACTAATGTTAGCATTTAGCTGTTACTTAGATTCCTTGTGTCATAGGGATTGTATTATTGTTTTTGATTATTATTGCAAAATAATCTTTAGCTCTCAAAACACACAACACTTAAAACGAGAAAATCGTTATCTCATCTTGAAATTGCCTGTATAGTAAAGGTGATTTGCACGCTTAATAATAGTAGTTTTAACTAAGTGTCTGATCCCCCCGAAACACATAACACGTTTCGGGGCCATAATATCAAAACGACTACCCCCTAAAACGACTTCGTCAAAATAAAACACTCTGTATCTTTTTTTTCGTCGAAAATATTGTGATGCCCCTTGGGTGCCATGTACGTTTGGGTATCCTCTAACGATACCTGTGTCATGGCGGGGGCCTCTTGGACCAGTGGCCATACATTTTTGCCCAGTGTCCTTTCCATTATGAAAACTATCTCTCGATGGTGTTAATTTGGTAAACAGAACAGAAGTTTACTTACTGCTTCACAAAAATCTGACTGGATCTCCCACTGAGCTTTTCGTCGTTTATGATACGATCTTCTCCATGGATGTCTCCAGACCTGAATTATTCAACACAGTGGCGTATTACAATAACATCAAGATCGACTTGAAGATATTAAGTTCAAATCATAAAGGTATTATACTACGGAAGAGAGGCATTGACAGCTGAGAGAGCGAGATGTACCTAGCGGCATCACTGTATAATAGAAAGAGATACGTGACGCGAGGCTATAGAACCGTTTTTGGGGATGTAGAGTCCTGGTAAAAATTCGGTTTCTGTGATTAATCGTGAACCTAAAGTGAAATCGTAGATAATTTTGTGAAATATACTAACACTATATTTCATTAACTTATCCACGATTTCTCATTAGATTGAGAATTATACACAGAAATCGAATTTTTACCCTGCCGAGGACTCCTGAGAACGTCCAAAAACGGAACGGTTTCATTTGACAACTCATGTCACTTCCTCTATTCCGTAGGTACCTATAATATCTTTATGGTTCAAATCAGAGACTAAATCTCTGGTTCAAATATACAGGGTCCTTCTTAATATGCTGACAGTTTTTTAAGGGTATGATCAGACCATCAAACTGAACTACTTTCTCTACGGGACCAACATTGAAATCGCGAAAAAAAAATCTGCTGTCCCATACAATTGGCTCGAGTAGGTTTGCAGTTTTGTATGGACGAGCAGATTTTTTGTTGCCATAGAGAAAGTTGTTCAGTTTGACGGTCTGATCATCCCCTTAAAAAAGTGTCAGCGTATTAAAAAGGACCCTATATGTCAAAATACAAAACATTTAGTGAAATTAAAAACCACAGCTATTAGTATTATAAGCTTTTGGAGTCACGTTGCAGGGACTGACCCGAGCACACGTCTCGCGTGGTTTCGCGCGTCGCGTTTTTGCCTGCCACGAGTTTCTTCTCAGTTTCTTCTTGTTCTTGTCCAAAAAAAAATCACTGAGATTGGGATAGATTCTCCCATAAAATACTTGACACTGGCGGAAATGCAGTGCTAACGCACAAGCAAGAGTCCATTTTAATTATAAATAAAAAAAATAAAAAAATCATAAGTTTTTTCTAGATCTCACCTTTCGTTCAGCTAAATCAGCAGAAGGTAGAAACGCGGCGAAGCTTCCCTCCAACATGTCAGGGTCGCCACAGATTGCGTGGCCAGTGTCACAGTAGTAGGAACATTTGCCGTGGAAGCAAAAGTTGTTGGCTGGAGATACGAAGAATGTCTTGAGGATGTCTCCGTCGGTAACTTCGTAGATCTCAGTAGTCATGTTGAGGACCCGCCCGACGACCGGCATCGCGCGACGGAAACCCAGTATCCTGATGAAGTAAGGACAAATTTAAGTCTTAATATGATCAGAAAATCCAGTTTAAACGATTTTTTTATTCTTCTTCATTATAACAGCCAAATGGTGCACAACTACCAAATATTGCATAAATTAAACGATAAGTAAAAAAGCATCACAATGCCTTTTAATTCAGTTGTGAATTCAATGGCGTACTCTGAAAAGGTGAGTTCTGATTACCAGTCCATTCAAACGTATTCCCCCGTTTCCTCCATGGATAATGACACTAGAGCAAATATTGTTTACCATAAAGTCTATGTTACCTCTGCTATGTCCCAATGTTTTATTTTTATATAAGAACTTGATGCCGAAAATGATGAAAGATTTATAATTTAATAAATAATATCTAAGCAAAAAAACAATAAAAGGAAAACATACAAACAGCCAAAGTAAGTCATATTACTATTATTATTAAAATCGGTTTAGTTTTGGAGGAGGAAACAGGGGAAAACGAAATCGTGATTTCATCCATTTTATATAAGGTAAAATTAGTCCGAGCTGCAGTTATCACTTTCGCACTGGTAGCCCGACAGCAATAGGTCTGATAACAACCTATTATACTATCGATAATTTCGATACTCTACGTATAAATAAACAAATTTCTATACTATTGCATCTCAATACTATCGATTCCAAAATCCCAATATAATAAAAGCGTCTTTCGGGACTACATAATTCAATCTTACAAGTTTTCGTACCTACGAGGAGGCAATCAAAAAGTTTTTCGCAGCAGCGTGCTTCGCTACAACGGTTTTCGCGACTACATGATTCGAACGTACAATGTTTCGAACGAATGAGGCAGTTAAAAAATTTTTCGCACCAGCGTGCTTCGCTACGACAGATTTCGAAACTGCATATGACTCCCTTCTTTAATATATAATTTCTTGCGGACCGCCTTTCCTCTTATTCACTCTTTACGGAACTCTCTAGGCTCTATTGACGGAACATCTATGAACAATATGAGCTATGCCGATGACATGGTGCTGCTAAGCCCGACAATCAATGCCCTCCGAGGCTGTTAAGGGTCTGCGAGGAGTATGCGGTGACTCATGGTCTCAAATACAATGCAAGCAAGAGTGTACTGCTTGCTTTCAAAGCAGGAAATAAATGCTATAACATCCCTGGCATCACTCTTGCTGGCTCGCCACTTGTAAAGGTGAACGAGTTCAAGTATTTGGGACACTGGGTCACCGATGACCTTAAGGACAACTCTGACATGGAGCGGGAGCGCAGGGTGTTGACGGTGCGCTGTAATATGTTGGCACGCAGGTTTGCACGATGCACTGAGGAGGTAAAGCGTACACTTTTCAGAGCTTTTTGCCAGTCGATGTACACGTGCAGCCTGCAAAGACTTCTATTAAGTCTTTGGCAGCCTGTGGGTCAGCTTTACGCAGAGAGCCTACAATGCTCTGCGTATCCAGTATAATAATGGGTTCAGGATGCTGATGGGGCTTCCGAGGTTTTGCAGCGCGTCAGGGATGTTCGCGGCGGCAAGTGTGACTTCCTTTCACGCGATAATACGCAGTAGAGTCGCCTCCCTGATGCGTCGCGTCCAAAGTAGCGCCAACAGTCTCCTGAACACCATTTCAAACCGGCCATACTTCGGCCTTCTGGAGGCACTGGACGAAACTACACCTCTCCGCTGCCCCCTCTATCAGAAAATAGGCTATGTAGGTATAGGACTACAATTTGATAATACTGTACTAATATAGTTTTTAAGTTTATGTATACTAACAATCTATGGACTTTGTCTGAAATAAAATTATTTTGAATTTGAATTTAAAATTCCTACAGGAAAAAAATGCTTTTGCTATTGAATTTATTTCCAAAAATGCTTCTGAAAATAAATCGGTAACGACCGCTGTTCGAAATAATGCAATTCAAGAACTCACTTATCAAGATGAAATGCAGCAATTTCTGCATTATGTCGTTCGTAATCGGAAAAGTAGAAATGGTTCGGCAACGTCTGGACTTCTCGCGCAAATCTGTGGACAAGGATTTGTCATAAAAAATTTATTCGAAAAAAATTATTACCAAACTTACCCCTATTAAACATGTCATTCTATACAAAAATCCTAAATAACGATGCCACAACTGCTTGCTTGTAATGTATGGATAGCTAATAGAGCAATGCTTCGTACCAACACAGAGAAGAAAAGGTCATGTTTGTATGTGTGTAAGTAGAGACAAAGACAAAAAAATTTACAAATAATACCAATGCAAAAATAATTTGTACATAATGTTGTAAGAGTAATGTAGATTTTAGGCAAAAATACTAACTTTAAGGTACTCTTTTTAAGATAGGTAGAGTACAGGAAAATTGGTCGGTCATCAATCTTCGGTTGTGAAAAGCCAAAGCTATTTAGTAATTAAAATTCAATCAGACGGGGTAATGGACTTAGATTAAATATTTAATGGTGCAAAATCGAATGCTACTAAATCTTTCTCTATCTCGCTCTAGGTCAAATAGCTGATTGACGGACGCTTCGCTGGCGTATATTAGCAAAAATAGCGACAAGTTATTTTAGGTGCCCAGAAGAGGCACATCCTGAATCCTGATTGATAAATATCATTTCGAGCGTTATGAAAATTTGTCAACTGCGCCAGAATATCACATCGGTAAGACTTAAAACATAAATATTACAATACAGCATTTATTTACAGAGAACTTAATTCCACATGCACTAGAAACACTTGAAATACCATCAGCAAAACTGGATCGACCAAATTTTCTTATAAAGGAATATTTTACCATAATATATGACGGACGTACTCGAACGTGGAACGAGTGGACGACCCGATTAGACGATGGTATAAGATAAAGCACGATCTTGGCTCGTTCTCTGCTTCAAAGGCGATCGATCATTGTAATCGACGACTATCGTTATACCTACTTACGGCATGTTAGATGGCTTCACGTACGAAGATCTTGAACCTTTTGTTTTTAACTATTTTACATACATAAACTCACAACCGTAATCCTTTATTTGTGTTCCCTTAGTTATTATGTGGTTATTGAGGAAGGACTTCGACATCAACCCTGATGGAGAACGGACGTGAAATTATACAGGGTCCTTCTTAATATGCTGACACTTTTTTAAGGGGATGATCAGACCGTCAAACCGAATAACTTTCTCTATGGCACCAACATCGAAATCGCGAATAAAAATCTGCTCTTCCATAAAAAACTGCAGACCTACTCGAGCCAAATGTATGGGACAGCAGATTTTTTTTTCGCGATTTCGATGTTGGTCCCATAGAGAAAGTTGTACAGTTTGACGGTCTGATTGATCATCGCCTTAAAAAAGTGTCAGCATATTAAGAAGGACCCGGTATATACTCGTAGTATGTACGTAGAAGAAAACTTTTAAATTAGCTTAGATTATTAACCCAATAATAGCATATAATACCATGATAATACCTAAGTATTTTATGGTAGCTAGGCTAGCTTGGTATTATAGGTACAATTTTAGTAATTAATCATTTCAACGGATTCTTTTCTTACCGCGGATTGGAACTCCAAAAACAATAAAAAAACGTTTACCTAGTCCTATATAGCATTTCTTTGGGTGGGATGCATCAAATGTCAACTTTTCTTAAATGTAATTCTTTTAAATAAACAAGGACCAAAATGGAACTCTATCCATGATGAAAATTGAAGCGGAGTGAAATAAAGTGGAATATCAAATATCGGCCTTTGATGGAGACCCCTGTCCTTTATAATAAAATTTATTGCAATGAAAAATGTGAGGACACGAAATTTGAAACATTCGTTTAATTTATCGGAATTAAGGGGGACCGTTTCGCCTCTTAACTTAAAATGGTCATTGTAAATAATACTTATTTAAATAATATTACTTACTAATTTATTATTTGGTTAACCTTAAGAAACGGTTGTATTTACAGCTTACAACGAAATAAAACATGATTTCGAGATTCGATTGAAAATGAACTTTTTACAGGAAAAAAACACGTTTTTATCAAGGCGGTATTACTAAAATGTACCTATACCTACCTATTCACACATAACTAAAAGACGTGTAAACAATTTTGGTTTTTAATAAAACTTATGTTAAAGCAAGCTTAATGTTGAGTCGAATTTAATTCCTGAGTATAAATAAATTCCCAAGCATCAAGTACATTTGCATAACTCGCGACGCATGATGTTTCACCTTAATGTACCTCGGGGTTTAATGACTTATGTGGAAGGTTTGGGTACTTTATCAATTTCAGGGAAGCAAAACGATTAAAGCGGGTCTTAAATCGTGAATCTGGTTAGATAGCCACGATCCCCGTAAAATACTGCATCGAGTGTCATTCGATTTATTGTCTCCGGGGCCGGCGGGCGGCCGTAAGTGGGATAGTTTTAAAAGAACTGCTGAACATTCGTGTTCACATTTAAATAGAACTAACTTTTATCTTGTTCTACGCTCTTGAAAATTTTATAATTCTGTAGCTTCCTAATTATGCAGGATCCTTCTTAATAATATGCTGCCGGCTTTTAGGGATGATCAGACTTTTAAACTTGACAGTTCAACTTTCTCTATGGGACCGGCAACAAAATCAAGAAAATAAATCGGCTGCACACAGCAGCCATGGATGGCTGCTGTAAGAAGTAAAATTAATTTACGCGAACATTTCAAACCAGAAAAATGAGGCAAAACAATTGACAGTTTTACTTCGAATTTGTACCGAGATGACAGACCAAGTACCCTAGTTTGTATTGAAGTGCCCTAGTTTTGCGTGCTTCAACTTAAAGCGCTTTGGGCCTATTAATGTAAGTATACAAAACTACAAACCTACTAAAATCAAATGAACCTGACAGTTTATAAAAGTAAAAGAATGAAATAGTAAAAGCACAAGCAAAACTTACCCTAAACATAAACCATACTTAACATTCCAAAAACTTACCCTAAACTTTAACCCTAATCTGAGAGCAATTTTTTTTTTGCGATTTAGGTGGTTCTTCCCATCAAGAAAGTTGTTAATTTTGATGGTCTGATTAACTTAAAATACTGTCACCATATTAAGAAAGCATTATAGAGCTAATAGGTACAGGAATTCGTTTCCCAATTGTTTTCCAACTAATTTTCTGGGTAACATGCAAAAGAGATGATGAGTCATTGTTAAAAAGTTTCTGATCACCCCGAATGGACATTTATTCTCGAATCTATGTGTCTTTAGTTATATTATCCCAATTTCGCTAATCTTTGAGAAAGGGGCATTTAAAGGTGGCGTCGTTTTGTACTGTCGCGGCTACTGATAGAAGTAGTAATTTAGACGAGTATCCTCATTTAAAGGAAGCAAACTTTACTATGGAGCACATAATTATAATAGGTAATTAATATCGGGGCCGAGATATACAGGGCGCAATAAAGAAACTTGACGCCATTGGTCCATATAAAGTTACACAAACCCCTTATTTTTCTTAATTGAAAACTGCAAAGTGTGACTTTAATTTTCAACTTGCAATGTGCAGACGAAAAAAATAAAGGAAACGAGTATCAAGTGAACTTAGCTTCTAGATAAAACTAATACTCTATACTACGGGGAAGGGTTACTATCGGCTGTCTTGTAATTTATCGTTCCCCGGTGAATGGTGCGATCCGGTAGGGCTCTTGATATGTCGCCGGGTTAACCCCAGGAGTCTATAATTTCCAAAAGCCGATGCCCGTTAGAAAAGTCAGTCGAAAAGTAGTTATGTCTTTTTTTAGGGTTCCGTACCCAAAGGGTGAAAACGGGACCCTATTACTAAGCCTACGTTGTCCGTCCGTTCGTCTGTCCGTCTGTCCGTCTGTCCGTCTTTCCGTCTGTCCGTCCGTCCGTCCGTCTGTCCGACCTATTTAGGGCTGTAACTTTTGAACTGTAAGAGCTAGATAATTGAAATTTTCACAGAATGTGCGTTATTACATGGATGTTTGTATCTATATATGTATTCTATATCGTTGTCTAGTCATCATAATACAAGTCCAGGCTAGATTCTGGTACTTTAAATGTGACTAGATAATTTGTGTGACATTGTCCAAGATATTTATTTATTATTTTATTATTATTATTACGGCGGATTTGTTAACAAATAATTAAAATGTCAAAAAGTTAAAAATTAAGGGGGGTTCTCAACAAGAAACTAGTTTTTATCAACGTT
Organism: Agonopterix subpropinquella; assembly: GCA_922987775.1. Classification (NCBI taxonomy): domain Eukaryota; kingdom Metazoa; phylum Arthropoda; class Insecta; order Lepidoptera; family Depressariidae; genus Agonopterix; species Agonopterix subpropinquella. Next base: position 8,930,917 of record OV277695.1, on the reverse strand, counting down.
TTTTCTTCACGCTCTATCGTAAAAACGGTAATACATACAAGCGTCAAACTTAGTGTGATTATAGAGCAAACTCTACAGAATAACAACAAATACTAAAAACCGGCCAAGTGTGAGTCGGTCTCGTGCTAAAGGTCCCGGACAGAAAAGTTTTTTTTCTACGTTAATAATGTTGTGTTCTGTGGTGGTGTGGTACGGAAACCTCGGTGCGCGAGTAGCCCGACTCGCACTTGACCGGTTTTATTAAAAGGATCAAGGGGGCTTGGTTGTAGTATAAGTCATTGACATTTGAATTTGAAACTGACGACTTTCAGGAATTTTTTTACTACAACTTCCAAATTCTCATGTTTTCGAAATAGTAGTAAAAAAAAATCCTAGACCACTCGAAATCCCAAATAAATCGTCATGAGTTTTTTTTTTACTGTATGATTAAAAGTACCAATGCATTAAAGCAAAACTTTTATATCAATTTAAGAGGGCTATCGGAGTCCAGTGGCGCCCTCATCACATTAATAAAGATTTCTCAATAAGGAAAGCCTAAATTAAAAAAGTGCTCAATTGAAAAACTACAAAAGCATTCAAGCTATTTTCATAGATTACTTTAGATCGAAACATACACATTTAGAAAACAAAAAAAAAGGTAGTTTTTGTATTTATTCGAAACTGTCTAAAAGCGGAATGTTAAGAACCTATAAAAGTATTGTATAACAATGGCTTGAAGGCTTTTGTAGTTTGTCAATAGAGCACTTTTTTAATTTAGGCTTTCTTCATTGAGAAATCTTTAGTAATGTGATGAGGGCGCCACTGGACTCTGATAGCCCTGTTAAATACGGATGCGATGCCGATGACCACGTTGATTTTTAATTTTTTTTTGAACTTAAAGTAGAAGGGATTTCTTTGTTTGTTGTTTTAGGTAAATTTTTTGTACACGTTACGTTGTAACAATATTGAGCCTGCGTTTTTCCTAAACGAACTTAAAAACTATCATAGAATACGATTAGACAAATTATTGTTCTAATGAATTCGATACAGAGAATTATAATAGCAAAAATTGCAAACCTTGTCGCATAGCAATCTTTCCATCTAAACTATTATAAAACTGTAACATAAGTGTGTCTGTACATTGAAGATATTTACAAAAAAAAGATAACGATATGGTTTTTACTTAGGTGTCCCTGATTCCAAATTATAAATTTTTGGACTTTTTGTCTGTCTGTTTGTTTGTTAGTGTGTTTGTTTGTTTGTTTGATCGAGCATCACGCAAAAACTACTGAACCGATTTTGATGAAACTTTTTTTGTTTGATAGCTTATGATCTGACTTAAAGTCTGGTATAATTTATGCGGATGAAGTCGCGGGTAAATGCTCGTTTTTTATAAATCCTTTAACACCCATATTTCGATGTTTAAATCAGGTAAAGTTCTACATAAAATCAATTCTTTACTAAGTTAAGAAACAATATTTGCCTATAAATGTATATAGAGTTCCAAAAAGAAAGGTGAAAGTAGATAAAAGTGACGGGTTGAAACGTCTGGTACTCAATACAGCCTTTTGGGAACGCCCCCATATTCCCACGAGTCGATTTTGGATCTGCACCATCCTTTGTCTTGACAAATGTTATTGTATCTCAAATAACAACATACAGTACAACTATAAGCAATATTTAAATCTACAATGCAAACGCTTTTCAAGAAGAAACATAATAATTTATAGCATTGAATCGCTAGTTCCCAACAATAGGAATGTAGGAGTTAGGGGAAACTCACCACTTCAATAACACTTGTAGTTGCGAACAAGCCGCTAAGCCGATCGTGTGAAAGAACGTTCTCGAAGTTTCGTGAATGGAAGCAACGCACAACACTCTAAGAATCCAACGAGGTGACAAGGAAGTTTCGGAAAGTCCTCCCTGAGCAGCATGGCTACTCGAAACTACTGCTCTCGAAGAAAAAGTCCTTTCGGAACAAAGTAAAGGCAAAGCTTCGAGCACACGCCTCTTGTTGGACACCAGACGCAGATATCAGGTCATCGATCCTTCACCAATGGGGAACTTGCACCAAAATTATAATGAGAAATTACCTTAATAATTCATTAATAATAGTTATGAATAGAACATTACTGAAAGATTTATTGTAAAGATTTTATTTTTTACGAAATATTTCAATTAGAAGTTACGTGGATCGGAACGCAATTTAAAACACCAGTCAGCGCAAAGTGACGTCACTCCTTAAGCCAGGTTGTCAATTAGTAGTTAGTTAGAACAGTACAGCAATATAATATTATATTGCTTTACTCTTCTAACGTTTGTGATGCCGCGTCATGATTAAGGAGTGACGTCACGTCATAGTGAACGTTTTGGCGCGGAGTTTGAATAGTCAACTTTTGATTTGCAATAAATAATTGATTTGTGCATATTTTAACATTTTTGTTTTTGGTACCTATATTTATGTAAGCCTTAAATCTTTATGATACACTAAAAATATAAATCTGTGCAAGTTCCCCATTAGAGCGTTTCTAAAAAGTACTATTAAAATTATTAAAATATGCTCACCTCATTGGTTTGAAGAGCGACTGAATGCCATTTGGATAGTCGATAATAAGCTTCAGCTGCGTCCCTCCCTCTTTTTGCTCTGTCAAATACAATTACTATAATTAGAGTTTGAATACCTGTGCCTATTTAAAATAACCTTCAAAAACGTCTGAGCAAAGGTAGTGTCAAATTAACGAAGCCTGCTGCGGTAGCAATAGTACTCCTGTCAGATTTGTGAGTTTATACCTACTTTGGATAAATGTATCCCCAATCAAAGTAGGAACCCTGGGTATTGGGGTTAAATTGGGTATCGTGAACTGCACAATTAAAAAAAATCTAAACTATTATAAAACTGTAACAGAAGTGTACATTGAAGATATTTACAAAAAAAAATTAACGGCATGGTTTTTACCTGTCCCTGATTCCAAATCATCACGTTTTGGATACTTTGTCTGTCTGTTTGTTTGTTTGTTTGTTTGTTTGTTTGTTTGGGTGTTTGTTTGTTCGAGTATCACGCAAAAACTACTGAACCGATTTTGATGAAACTTTTTTTGTTTGATAGCTTATGATCTGACTTAAAATCTTGTATATAATTTATGCGGACGAAGTCGCGGGTAAAAGCTCGTATATATATATTTATATTGGGATTTTTAACCCTGGATTATTTCCAAACTGAGATTAAAATTAAATATTGGGAGAATTTTAATCAACTGTATTTTCTAAATAAAATAATATTATATTATGGTGACCGTGTGGTGACCGCACTGCGCCAGACCGCAGCCGCAGCCGCAGACCGCGTTGTGTATACAGGGTGTAATATGGTTTAATTAAATGGGACAGTTACTTAAAGGGGTACTTCAGACCATCGAACTGAGCAACTTTCTCTGTAGCACCAGTATCGAAATCGCGAAAAAAAAGTCTGCTGTACCATACATTTCAGTCGAGTTATGTTTGCAGTTTTGTATAGGACAGCAGATTTTTTTCGCGATTTCGATATTGGTCCCATAGATAAAGTTGTTCAGTTTGATGGTCTGAAGCACCCCTTTAAGTAAGTGTCCCAGTTAATTTTACACCCTGTAGATAAGAGATTGAGATAGTTGTTGGATTCGTTTCGATCGATCTGTCAAATGGAGTGGCTATAAATAAACGGTATACTATGCAATAAAGTCGGTCCAATAATGAAATCCATTTAAGTGCTTTAAATATTTAAGTCCAATTCGAAGTAAAGGGTGAGATTGTTGTGGCACAATTGTCCGCCGGACCGCTAACCCCACAACTGATTGCAGACCCGACTTCATTTAATATACATACCTGCCTGCTTAAGCTTTTGTATATGTACAGGTGGATTAGCGACTATATATATAGGTATAGAAAGATTAGAAACTAAAGGTGTACAATACATCAGTACAGGGTGTAAACTTAAATGCGTTACATACACTTAACGGGGTGCTCCACAAGTACGTATCCAGACTTTTGTTTAGGGGGGACGGACATTTATTTACGGGGGCCCCCCCCCATGTTCACTATGGGACCAACATTGAACCACGAAAAAAAATTCTGTTACATTACAGCATCAGCATTTGGGCCAAGTAGTCATTGAAGTTTTCTATGGAACAGCTGGTTTTTGATTCTTGATTTCAATGTTGGTTCCATAGTTAAAGTTATTCAATTTGATGGTCTGAAGCGCCCCCTTTAATATGTAACGTATTTAAATTGACACCCTGTATTGTATTAATATTTATTTCTCATTACAGTAAATGCTGTCATCGTATTACAATTAAAACGAATTCCCACGCTCGCATATTTATTGTCAATATATCGGAATTTATGAGCTATTTTATATTGATAGTTAAAAAATTCTATAAAATTTTGGATATTGCGTAGTTAATTTATTACCAGCCCCATAAAAATAGGCCCATATCACAGAATAGTTAATAGTTCTACATACAGAACGGCCACTCTCCGCCCCCTTTGACTTCAGATACCTCACCTCACTTCACATTTTCTGGGGACATTTTAGGAGAGCCGAGCAAGGGAATGCAGTCAGGCGCGCGCACCCGTTCTATTTGACTAGGTACATAAAATTGTGTCTTTTCAGTGCATAACAAACATTAACGCTAAATTCACATTTTCAGTAATTCATTAGCTCTTATACTATTTTTAATATAAAAAGGCGCGGCTTTCAATTTTAACCCTACACGCAATGTCATGGACAGTTTGCACAAAGTAAACATGTGCACACACGCCATTTTTAAATTCAAAAACGTTTTAAAGAGTGCTGGACCTGCGCCCACATATAAAAGTCAAAAATAGAGACAACACTATACTTTTATAATGTGATTTTGTGCTTTAATATGCGGTTCCACTTTATAAAACGTCCTATAATAGTCCCATTACAAAATTTAGTAATATTTAATTACTTTAAACTCCCGCCCGATTATTTATTTACATTCTATATCAGGCTCGGTGGCCTTTCTGTAGTAAATAGATTAATAGATAGATATACAGGGTGAAATTGATATCATTAGCATCCTTTTAAACTATGAATCTACCCATCAAAAAGAACAACTTTTACTATGGGAACGAACTGATTGGAGCAAAAAAAAAATCTGCTGTTGCATACATTTGAGTCGAGTAGGCATCTATGAAAATATTTAATAAATAGGCTAAGTGCGATAGTAGGCATCCCGCTACGAAATCTTGCAGTTGATTTTAGTATGGGACAGCTGATTTTTTACTTGCTCCGATTGGTTTGCTCCCATAGTAAAAGTTGTTCAGTTTGATGGTTAGACTCTTAGTTTAAAAGGATGCTAATGATATCAATTGTAACACTCTAGTAATACTTAAGGGGGTACTTCTGACCATCAATCTGAACAACTTTCACTATGGAGCCAACGTCGAGAAAAAATAAAAAAAATCTGCCGCCTCATTTGAGTCGAGACGGTACTGCAGTTTTGTATGAAAGAGCTGATTTTTTTTCACCATTTCGATGCTAGCTCCATAGTGAAAGTTGTTCAGTTTGATGGTCTGAAGCACCCCCTTAAGTATTACTAGGGTGTTTTGTTACACCCTGTATATAGCATTGTCAGTCCAGTTTGACAGTGTGGGTGTCTGTCCGAACGCAGGTAATTGCTTTTCTAAGTCCGATCAACGCAACTCTGAATATTTTATCTGATGGATTTAATCTAGGCTTGTGAAATTATCGATTTTGCTGCCTAACATTAGGTTCTGATAAATGTATTTGTTAATTTTCAATTACACTTTATTCTCATTTGATTTTGAATACATAAAATAGTTTCTATACATCAGGGTTCTTCTTAACATGCCAACGGTTTTTAAAGGGGAGAAGCAGATCAAACTGAACAAAATTCACTATGGGACTACCATCGATATAGCGAAAAAAAACTGCTTTCCCATTCATTTGAATCGAGTAGATTATTGTTCGACACTGGAGTGCGATTTTTGAAACTCATTCTTTGAACTCAGCAGTTGTAAATGTATCTTTCTACTGCTGGTTTGACTTTCAAAAGTCATACTCCCGGAGTGCGATTTTTTAAAGTCAAATCAGCAGTAGGTAGAAAGATGCATATCTCCATAGTAATATTGACATTTTCAACTGCTAAGTTCAAAGAATGAGATTCAAAAATCGCACTCCTGTTCCCATAGAGAGAGTTGTTCAGGGTGATGGTCGCATCGTCTTCCAAAAAATCCGTCAGCATATTAAGAAGGACCATATAGAGGATGTAAAATTAAATGCGAATAAATAGGGTGATTTTGACCATAAAACTAAACAAACACCATATGGGACCAACACTGTAATCGCAAAAAAATCAGCTATCCCATATTGATAGCTCCCCCTTACGCCATGCATAGTTTTCATCAAATCTAAACTATTATAAAACTGTAACAAAAGTGTGTCTGTACATTGAAGATATTTACAAAAAAAATATTACGATATGATTTTTAGATGTCCCTGATTCCAAATCACCAATTTTTGGATTTTTTGTCTGTCTGTTTGTTTGTTTGTTCGTTTGTTTGTTTGTTTGTTTGTTTGGGTGTTTGTTTGTTTGTTTGGGTGTTTGTTTGTTCGAGTATCACGCAAAAACTACTGAACCGATTTTGATGAAACTTTTTTTGTTTGATAGCTTATCATCTGACTTAAAATCTGGTATATAATTTATGCGGACAAAGTCGCGGGTAAAAGCTCGTATAGTTATACAAATACATACCCGCATGTAGGATAGGAAGGGTGACCATATCCCTGAGTACGGCGTCTACCAGAGGGTCTCCTTCCTCATACAACTCATGCTGCGCTATCTTCAGCTGGAACTTCTCCAGGTTGGATGCGTTCACGCTGCAACAATGTACTCCTTTTAGAACGTCTACTTTCTTTATAACTAAGGCTGTTAGAGTGTTAGATTACCGCTATTTAGTGCCACTATATAGTGCGACACGATGCTAGAAACATAATCGTTAGTTTAGCGACGTATCCGTACCGTGCTATGAATTTAAATAGCCTCAACAAATCTTTTTCAAATTGACTCTTTGCACTAGATTCGAATAGATCGGAATATCTAAAGATACTTCACAGTTTTAGCACATACTCCTAAACCTGGTCGTTAACGCCAAGATTTACATGGAAGATTTTCCGGCGGTGGCGTGTTGGTTTTGGCTGCGTGGAACACATAAGTGGACGTGATTTGCTTACTAGAGGCAGGAGTGAGACTCCGGGCGACACGGCGCAGGACGGAACTGAATACTAAGGAGCATACGTGTAACGTTCTCGATTTGTGGCATGCTCCGATAACCTGCATTTAGAAATCAAGCCGCCAGCTACTGTAAAATTTATTGACTCTCTTTTCATGTGAATTGTGCTCGTGCCGGCAAGCAATTCAAAAAGCTCGATTGTTCCGGTTAAGGACAAATTGACGCTTAGAATTCTAAATTACCTGTTTTAGCTCGTCGTTTCGCTCCGGCAGAAAAACAAGATTGCAACAAGAAAAATATCACCATAACGCTAACAAGTACCGCTCTTTTCATTCCCCATTTACGTATATAAGCCAATTTTGGAAAGAAAAAGCCAGAATTATCCATGTATCAAAGCAACCCTTCCTATATGATACATGAATTCAGCCATAAGAGGGCCCGTCATATCGCGAGCAGCGCTTGAGGAAGCCTTCATGAATTCATTCCATTTAGTTTTATTGTCAAAGACCCACGCCTATCTCGTCGGAGCCCCGTAACAGGATTTTAAATAAGATTCCTTGTGAAATTTGCCTTACAAGATAAAGAAAGGTCGCCTCTCCTCCTTATAGAATCGGCCCGGCTAGAAGTATTATGATATTATGATCCTCTTTTATAGTCTTGTATCAAACTAAATCCTTTCACAACGTATACGAGCGAGAACGACATGTGATATTCTTTTCATTCCTTTCACAGTGTTCCTGTGAGATTTGTCCTAATATTTGCTTTTGCGAAATTACGTCAACCACTCGAGACCGGCCGCGGCCAACCTGTTTGATTTTGATGCATACTTCAGAGTACAGAGCCGCGTGGAGGGGTATATGGCGAATGAAAAGCTGTAGCTTCGGGCCGTTCATTACAATTTAGGGTGTAACATCGACTCGAAACATTAAACTCTCAAAATTAAACATGGAAAGCCATTTCTTGCAAGTGGCGATTATGCGGAAATTAGTGGAGTTGTCTCCGCCGCGATGTTCGCGTTATCAAAGTTTAATTGCAGCAATAACAACGAAGTAACTAACAATTTAATTTGGAGACTCGCGGCGTGGTACATAAATCGTACTTGTGGATGTCAGCTGTCGCCAACTTTGGACAATTTTCCTTGTAATGTCCTTTCCGCGTCGTTTTTCACAGAACAATTTTAATTAATATTTCTTAACGGACTGAATATTTCTTGTTATTTCGTGTACACTGTGCGTAATGCGCTCTATTATAACATGGAAAACAACTGCTGCTTTTTAACTCAAGAAATGCTTTGATGGCTTATTACAATCCTTAATTAAATTCTATTTACAGCAAGAGCAAACTATATTATTTCTCTGAAAGACCGTATTCTAGAGAAATTGTTAAAGCTGTTGTCTAAGATCTGAACAGCTTTCACGGGATTATATTTCTGCACTGAAAAAAATGCGAGCCGACTAAGACTCTTCATTAGCACCAAGATAATTGAAATTACGTTATGATTGTTTACTAAAAACAAAGGATGGTTAGTTGTAACAACAAGCCGAATTCGTTTAACAAAGTTCTCTTAGTCGGAGAAGTCATGATGTTGACAGGCTCATATGGAGTCATAATGTTGGTTGAAGTAAACAATTTTTTTTTCTGTGTTTACCATAGCTAAAATACCTTGGAGCTCACCTCGGTTCAAGTTCCTCCATCTCGCCAATGGTGGGGTTTTCAGGCCTCAAGACGTTGAGATCCTTGCGGGGTGTGATGATGACGGCGTGGTCCTCGTTCTGGCCCTGCAGCTGGCTGAGCAGGATCTTCTGCAGGTCCTCGTACCTGTCGGCGGGGGGCGTGGGGGTGCGGGACTCCGTCTCCCCCCCTCCACTCGTCTCGCTGGGTGCTGATTGCTCGTATTCTCTTGAGCTATTGCTGCCGTTGCTAAAAAAAAGTTAATTTCGAAATTAGTTACTTTAGCTACCTTTAACTAATAAAGTTTAATTAGAAATGATATGTTATAAACTTTGTGAGCAGAATTGATGTTTTTTAGGGTTCCGTACCCAAAGGGTGAAAACGGGACCCTATTACTAAGCCTACGTTGTCCGTCTGTCCGTCCGTCTGTCCTACCTATTTAGGGCTGTAACTTTTGAACCGTAATAGCTACATAGTTGAAATTTTCTCAGATTATGCGTTATTACGGCGGATTTGTTCACAATTAATAAAAATGTCAAAAAGTAAAAAATTAAGGGGGGTTCTCAACGAGAAACTAGTTTTTATCAACGTTTTTTTCTTCACGCTCTATCGTAAAAACGGTAATACATACTACAAGCGTCAAACTTAGTGTGATTATAGAGAAAACTCTACAAACAAACAACAAATACTAAAAACCGGCCAAGTGTGAGTCGGTCTCGCGCTAAAGGTCACGGACAAAAAAAAATTTTTTTCTTTGTAATAATGTTGTGTTCTGTGGTGGTGTGGTACGGAACCCTCGGTGCGCGAGTAGCCCGACTCGCACTTGATCCGTTTTATTTATATTTGGCATTTTTTAATTCTACAAATAAACCGGTCATAGAAACGCGAGGAAGTACAACCTTTAAATACCTACAATTAATAAAATAATCGACAAAAAGCTCAATTAGAATTATAATACAAATTAAAATAATCTTCTTAATACAATAGACACATTTCTCATTCAAAATTAACTTCTCAAAATTTACCGTTACAATAGCCAATTACTTGTATCTTTGTTTTCAATTATTGGAAACAATTAGCTTTAAATCTTCGGAAGACAATCAGACAAGCCTGTTAAACGTCAATTGATTCGTTATATGAACATATTTTTGTTTACTTGAACAAGGAAAGGGCTACACAAGTCTTTTTATTCACTAGTGGTGCCCGTGACTTCGTACGAAATCCTGACAACGCACACACGGCGACACATCAGGTTACGCACCCTATATACCCATATCTACACTACGTACAAAACACAAAATAGTGCGGTAGAGAGCCTGCATAGACGCGGCTGTCGGCGCGGGCGCAGCGTGCTGTGAGACGAAACAACAATAACATACCGCACCCTCTCGCACGATTTGCAGCGTTCAACTTCTAATAGTTTAAAGTCCAAACAGGGTAACCTGACCTGTCGCCGTGTGTACATACCGTTGTCGTATATACGAGTACACTTTTCAAAGCCGCGTCGGGTTCTGACTGCATGAGACGATTACAATAAAATAAAAACTAATTATACCTACTACTCCAAGGTTAGTCATATACTCCATCCGAATCGGTTCAATATAGTTACGAAGTAATGCGTATACAAACAAACAGACTAAGAGATAAAGGTCTGTGAGATAAACAGACAAAAATTCTAAACATGGTCTTAATTATTTTATGACATCTTTAATCCCGCCAATTTTTTTTTCAAAAGTATTTTTAATGTACAGACGTCGGACACGACAAATTTACAATTTTATCCAATTACAATATATTATAGGAACACAATTAAATGTATAGATGGATGAAATTCGCGTAACCAATGCGTGGGAGTCATGTTTGTTTTGTGGAACCATGTTTCTACGCTAAGTCAACTTTTGTTTTTGTGCGACGACGTGAGTTAAATAAAATGTCAGGTAACATAATATGCCAATGACATTAGTAACATTGTAATGTGCGTAGTATGTGACATTATATCACAGAGTACTATATTATATTTATTTATACAGGATGAAATTTATATCATTAGCATCCTTTTAAACTAAGAGCCTACCCATCAAACTGAACAACTTTTACTATGGGAGCAAACCAATCGGAGCAAATAAAAAATCAGCCTGTTCCATACTAAACAGCAATGGCGACGCGCGAGTTCTCAACTCAAATGTAGGTAACAGCAGATTTTACTAAAGGTGGACTTCCGATGCTAGCGGCCGACGCGTCTGACGCGCGCGGCTCGCGGCCGACGGCCGATGCGGCCATACTAGTTACTATGAAAACGTATGGCGCCGCTTCCGATGCCAGAGACTGACGCGCGCGTCTAACGCGCGCAGCCGATGTCTATCGCATCGGCCGCGGCCGCGCGCGGCTATGCTCTGACGTCACGCAGAACAAGAATGTTTGCCAGAAATATTACGAAGATTTTACCGAAAATTTTCTTAATTTTTACTATTTTATTTGTATTTTATTATCTAGAAGGTCGCTCAACGTAGTGATAACACCATCTATCGAGCCACTTGAAACTACTTTTTCTTTTTTCGGAAAATCCCTCTTGCCTATATAATTATTAGCTAGACAGCGATACATGTACAGGTTAAAAAGCCATGGGGACGCAACGCATCCCTGTCTAATTACTCCCAAAAATGTATTTTATCAAAATCCTGTTAAAAAAAATGCATTCATATATTCTCTAAACCTAGCAATTTATCAATCAATCAAATATTCTTTATTAAAATATGTATTGGTTTTTTTGTTTGTGTTTTTATGTTTTTGTTTAAACACCAAAACATAAAAACGTACCCTAAATTGCGATGAAAATACCCTAAAGTGATAACACTCTGTACAATAGGCACGCGTCAGTCGCTGACCTCGGAAGTGAGGTCTGTCGTCGGCCGCGCGCGTCTGACGCTAGGTTCTGTCATATATGACAGAACCACGCGTCAGACGCGCGCGTTAGACGCATCGGCCACTGGCATCGGAAGTCCACCTTAACAAACTTTCTGCCACTTTTTGCGGGGGGCGAGGTAACATGTTATCCGCAACTTTGGATTTTATTCCCTATGACTTGAGATTCTAATTTTGAATGTTCAAAATCATGAAAAGTAGTCTCGTGTAAACCCCAAACGTTCTAAGTTCGAAATTATTGTTTCGCAATAATAGGCTGTCTAGTTTAGCGATAAGTTATAAAATTGAATGTAAATGCGCAAGATTAATTGAACTAATACCGTGGCAGAGGGGAAATGCTACCGCAAGGCCGGTCCGAAGGTTTGCTCCTATAGTAAAAGTTGTTCAGTTTGATCGGTAGACTCTTAGTTTAAAAGGATGCTAATTATATCAATTTCACCCTGTAGTATAAGAGATAACTGTAGTTTAGGTAACCATCAGCTGCAAGGCTGATTCATTGTTCATAATGGTGTAGACTCTACACCATAAATTAATCTACACTGTAGAGTATCTCTGTGATGGGGATGGACCAGGTCTGCCTACATAACTCCAGTTGGTTTAGACGTTCAAAGGTCAGTAAAAAGTTTATGATCAGCTGCAAGGCTGATCGTTTGATATTATTTTAGCATGCACTGTAGCTATGCGAACAGTACAAAAACTGACATGATCAGTGAGTCGATTTAAGAAATACAGCCGTTCAAAGGTCGGACCTTTGAACAGCTGTATCTCCTAAACCGACTGACAGACCATGTCAGTTTTTCTGATGTTCGCACTTACAGGGTCCAACCCAAAAATCTGTCCATAAAATCAAAATGAATAACTTATCTATCGGACCAACATCGAAATCACGAAAAAAAATCTGCTTTCCCATACATTTTGGCTCGAGTAGGTTTGAAATTTTGTATGGAACAGCAGATTTTTTTTTCGCGATTTCGATATTGGTGCCATAGAGAAAGTTGTTCAGTACGATGGTCTGATCATCCCCTTAAAAAAGTGTCAGCATATTAAGAAGGATTCTGTATACACATGATCGAGTCAAAAAATACAGTTTTGTTTATGTGTTGTTTCTGAAATAAATGAAATTAGGTTGGTACGTAGCTTATATCATTGTAGCAAAGTATCTGACTACCCCGATGGGGATAGAGATGAACTAGTTTATTATAAACGAGCTTTTACCCGCGACTTCGTCCGCATAAATTATATACCAGATTTTAAGTCAGATGATAAGCTATCAAACAAAAAAGTTTCATCAAAATCGGTTCAGTAGTTTTTGCGTGATACTCGAACAAACAAACACCCAAACAAACAAACAAACATACAAACAAACAAACAGACAGACAAAAAATCAAAAAATTTGTGATTTGGAATCAGGGACAGGTAAAAACCATGTCGTAATTTTTTTTTGTAAATATCTTCAATGTACAGACAAATTTCTGTTACAGTTTTATAATAGTTTAGATTAACTTCATCGATTACGTCATGAAGTGTTTATGTATTGTCCGTTCCATCAGTAGAATTTACCACATCATTTGCGACCAAAGAGATTTAATATAATACTATATTGAAAGTCTTTGTTTGCGACGGACGCCGCGCCGTAAACCATAGTTTGTACTATGTTTAGACATTGAATGACGTGACGTGACATGATAATATATGATAACTAGGTTGACAGCATCATCAGCAGTATTAGTCAAACTGTACCATAATAGATACTCTTTCTTCTTATTTCTTATTCTGGCTGTACCTACCCACAAAATTCACACGTGAACAAAATTTGTATTGGCGATGACCAACAAATCAACGTATTCACCTAAAGGATTGGCTGGTGCTAAATTCAAACAGGTGGTATGGTATATCTACTTATACATAATTACAATACTACTGAAATAGTGTTAAATGTATGGAAATAAAAATAAATAACTTTCTCTATGGACAAAAAAAAATAGATTTCTACAACGTTCTAATGAATTAACGCAAAACAAGAAAGTAGTTTGTTTAGAATCGAGATCAGAATCGAATTATCATGGTTTCAACCAAAGATTTTTTTTTGGTCTATAAAATCATGGTCTAAAAAATCTTTGGTTTCAAGATAGGTAATTTTTTTCAAAATATACTTAATTTGTTTGAAGAAAAAACATTTATTTTTAACCTGATGTCAACCCACCGCACGGGCACACTCACCCTACTTACTACCAAAACAAGATTATTAAAATGTATCCTTAATTTTGTTAGCGCTTTCATTCATTGCTGAAATGATAACAAATCATTTAGGCCTCAAAACCGCCTCAAATGCGAATAACTTTAAAATTTAACTATCAAAATAATGAAATTATTGTTTCAATCTAATTATTTTATTATAAATCAATTGGGGTGTATGAGGTTTTGCGCTTATTCATTAACACGTTGTATAGAAAACTGAAATACTTCGACTCCAATGCATTGGACGGCTGATTTATTTTTGCAATTTCGGTTTTAGTTTTGTTTGATGGTCTGATTAACCCTTTAAAATATCTATTGTATGATTTCAAATGGACTCTGTATATTTGTCACTACTGCTTGACTAGTATATTGCATTGAGACAGCGTTGACGCTGATTTCAATTGATAAAGTTATACAAAGTAAAAGATCTTATCATTTGGGAAAATATTTACTTCAACAATAATTCAATAGACATTGTCTCTTGAAAGAGTGATTCATTAAAAAAGTAGGTACTAAGTAAACAAATATTTCTTAAAAGTTTATAAAAGCTCATAATTGCATAGTGCCTGGTTTTAAATACGCCAAGCAAGGCGAATTCTTTGTTTTGCATGTAATTGAGTTGAATTCAGCTTTTACACGAGAACAATTAATTATTATGAAAGTCCATGGCGCAAAGGGTACCTGTGCTGTGACGAAGGGTTCTTGTAACACGATTCATGTCAGCTTACTTTTTCTTTAAATGTTTTTAAACTTTTTTAGACTTTTTTAAACATTATTGACTAATTATGTCTAAATTAGTCAATAATGAGGATGGCTTGCATTGCACCAAAAATCTTGTTTTGGTAGTAAGTAGGGTTACTTACTACCAAAACAAGATTATAAAAATGTATCCATGAGTACGTTAGCGCTTTCTTTCAGTGCTGAAATAATAACAAATCATTTTTGCCTCAAAACTTAAAATGCGAATAACTTTAAATTTTAACTATCAAAATAATTAAATTATTGTTTCAATATAATTATTTTGTTATAAATCAGTTGGGGTATATGAGGTTTTGCGCTATTTCATTAACACGTTGTATAATCCATAAATTCAAAAATATGTATTATATAGAATTTTTAAATATCTGTTTGCAAACGGCATTATAAATATTTTCTCAAAATAATTATTTGGTTTTATAAACAATAAGCTTGCATACCTAATTACTTCTTTACAAAAATATTCACCAATCACCACTTCACTGGTTTGCTTATTTTTATTCCTCTGTCTTTACTATATCCCATTGTAAAGACATTGCCTGTTTGATTGTATACTTATTGTTCTTCCAGTATAATGCATTGAATTGAGTGGCGGACTCGAATTTCGCTTATTTAAAAACATATTTGCCCAGCCGAGTCCGTGACAAATTAATTACGCATTGTCTTAGAACAAAACCTGCCAGTTTTTGATAGGAACACACTGGCTTTTCATGCGGATAATTATGAACCTTTATTTCTTGTGAAAAGTGACGCATTTAATGCAAACAGTGATACAGAAAAGGTGTAATTAATAAGAAGACTTTATCAACACAAAAGTAAAAGTAAAAATATTAATTATAGATTTTGTCCACGGTTCGCGATATCGTGGCGAGATACAACGTAAAAGCTTGTGTTTAAACAAAGAGATCCATCTAAATCGGTCCATAACACCACAATAAATTATCGTAAGCTTTTTTCGTAAATAATATCTTCAATGTACAGAACACACTACAGTTTTATACCTAACAAGCTTTTACCCGCGACTTTGTCCGCATAAATTATATACCAGATTTTAAGTCAGATCATAAGCTATTAAACAAAAAAGGTTTCATCAAAATCGGTTAAGTAGTTTTTGCGTGATGCTCGAACAAACAAACAAACAAACAGACAGACAAAAAGTCCAAAAACTTGTGACTTGGAATCAGGGAAGCCTAAAAACCATATCGTAATCTTTTTTTTGTAAATATCTTAAATGTACAGACACACCTTCTGCTACAGTTTTATAATAGTTTAGATAGTATTTATAATTCGTTATTCTGTTCAGTACCAAAACCCTTTTTAACCGACGAAAAAGGATCAGGTTATCAATTCAACCCGTATGTTTTTTTTTGTATGTTTGTGACGCGATTGATTTTGATGATTCTTTTTTTTTCTTTAGTAAAGGTACACAGGTATACTTCGGAGGTGGTCCCATTTTAATTAGGTGAAGATCTGGTGAAGGGCTTCGGATATAGACAATGAAACTCCTCAAAAATGTATAGCATATCATCGGCGATTGAAATAAATGATTCGTGTTGATATTCCCCTTGCATGTCCAATGGATACCTATGTCAACCCAACACAAAAATTTTTAAATACATTTTTTTACAAATTTTTTTTTTTTCCGACTTCAAAATTTTAAAAGTACTAAAATACTAATAATATAACCAGCGTATTTTAAATTCGCATAAGTATAGAATCTAGAACATTATTTGTTTTATTGGAGTCGGTGTTAAGCTAAGCCCAAAAAAAAAATATTAACTCTAAGGTCAATCGCGAATCATACCGGCTTGATAGTGACTCCAATAAGACCAAATAATATTCTTATAGAATGCGTATAATACAGGGTGTAACACAACACCCTAGTAATACTTAAGGGGGTGCTTCAGACCATCAAACTGAACAACTTTCACTATGGGGCCAACATCGAGAAAAATTAAAAAAAATCAGCTGTCCCATACATTTTAGTCGAGTCGGCACTTTTGTATGGGACAGCTGTTTTTTTTTATTTTTTCTCGATGTTAGCCCCATAGTGAAAGTTGTTCAGTTTGATGGTCTAAAGCACCCCCTTAAGTATTACTAGGGTGTTTTGTTACACCCTATATAAAGCGATGAATAGCGAATTTAAAATACGCTTACCTACCTATTATTATTTTAAACTTTTTTAGTATTGAAGTCGGTTTTAATCATAATTTCAATCCGAATCGGGCAAAATAAGCACATAGTTTTTGCTCAAATAGACAACTGTCAAAGGCACTTATAGCGATCTTAATTAACTGCAATTTTGTTTTAGTTAGAGCCCTGAGGACTCTCTTCAAACGTAGTTATTTCTAAAAGTTAATTTACTTATACAGGGTGAAATTGATATCCTTCTAAACTAAGAGTCTATCCTATCAAACTGAACAACTTTTATTATGGGAGCAAACCGATCGGAGCAACTAAACAAATCTGCTGACTCAAATGTATGCAACAGCAGATTTTTTTTTTGCTCCGATCGGTTTGCTCCCATAGTAAAAGTTGTTCAGATTGATGAGTAGACTCTTAGTTTAAAAGGATGCTAATGATACCAATATCACCCTGTATATTTTTAATTTTGTTAGCCTATATATATATTTATTTTGCAGAAACACGATTGTTTCCTCTTATTGAAGTAATTGTTTCATAAGGTACTTAAGGTATAGAATAGAAAATATCTAAAGCTAAAGGTGAAAAAGAAAAATTTTATTTTAGTTGTAGCAGAAGAATATGTAGTTGTTGTAGAATATTATAAAGAGTGTAGCAAAACACCATTGTAATATTTAAGGGGTAGGGGTTAGTTGTTCAAACCACGTACAATAGTTAATTTTTTAATAAATAAGGTAATAAATATTTTATTAATTTTAATTTAATTTAATTTTAGTAAAGCTCTTTTATGAAGAAATTATACAATAATGAAGTAAACATAAATATTGTCGTACCTATTGTCATCAAAGGACCTATAAATATAAGTTACCGTGCACTGGTTTTTTTTTGGCTTGTATCCTATTTAGAATATATAATTATAATCATAAAATATTATATGCCTTCGCAGCAAGAGTACGAGTTTTCTAGCTCAAGACGAATACATAATATTTTGTATGAAAACTTTAATGTTCATTTACTTACGTTTGCATTGTTCTAATTATCCGTTTACCTACTCGCATAACGACTACAAAGTAATATAAGCAAAACAATACCAATAAGCAAAAGAGCCAATTAATACACAAGAAGAACTTATTCGCAAAAAGTACCAATTCGCAAAAGAACATACATACATTCATACATAAACTCACAACCGTAATCCCTTTAGGTTAGTCAACATTGCTACGACTGCCATCTTTATCGGAGGCAGTTCTAGCAAGGCTCATGTTAAGGTGGTTGCAGAGGGGTCAATTTTATACAAAACTTTGACGCACAATACGCGTAGACGGTATGAATATAAGTGACTTTGTATATATGGAAAAATAGTTTAGAAAATCTAGATGTCGCGTATCAAATAACATTTGCAATTTATAAATAATTACGAAGATATAAAGCCTTGAAAATTTTGTATGAAGAATTTCAAAGCTTTATATCTTCGTAATTATATTATAAATTGCAAATGTTATTTGATACGCGACATCTAGATTTTCTCAAATATTTTTTCATATATAAAATATTACTTTTATTAATTCCGTCTACGCGTATTGTGCGTCAAACGTTTGTATGGACTGAAACCACCTTAAGCATATTGAAGATTTCATAATGAGTAAAAGATGTCGTATAAAACTTTACGAAACTAAACTCGTGCATCCGTTTTAAAAAAGGTTGAATGTTGTCTCTCTTTATGTGGGTTGTATAAATCTTTACGAAGACCTTGAAATAATGTTGTTAGTGTACTTATAAAGAAATCTCTAGCAATTATTATTGTATAACAAGTGTTAAGGTGATAAGATGGGCTTTGTCTTTTTTACAATTTACTTTTCTTTAGATTAAAGGTACCGACCTAGGATACAATAAGACATTCTCTAAACACGTAATGATTTGAATCATGTTAAAGTTATTCCACTACATTTTATTTTAGTCGAAGTAAATAGGCTCAAAATACTTTATTTAAAAAAAAGGTGTAACCGAGAAAAGAAAGAACTTATTATTAACTAATATAATAATCAGAACTTATAACTAACAATAACAGGCAACAGAAATTAAAAAGGCAAAAGAAAGAAAGAAAATAAACGGTATCTCTCTTGACCCCTTCAAATTACCTATAGTCTATCGTATCATTACTATCGTACAGTTTCCTCAAATCTTTTATAACAGTACATTTTCCGAGTTGCGCATACCTATAAAATTACAAATAGGTATGACGAATCATCTAGACATGTATGCAAACTGCGCTGCGTAGCGTAAATGCATATTATGCAGTTTGCGATCACGGTTGCTCTCTGTCATATTTCCGACGATCTATCGTATCGTTCTAACATAAGCATAAGATAAAGCTCACCACTACATTCGCTGAACGGGTCCTTAATATTCTTATAATACTTAATTATAAAATATTAATAAAACCGGTCAAGTGCGAGTGGACTACTCGCGCACTGAGGGTTCCGTCCGTACTACACCACCACAGAACACAATATTATTAACTCAGAAAAAAAACTTTTTTGTATGGAACCTTTAGCGCGAGACCGACTCACACTTGGCCGGTTTTTAGTATTTGTTGTTATTCAAAAGTTACAGCCCTAAATAGGTAGGACAGACGGACGGACGGACAGACGGTCGGACGGACGGACGGACGGACAGTAGGCTTAGTAATAGGGTCCCGTTTTCACCCTTTGGGTACGGAACCCTAAAAAAATATTCACATTTCTCTAAAGCCCGTCGGTCGCTACTTTTTGATTGATTGGTCAATTCAATTCAATGTTTTATTGCGTCAATGCTGTTACAAAAAATTCAATTAGGTTACAGCATCAAAACCCAGATAGGGCATAGCGATTTACTCATAAGTAGAAAAATAAGTTTAGAATAAAAACATGCAGAAAATAAAATTAGTAAGTGGTGTGGTTTGAACATGTCCAAAAAAATAATTTGGTTTTGCCATTATTCATGTATTCCAACAAAGCAAAGCTTGGTCCTATCCAAATAATTAATGAAAAAGAAGGAAACAATTATAATTTTTCTAGTCTGTTAAATATACTATCAGTTTAAAATAACAATGTGCATGACCTTGAAGGGCCGTTGGCTAACTTCACTCTGTTGATAAAGGAATGTAGACTCTATGCAAAGGAAATAATAATTTGAATGACTCGAGTGAAGTTCGTTTGATTGAGTGACGTCACATTTGCGAGCGAGGTCATGCACATTGTTATTTTAAACTAATAGTACCTACAGGTATTCATAATTTGCCAGGGTCATTATGATCTAGACAGAAACAAACAAAAACATACAACATTTTTGGAATTCCGTTAATTTCCGTAGGAATTCTTAGTAGCTATTGATAAACATAATTTATCTATAGACAAACATAATATTTAAATATTCAAACACTGGAGGACAAAATTGTTATCCTTATCGATAAATGTATCGATTTGAGCGATAACGATAAGTGTGAAAGAGCCGAAATTACTCAACTTTATCTGTTTGCTCTGCGATAGAGAGCACACAAATTTTGGAATCGAAATGCGATCAACCAGTGTTGATAACTCAACGACTTTTTACACAGAAAGGGAACTTTAGTCCATGAACAAAATGTTGAGCATCTGTATTTTAAACGATCAAATTAATGAAAACTAATATCAGAAACAAGCTTTTTAAGAAATCACGTAACTACCGTATCCGTAAGATACGGTAAATAAAAAATCGGTCAAGTGCGAGTCGGGCTACTCGCGCAACGAGGTTCAGTATTGTGGAAATTCAGTATTTGTGGGGTATAGAGCTTCTCTGTGATGGGGACGGACCAGGTCTGCCTGCATAACTCCAGTCGGTTTAGGAGTTACTGATGATTAAAGGTCTGTAAAAAATTTACGATCAGCTGCACGGCTGATCGTATGATACTGTTGTAGTATGCACTGTAGCTATGTGAACAGTACAAAAACTGTCAAGTTCTGTCAGTTGGTTTAGGAGATACAGCCAGTCAAAGTTCCGACCTTTGGCCCGCTGTATCTCCTAAACCGACTGATGAACCATGTCAGTTTTTGTACTGTTCACATAGCTACAGTGCATACTACAACAATAACATACGATCAGCCTTGCAGCTGATCATAAATTTTTTACAGACCTTTAATCATCAGTAACTCCTAAACCGACTGGAGTTATGCAGGCAGACCTGGTCCATCCCCATCACAGAGAAGCTCTATACCCCACAAATACTGAATTTCCACAATAACCTAATTTATTATAAGTCTCCTTTTAAATCTGTATATTACACTTGTTACGTACTATTAACATTGTATATTTGTATATATCCTTACTTTTTAGTCTCAATATTTAGTCTCAATATTCTATATTTATACTGGTAGATTTAGTTTAGTTTAATAGTTTAAATACCTAATTAACTTAATTTAATTATGTTCTGAATTGTAATTGACATAATAAACAAGATATTCAACACAATTATAAAAAACTAAATTATTAACTAAACTATTAACTAAACTAAATCGAACAGTATTAGATTGTAATTTTAAAAATATATACAAATATAAGAAATTGAGGCTAAAAAGAGAGTATACATATATACAAATTTACAATCCTAATAGTACGTAAGTATAATATAATTATACAGATTTACAGGGAGCCGCCGCACAGTCGAATGCATCTTCCATCTATCTTACGATAGATAGATGTTTTTATAATTGACGGCTATGTTTTTATACTAATTACTATTAACCATATTTTACTGTTTCTTCAATAAATAACTTCTAGTGTCCAATAACATCTGGCGAGGGAAGAAAATGCTGTTATCTACAAAGACGCTGTCAAACTGGTAAACATAATGTATACGATAAGAATGTGATAACACGCACATAAATAGGTAAAGCAAATGTATAAGTACTTACTACCAAATACGAAACAAAGCAATAATTTGAATTAAAATTGAGTAAACAATATTAGACACATAATAAAACATACGTACTTTAGGAGTACCTACTGAATCCAGGTGTTCAAATTTCAACATTAGTTAATAGATTGTTAAATCGTTAGAAAAATGGTTTAATTTTGACTAATGGTCATTAAGAACTAGTTGGGGATAATTATTGACGCGTTATCGCTCTCAAAAGCTATCAAAGGGTCGTCGCTATAATTTTCGATAAGATTATATTTATACCAGGATGTACATTTGCATCTGGTCGATATTAACTCTTACAGAACTCTAGGTATCTAACCTATAATTCTTGAAAAACATTAGAATAATACCTAGGTAGTTTGTTATAAAGTTCGCGGAAAATAATTTTATTTTATTTGTTTTCATAGAAGAAATTGTACATACCGAAATTCTGCTTTCACTGAAGCTCAATTCACATATTCACAAAAACCACAAATTAAAAAAAAACATCACTGAACTCCACCTCACCTTTTTTGTAGAAATCTCTTCCGAAATTCAATATACGCTGATCTTCCTCTATCCTCAGTTTCCTCAAACTTGATGCGTCCGTGCAGAGGGACCCTGTGGCCTGAGATGCCATAGTCCATTTGGAGGTCGACGACTAGCATCAGCGTGAAGAGTACGAGGAAGGCGCTGATCGCGAGCGCGAGGCGCTCCTTCAGTTTCATGTTGAGCATGGTGCGCGCGAGCAGGCGGCGCGGCGCGTGCGTACTGGGCGCATGGTCCGGCGGCGCGGGCGCAGGCGTCGGCGAGCGCTTACAGGCGCGCGCGCTCGCCGGGCGCGTGGCGAGGCGACAGCGCCACCACGCGCGTCGCCACCTTGCGCGTGCCCATGTACTTAGCCTGCAGACAAGAACTGGTGGTTAGGGGTTGATCTTTAGGTTATATACTTGTAACTGTAAGCCCGACTTGCGTCCACCTAGCAATTAACTCTGCGTAAAATGGTAGTTGGTGGGTCCCAACTCAGTTGTTTTCCTATAGATAGAAACAATCATGGGTTACCAATTTAAACTGGAGTTTATTGCTAACCCAATTTGAAACAAATGGGGCTAAGAGTTAAAAGAAAGAATCAGTAGGAATTTTAATTATTTCAGCTAGAATGTTTCGATTGATGATGAGAATTGATGCCAAGTTTTTTTTTTAACGTTTTTGTGATAGTAAAATTTGTTTCACAACAAAGTCGAATTATGTGCAGAGGAAAATATCTTCTTGTCGAAATTATATAGAGCCGTAGAGCAAAAATATAAACATAAACTTAAAACACCTAAAATTATAAGCATCTAATAGTTAAATATAGCTTGTAAGACTTAAATACCAAGAATTAAATATCAAAAACGTGACTGTACCACATTTTTTGTTTTAGCGAACTTCATAGTTCAAGATGATGGCACAAGAGAATGGAATATACGTATCATAAGCATAAATATATGAGCACATTATAATTATAATCTAGATAGGGAAATCATTGGGGAAAACATATTATGTTATAGTATCGTAACATCAACGTACCTACCTATATGTAATACCTACTGTTATTTATTCATACAATTAATATCAACGTACAAAAAATCTAATTAAGAATTTTGGAATATATGTAACGATAATTTAAAATACACATCACACATTCTCAAATACTAAATTCAATTCAATTCTTTATAGAGATACAGGTGAAATTGAAATCGTCGGCAACTCTGGAAAACTTTTACTATGGAACCAATATACTCCTGTATATAAATGAATATTTATAAATATTGTAATTTGTTTTATTTAAAAGATGTACGTTACGTTGTAAAGTTTCTCACCGCATCTTCTCTACAACGGAATACCTTCCGAAGCCATGCGTGATAGAGTCAAAAAAATTACGTCAAAAGCGAATGAATATTTGTTTGACTTTGAATATTTTTATAAGTTGTGTGCTCACTTTGGCTACATAATATGTGTGTTTCCTTTACTTTGTTAACTAAGTTTGCGTTATTTATTTATTGAGGCATTTCAAAAGCCAGTGTTGTAACTAAACCTAACATAATAGACAACAAAAAAAGAAAAAAGACAACGAAATAAAGTATGTTGTTGAATTGACAAAAAAGGGTATACTTACCTAAATACCTATCGCAAAGTGCAAGCTTCACAGTCTCATATGTATGACATTATGTCGAAAGGAATAGAAATACCTACATACAATGGAACAAAGTTGTGTCGAATTACAATGTTATCCAACGTGTTAAAAGACCAATTTCGCATTTATCAACTGGAAAACTTGTTTGAGTTGTGAATAAATTAAGATTCTGCATAGGTTGTTGTTAACTGTAATATATAACAGTGGGTTTGACGACTCGATTGCAGTACATAGTGATCAAAATACTCGAGTCCTGCTACACACATTCGGAATAATTCCAAACAGAATTCAGGAGAAAGCAAATCAGCAAAAAATAATTCCGCATATGTGGCAGGCGTAAAGGACCAATTTTTAGTCAACTGCGGAAATATACTCGTAAGTTGGCTGTTTCATACTTATTGAGTCGAGCAGGTATTGCATTCTTGAATGGAACAGTTTTTTTTGTCGCGATTGCATGTGTCGTTCACGTTTCCGCAATGACTAAAAATGTGTCCTGTATAAAGCATTAACTAATCCTTTTCGATTTCATTGTGTCTCAGAAGATTTTGCACCAAAAAACAAAACAAATCAACTCACAACAGAGCAGCTGCTGTGTTTCATTGATTCTATTATCTGAAATTGTTTCTGCTCTCATTTGCCATTGATTCATGTTCCATACGTTCGTTCAAACCAAGGAAAACAAAATACTTTTAGTAAAAGTTTTTAATCCTACATTTTAGTTTAATACAGGAAAAAAGGATCTGCCAGGAATAGGGTGACAGCTACATTTTCCTGCCCTGCGCCGTGGTGACCCTAGGTTGCTGGGGTCCTGAGGGGAAAATGTTCCTAAAATGCCTCCCAAAGCGCCTATTCGAGGCTACAGGTGATAGGAGGGCTGGCAGCTATTTTGCGCAAAGGATCAGCCTAGCGATCAAAAGAGGCAACGCTACCAGCCTCCTAGGCACTCTGCCCGGAGTAGGGGCTTCAGACTTTTAGAGGACATTTTTTACCTTTAAGAAGCCTAGGTGTTTTTTTTTAGGGTTTCGTACCCAAAGGGTAAAAACGGGACCCAATTACTAAGGCTACGTTATCCGCGTCCGTCCGTCCGTCTGTCCGTCTGTCCGTCTGTCCGTCCGTCTGTCCGACCTATTTAGGGCCGTAACTTTTGAACCGAAAGATCTAGATAGTTGAAATATTCACAGAATGTGCGTTGTTACGGCGGATTTGCTAACAAATAATAAAAATGTCAAAAAGTTAAAAATTAAGGGGGGTTCTCAACAAGAAACTAGTTTTTCTCACCGTTTTTTTTTCTCGCTCTATGGTAAAAACGGTAATACATATAAGCGTCAAACTTAGTGTGATTATAGAGCAAACTCTACAGAATAACAACAAATACTAAAAACCGGCCAAGTGTGAGTCGGTCTCGCGATAAAAGTCCCGGAGTATTAAACATTATTTTAACGTTAATATGCTGTAGTTGTGTGGTACGGAACCCTCGGCCTCGGTGCGCGAGTAGCCCGACTCGCACTTGACCGATTTTATTTTGGCATAATAAGAGTAGGTACTTTTTCGATGTTTAAAGTGCAATTTGATTGATTGGTAAAATATTTTAGTATATGAAATTAATACACGTGCAGTTTTGTTTTCAACTAGATTGTTAATGACCTGGTTTATTAATAGGTTGCTTACAATGTCAAATATCTAATGCAAATGATTAATAAATAACATGATAGTCAAAGACTTGACATGCGTTAGTAATTATTTAGATTAGAGCAATTACGTTCTAGATTGACTTGTAGTACAATTATCCCTATTATTTTCATATTGTACTAGTTAATTAGTTTGTCGTTGACATAGTTTGGAAGTAATAAGTTCAAATTCGGAATAGGCGTGGCTCAAGTTTAAGCATACCTAATAGTGATATTGTCAATGAAAATGTGAAACTGATTAACTTGAGATTTACTGTGAAAAAAATAATCAGCTTATTAAGAAGGACCCTGTTTATATTATTTTGGTTGTAAGGGCTTGGTCAATGACCAATAGCTACTGCGACCTGAATAGATCTATTGTAGCTGTCACCCTAGACCTAAAGGTCGTTTCCTAGGCCCACGGACTTCATGAACCGTGTTATGCTCTTGGAGGGGAGGTCCCTAATGTCATTAGGTGTTATTACGTATCCACCTAGATGGCGACTCCTGCTGTGAATGAGCACTCCGCATTCGCAGAGGAGGTGTATGGGCGTTTCCTCTGCTTCTCAGCAGAATCTGCAGGTGGGTGAATCTACAATTTCTTAAGTTTCATTATTAGAAATGACTCCATATAAGCTACCCTGTTTATATGGAGTCGTTTGTAAAAATAAAACCATAATCATCATCAGACTATACACTCCCCACTGCAACGTACAGGCCTACCCTCAGGGAGGGTTTATGGTATGGGTGTTAGTCCACCTCGCGTAGACTTCACATACGCATCAGATTTCTTCTTCAGCGAATTTCCTATACTTTTATTTACAATTTTGATAGCAGTAGGTATTGGAGCATCGGTGGCGCGTTGCGGAGAGATATGGACACCCAATTATGGAGGTCCGGGTTCGAATCCGCACGGAAAACATGCCATGTACCAATGAGGTTTTCTAACTTATGTACGTAATACCGACTGCTCTCAAACGGTGAAGGAAAACATCGTGAGGAAACCTGCATACACTGAAGAAGAAATTCTGATGTGTATGTGAAGTCTACCAATCCGCATTGGGCGTGGTGGACTAATGCCCATACATACTCCCTGAGGGTAGGCCTGTGCCCTGCAGTGGGACGTTTATAGGCTGATGATGAGGTATTGTAGGACTGTATTACACACACACACACAACATTACATACACACATACACACACACACAAACATTACATAGGAACATATTACATAACTCATAGGTACATGGCATTATAGTATTATTTTGTAAATGTATATATATTTCAGCAGTCATTGTTGTCGAACAACTGTTTCTAAATGTAATATAAAAATTGAGTTTCAGCGATTGAAACTTTCAGACGTTGCGCCAGATGCACGAGTAGTTTCGAACATGCAAGCATTTACTAAACAACAACTTATATACCTAGGTATAGGTACCTAACTACCTTGTTACTACACATGTACACGGTTCTACTCCACAGAATGTTAGACACAGAATATAAAATACAAAACACAGGTAACAATCACTGGAATAGACCAAATTAATCTTCTATTTGGAAGAATAGCCCATTCATTTTACGGAGTTTTGTTAGGAGAGGTGGGAAGTAATTATTAATTGGACTAATAAACTATAACCGGGAATATTTAGTGACAAAAAGACTATCTGAAAATAGAAACCAACATAGAAATCAAAATTGTGAGTCCCAGAAGGCTTTTAAATTAATAATATTAATACCATGTACTCATTTGAATAAGATTTTACAATATAAATTATATTTGAGCAATAAAATAGGCATTGAAATTTTAAAAATGAGGTTTTTATTAGAAAATTCGAATGTATTTTTCAAAACCTTCTAACTAGACAAAAATATTTGCACCATGTTTGAAGTATTTATGTATAATGATAATGCCTTAAATATGTACAAAAAAAAACCATCAGGTTTTTTTATGACGTGATAATACCTAAATTTTAAATTTGGAACTGTTGCTGACTGGTTTTTTTTAAATTTTGGTACATTGCTTAGCTCAAATTGGCTCTTAAATACTATACTGCAAAAAAATATCGATTACAAATTAGTCCCGGCTTAAAATGTAAAATGACTGGGCTAGAAAAAAAGATTTGTGTGTTCTTGATATTGATAGAGTATACAATTATTTTAAAAATTGTAATGCGACAGCAATGATGAAGATTTCAGTTTTTCACTATGTCCAGGTTCACACACTTCGAATTTTCTTTAAATTAAGTACTGTTAATCTCCTAAATAAAGGGTTCATCGGAATCGTACATCGGAAACTGCCTCCGTGGTCTAATGGTTAAGAGCATTGGCTCTCGACACGGAGGTCGTGGGTTCGATTCCCACGGGGGACACCTAGTGATATTGTCACTTTGTGCGTTTTTCCCCAGTTGGACATTCCAGGCTGAATCACCTGATTGTCTGAAAAGAAAGATGATTCCGTGCTTCGGATGGCACGTTAAGCCGTTGGTCCCGGTTACTATCTCTGGTGGTAGTCGTTACATAAAAACCACGTCAGAGGCCGTAAGGCGGTCTGAAAAAACTCTGACACCAGGGCTCTGCCCACACTATAAGAAGAAGATCGGAATCGTGATGTTAGTCTCATATTATAGAGTCTACATATACTATAATATAGACAGTTGGTTAGTTTGATGGTCTGATCATCCCTTCAAAATATATTTTTTAAAGTATTTATGAAACGGTTAATGGACTGGCAGAAATATGTATTCTAATTTAATATAGGTATTCTAATTTAATGCGGAAGAAGTAACGGACAAAAGTTTATACAATACAATAATTTGTTAAGAATTCTACATGATAAGGCAGAAATTAAGTAAAACGCGCTGAATACGTTGTTTTCTAGATCTCAGTAAATGTAAAAAAAATCAACTCGAACCTTGTTATTGAAAGCTGAAAGGGTTGGTAAGGTACCAAAACTATTGAGTCATTCCCCTTTTGTTAGCGAAAATCTGTTATTATGTCCGGATTCTTTACAATAGAATCGTCTCGATAAATGTGTTTTTGTGAATAGGGGAATAGGTAGGTTAGGTACCCACGCACAAGATAAGAAAGAGTATGGTACTATACATAACTCAAGTCTAAATCAAATATCAAATCATAATTTAAGCGGGGATAGACATAGTTAAATATATTCCTTCAAGTTTGTCTAGGTAATTTAGTGAACGTTGCATGCAGCGTATATTTAATTCACTTTTATTTGCAAAAATATTTATGGATGAGAATATTTTAAATTTTCGTCGGCGTCGGCTACTAGGTCGTATTCCAGAGGTTCTTAGCAGTTCGTCCCTCGTTCGTAATAAGACCCATTCGCAGCCCTTCTAATGCATGCATAAAAAGTTGCGAACACAGCATATATCAAAACACCCTAGTAATAAGGGGTGGTCGGGGGTGGCTTAGACTTTAGACCATCAAACTGAACAACTTTCAGTAGGGAGCCAACGTCGAGAAAAAATAAAAACAAATTGCCGTCCCATACATTTGAGTCGAGTCGGTACTGCAGTTTTGTATGAAACAGCTGATATTTTATTTTTTCTTTCTAATGTTGTCTTCATAGTGAAAGTTGTTCAATTTGTTGGTCTATAGTACATTACTGCAGCGGCCAGCAACAGAGGCATTGATGGACGAACGTGTAAATGTGGGCCGAGGCGAAGCCGAGGCACACATACGTAAGTCCATCAATGCCAAGTTGTGGCCAAGGCTTGTATAGTACTTTTCTCAAATAATGCGCGGAAATTAAAACAGTAAATTTTCTTAAATAATTCGCAGAAATTAAAACTCTTTTCAAAATCAATGACGAACAACGAACAACAATTTGTTTTTTTTTTTCAATAAACAGCTTTCTATTTGCAAGCTAGTTCGAAATTGAAATAAAACCTTTGATGAGTTACCTCCTTGGTCGCCATGTTTCAGAGAAAAAGATCGTTCCATTTTTAAATTACACGACAGATATGAGTTTACTATGTAATTTATTTGGCCGCTAAACACGACAGATATGGATTTTCATACAAACATTGCCGGCCGCTGCGCGCATGTATTTGGCCAGTACAGCAATTTCGATTTATCTCGAAGAAGGTTGTCAAAATAATGCTCACATTTCCAAGCATGTTTGAGAAAAATCTAAAGCCACCCCTATATAGGGGTTATAGAGATATTTTGTTACAACCTGCATTTGTTTTCATGACACATTATAAACGCGTACAGAATGAGGTATAACAAAAAAGTTGATAATAATTAAAAAGTTGATGTACCGATGACGCACAGATATTGTATTGTATGCAACTGCAATGCCACTTCGAACTTGCATGTGACAGCATCGAACAATACGAGTCCAATTAACATTGGTATTATGGTAGTTAAAATGAAAACCTTCGTCAATTTGAGCAACTAAAACTTTTATTTTGCATCGTGTAAAGTATCCAATCATAATACAGTTGTAGCTATACCAATTTTTAGTTTACTGAATGTTTCACGAAGGTACTCGAATACCTACTGTTACAAACACAATGGCCTCGATTCGGAGTGTACCACGACTAAACTAAACTAAATGTGTTCCTGTCACTTTCTAAAATAAGATTAAGAAAAGAGACAGAAAACCAACAGCTGACTTTAGTGCTGTCAAAGTGACGTTAAACGCCCAAAAACGACTTAAATAAGATGGCGTACATTATGATGGCATCTTATTTTGCGCATTTAACGTCACTTTGACAGCACTAAAGTCAGCTGTTGGTTTTCTGTCTCTTTTCTTAATCTTATTTTAGAAAGTGACAGGAATACATTTAGTTTAGGTTAGTCGTGGTACACTCCGAATCGAGGCCAATGTTTGTCTTTTTTCATTTCAGTTCTTAGTTTTCTATCATCACAGCCTATATTATTATACAGGGTGCTACAGAAGTAAAAATAAACATTTCAAACTTTTAACACGTTGAACGCCGTCGGGTCATAATAACAATAGATTTTCCATTGTATGTCGGTCATTTGGCAGTCAAAGACTTAAGGGGGTTGTTGAGACCATCAAACTGAACAACTTTTACTATGGGACCAAAAAATCTTTTGTCGCATACAATTAGCTCGAGCAGATCTGTAGTTTAGTATGGAACATCGCAAACGCGTCGAATCATGGCGATTATGGCAAATCTCCCCTTTTTGGGGAAGGCCTATGTCCAGCAGTGGACGTCTATCGGCTGATATGATGATGATGATGGAACATCAGATTTTTTCGCGATTTCGATATTGGTCCCATAGAGAAAGTTGTTCAGTTTGATGGTCTTAACCACCCCTTAAATGTTTATTTGTATTTTTGTAACACCATAATAGGGTCCTTCTTATTATGCTGACGGTTTTGTAAGGGGATAATCAGACCATAAAACTGAAGAACTTGGGGCAAAGGCCGAAAAAGCGAAAAATAAAATCAGACAAACAGCAATCCTACTCGAACAAAATGTATGGGACAGCAGATTTTTTTTTAGCGATTTCAATTTTGGTCCCATACAGAAAGTTGCTTAGTTTGATGGTCTGATATCCTCTTAAAAAATCGTCAGCATATTATAAAGTCAGACCCTGTATATCACCAAGGTTGTGTGTTTATGTAATTGTTTGTGTACCTATTATGAATAGTGTTTTTGAAGACAAAAAGCTTATCAAACTTTATAACAGGTCAATCCGACTTAAGACCTAACATGGCTAGAAGTGGACCTTTAACTACAACGAGGTTGATGGATGTTATACTTGAGTTTATGTATGTTTGATTACTCGACTCTACAGTATAGATAGGTATGTGACCAGTTACAAAAGTTGTGGTTGTTACAGGTACTTTTTTGTACAACCGGTGTTAATGTGTATTTTATAACACTTTAGAAATAAATATTGCCAGAAAACTACGTACAAATTGGTACGAAAGACTGCCTCCGTGGTCTAATGGTTAAGAACATTGGCTCTCGATACGGAGGTCGTGGGTTCGATTCCCACGGGGGACACCTAGTGATATGTCACTTTGTGCGTTTTTCCCCAGTTGGTTAGGACATTGCAGGCTGAATCACCTGATTGTCTGAAAAGAAAAGTGATTCCGTGCTTCGGATGGCACGTTAAGCCGTTGGTCCCGGCTACTATCTCTAGTGGTAGTAGTCGTTACATAAAAACCACGTCAGAGGCCGAAAGGCGGTCTGAAAAAACTCTGACACCAGGGCCTCAATCGCCCTAAGTTTGAACGATACTACCAAAACAAAACCACAACCAAAAACGTTACGTTATGCACAATTCGTATCGCGCAAATTATATTAACAGTAACGATTTAGCTTTTTTTCGGAAGATACGTTGGCGTAACGTTCGACCGCTGTCCAACGAACGTTTTTATTTAGTTGGTGTCTGGAGAGGTGTATGGAGGTGTATGGAGCTATGGAGAGGTGTATGGAGGTGCACGCACAATCGATCTCTTTGGTTTTGCTTTGGTAACGTCAACGATTCAACCGTTCAGAAAAAAATAGCGCGATAGCATTTTTACATCAGCTAAACCAAATCTAAACCAAAACTAAACCAAAGCCATAAACGTTCCGTCCGAACGGTAAAACCGTATAAAACAGCGCAATCGAGGCCCAGGGCTTTGCCCACACGATAAGAAGAAGGTACGAAAAACAGTAATAGCTGTTAAACATGTTCAGTTATGATCATACTAATATACAAAACGTTTTATAAGAGAAAAACTATTAAATCTGAGGTATATTGCTCTATTAAAAAAAAATGGTCCTTATTTTCATTATGTCTTAAAGTAAAATTTCAAATAAGCGGTTTTACGTCGTTAAGAAAACTCATAATAGAGCCCGCTTGATATTACGTGCCCATATGAAAACGTAAAGAATAATAAGAATTTGCAACTGTGGTGCGAAATTTTCTTTAGACTGTGTGAAAGAACCAAATTATATTAAGTTTTATGATTCTGTCGCAAAATTAATGAAAACTGAATTATTTTTATAGAAAAATGACACGGTTGAACGGTTTAAGCTGGATAGAAAAAGATAAGAAAGACAAGAATTTCTTCTCCAGTCTATTATATCAATCGGCATTGGGCACGCGTGCTGGACCAACACCGTTCCTGAGGGTGTCCCGTGCCCTGCAGTGGGACGTGTTAATAAAAAATAGGATGATGTTGATAAACAGAACGGGTTCTTATTGTATAACTACCCGATTCAATCGGTATCAAATCGAGATGGTGTTTTTGGCAGTTCTTAGCGATTCTGCTTCATATTATTTAGTTAATTAATTACAGACATTGGATATGCTGGTCACAGAAACGAAATATTAGTTGACAATTACCTCATACAGCCATAATTAATACGTTACCGATTTTGTAAACGATATAATCGGAAGCTTACACAATAGCCCTTTAGATCGGTATAGGTTAAACAGATTTCTATAGTCTGCAATTGAAGTGGCACGGGTTGATGGCTGATAGACTATAATTGGCTGAAAGTAAGAATAAAATAGCAACAAATAATGGTCGAATGATATCTAAGTTTTAAAAAGTAAGCAAGACTACTATAAGGTCCTTCTTAATATGCTGACACTTTTTTAAGGGGATGATCAGACCGTCAAACTGAACAACTTTCTCTATGGCACCAACATCGAAATCGCGAAAAAAAATCACCTCTGCCATACAAAACTGCAAACCTACTCGAGCCAAATGTATGGGACAACTGTTTTTTTTTTCGATTTCGAAGTTGGTCCCATAGACGAAGTTGTTCAGTTTGATGGTCTGATCATCCCCTTAAAAAAGTGTCAGCATATTAAGAAGGACGCTGTATATTTTTCTTAGTTTCAACCTATTCTATTCTTTATCTTAGCAAACAACGTTTACATAAATCGACACTAAAACATCGCCTTACCCAACATTAATGAAACCTAAGTAATAATTTCACGCCACAAGCGCATTGGATGCATTACCACTGCTCATTACACGTCCATGCACCCGTGCATTCGTCCCCATTTGCACTGCACATGTCATTTGTTCATTTCGACACTGTCCCTTCCTGGGATGAGCTAATAAGGCCCACTTTGCGCTTACGACAAGATTGTTTCCTTGCATGAATGGACGTTGAAATTGGTATGACTTCAGTCCATTTCGTATTTGAAATTATGCCTTTACTAGTACCTCGGTAAACAAGTACTATTCGTCTTCGTAACCAAAGATTTTAAAGCACGTGTGATATTTAAAACCTCACACTAGATTAACCCCAGCGGATCGTCTGTGCCTGAGACGAAAACAATTGTTTATGTATTATGTCTAGTCTAGACATATTAATGCTGCTCCATACAAAACAATTTTAGTCTAAACTACCTCTTACACTCAGTTGCAGAAACGCTCATTAAAGTTGATCCTCCATTAAATCTCTTGCTGTCATTTTTTGTCTTTTGACATACTATTAAAGTTTAGCAAGAAAAGACAATGCGGGTTTTGTATGTAAGGTTGGCGCCTTATTTTTCGCCGTTGTTTTTGGCGCGGCCAGCAACAAAACTTGAATATTTTATTTCAGAGTAATGTAACAAACAAAACTTATTAAACATGTATATCCCTAAGCTCAGTCCGGACGGAGATATAAAGGCTTGAAGTTGAAAATTTTACTATTATGTGCACTTCAAGCCTTTATATCTCAGTTCGGACTGAGTTCCGAGATATTTGCAATAAGAAGTGTTGTTTTTAACTTTATTCTGAACTTTAATATTTAAGTTTGATAGATGGCCGCGCTAAAAAATGAAAAAAGGTGCCATTTTTAGGCATAGGCTTTTAATGGAAGATTAACTCTAATGAACGTTTCTGGCAACTCACCGTTAAACTATTAACAGAGACAAAAGGATGTCACTATTAGTCTAATCCATGGATCTAATCGAATAGATCCATAACCTCCTTACAAACAAGGAAACACAAAATTGACCATGGCATGGCGGTCGGTAATGTTCGTCCTTCTTTCGTACGTGTCCGTCATCGATGTTTTCAACGTGTTTACTTTGTCCCGTTCTACAAAATGACGTATTTTTTGTCGTTGGATTAGAAAGGGCAAGGAGTATTTTCATGTTTCACCGCTGCATGAAAGGGAGTCCAGTACTCCAGGGTCTATAGATACAGACAATACCTATTTCCAGCTTCCTGGTCTAACCAAAGAAAAACAAAACAAACTTAGACGTAAAATTAAGAAAAAATAAACAAAAGGCTCTTGAAAAGATCAACATCGTTTTGAACAAAGCAGGAGAATATGAGTAGCAGGAGCACGCAATGATATCTTTAGTCATTCTGCTAGTTAGACAATGCCGGCTAATCGGCCATTCGCTGATAACATCTTTTATCACAGCTGCCATTAGTTGTATGAACATTTTTGTTATATCACTAATGGTACAAGCATTACGTTTTACCGTTCTCATAAGAACATTTTTGAAAAAGATATTGTGGGGTGTAATTATTCATTATCTCCCAATGTAAAAATATATTCAAAATGTTAAGAAATTAACGCAAACCTGGAAACCGCTGTAGATTATACAGATAAAGTCGATAGGAACCTAATTGTGTATTTATTAACCTTTTCGAAACATATATTTTTAGTCTCTTCACATAAAAAGCAGGCCGTATGCAGCATGCAGGTCGGTCGGTTTGCCATATTAAATAACCTCCTTTTTTTGAAGTCGGTTAAAAAAGATGTTCTTCTTTGCCAATTTCAAAGACATTAAAAATCTAATGTTGTTATAATAAATGATTCTAAATAAACGGTTTTTCAAGTTTTAAAAAAAATATTCACTCCTTCTTTTAATTAAGTACTAAACAAAAATTCAAGGGTGTATAATTCAGACTAGTATTTTTTTTTTTTTAATTTGCATGACGAAGCGTGTTACAAAAACACCTATACAGTCATTTTACAAACGTTAGCCCACGTGTGATCATAAAGCGTGATTCCGCGTTGGAATTATATACCTACAGATGGTATACAGGGTGGTTCAGAGTTTCAGACCAGAACAAATAAATAAACAAAAAAAAAAAAAAAAATGAAATAAACATTTTAGTTTGCTGAATTTTGGACCCACCGGGACCCGGAGAAAAATCAGACAAAATCTTTTTACTCTGATTAATTTATAAAGTGTAAGTACACTTTATAAATTATTAGGTTTACTTCAACAACATCTTTTTACTCTGATTAATTTATAAAGTGTAAACTTTATAATTATTAGATACAATTTATAAATTATTCGTTTATTAGGTTAAAATAAATGACTCGGACACCAATCGAACTATAAAAAAAATTATGTTCCTCAAGATGGAGATAAACGTAAACAATATTTTCGTGTAATCGGTAGGAATCGATTTTTTTCTGTCGTGTTCTGGTTCTGGTAGGTTCCCAAATCAGCAACCTAAAAAAAATGTTTAAAGGTACCTAATCCTATCCATATAGTCTGTACCACCCTGTATGTGTATATTGTATATTGAAGTCATTTGTGATAATATTATTATTTTTTTAAAGGTCAAACAAGAGTTATTTAGCGACATTGACTTTTACTTATTTTCTTCGCTGCGAGGCTGCGACGGATTTTCCAAAACCCTTTTTTTTTTTCTTATGGAGCCACTAATTAGATTTTCCTTAACAACATACGTAAAATGTCGTAACCTCTATAACAATATAACTTAATAACATTAGTCTTTGAACAATAACAAGGAAAATCTATGATGAGAAATAAACCAGTATTCCACAATAAGTGTCTCAGTTTACACAAGACAGTATGAGATATTTTCTTGAAAGAAAAATATATCCGAATGACTCCATAAATGAATTGGATGACCCTGTTGAACGGAATGCCAAGATTTGTTTTTAGTTTAGTAAAGTAAATATAAATCTTAAACATATTCTAATGTCGAATACCAATGCTGAATCTGAAGAGATTAAATAATGAGTTAATTCTAGAAAAAAAAATGCAAAACGGAAATTTATAAGGTTACGCGAAAAATGTGACGTGTGTATACGTGCCGCGTGCCGTGCGTGCGTGTCGTGTGTGTGTGTCCTACGTAACGCAATATTATTTTGTAAAATACCGAAAATACGGAGACAATTGAAACACATGGAATGAGAAAGTTTATTAATTACAAAACAAAATGTTTTTACATAACTCTTAACTTGCTCTTAACCTATGATAAAAACAATAGAGAAACGAAACTTAAAGACATTGAACCAATTTTATCGCAAACTTTTTAACAGCGCCTTTATTAACTAAGTATAAATAAAACTTGTGAACTAGGTATATATGGGCTAATTCCCGAACGTGTATTATGAAAAATATCATAAACCTTTAAACCACATACTCTACCCACCAAACTGAACAACTTTTACTATGGGAGCAAACCGATCAGAACAAAAAAAATTTGCTGCTCCATACTAAACTGCTATGCCTATTCGACTCACACGTATGGACGTGATAGGACCAACGGCTTAACGTCACGCACAGAATCGTCTTTCTTTTCAGACAATCAGGTGATTTAGTACGAGGCCTGTAATGTCCTAACCAACTGGGGAAAAACGCACAAAGTAACATTTCACTAGGTGTCCCCCGTGGGTATTGTACCCATGACCTCCGTATCTAGAGCCCAATGCTCTTAACCATTAGACCACGGAGGCAGTTAATCTAGATAGTATTTAGATATACTTAGATAGATTAGTAATAGCTGTAGTAATCTGTGCTAATAGTACTTTATAGTAGAGACTAAAGAGGAAACAAAGAAAAAACCAACATAAAACATTGATTTCCGTGTCAAATCAAACCACATAATCGTTGCGAAACACTCTTTGCAATAAAACCGCATTAGATAATTGAAGAAACGATAGAAAATACAATCGGAAATTGATTATTATTGAACGTATACGTATATTGATAACAGGGGATAGGGTAGAAAGTTGCATTTGTATTACTTTAATTGCGGTGATTGTATAGGTGGACCAGAATCTTATGAAAAAATAGCGAAATCAAATTTTAGAGTAAGCAACACTGGGGTAATTAGATTAGGGCCCTTTACGCACTGCGATTTTTTGCAGCGCAGAAGTGCTGCAAAAAGCATCGATTGACTCGCGATGCAGCATCGATGCGAACGCGATAAAGCATAGATACAAACGCGGTACAGCCACGATGCAAAACTTTAGTAATCATTTTGTCGAAAGCCTTTGCCTGCACGGCTAGCATGCCATCCACGACAAATTGAGCAAATATAATTTCAATGTTATTAGGTAGGTATCGCAAACGGGGACAAAGAAGATTTATAAAACATACCTACCTACATACTGGTTTGTCCCCCGCCTGCAATACCTACCTAATAACATTGAAATTATATTTGCTCAAGAAAACAAAGTTGGTATAGCTGATTAGTGATTAAAGAGATTGTTTTTCTCTTTTCAGTTAATAGTTTTTTTATGCAGTCGGGTTTTTTGTTTTTTTAATAATTTAGTTTATTTCATACTTTTTAGTCTTGTGTCTAAATGGTAGCATAAAAGTACTATAATATATCTTCTGGCGCAGTCGGGTAAAAAGTGATGCAACTGGCCTGTATAAGCTTTGAGGTTAGGTTTTTAAGACAATCCCATTGGAATGGTATATACTATGTCTCAGAGCTAGTTCTAAGCGACGAGGCAAACTAAATGACAAATTGTTTCCTGCGACCGTGCAGTGTACAAGTTAATTTTACACATCTAAGTATATACGTATACTAAGTATTATGAATTGACGTTGATTGTATAATGTTGGTATTTAGTTTCATGTACATAACATAAATAACATAACATAAATATTATTTATTTGCACACCAAGAATACAGCAACAAAAACA
The DNA here is from genome assembly GCA_922987775.1 of Agonopterix subpropinquella. Classification (NCBI taxonomy): domain Eukaryota; kingdom Metazoa; phylum Arthropoda; class Insecta; order Lepidoptera; family Depressariidae; genus Agonopterix; species Agonopterix subpropinquella. Next base: position 8,892,328 of record OV277695.1, on the reverse strand, counting down.
GTACATAATAAATATGTAAGTACACAAAAAATGCTAAAAATAATCGGTAAGTATATGTACAAAGGACACTGGGCAAAAATGTATGGCCACTGGTCCAAGAGCCCCCCGCTATGACACAGGTAGGAAGGGTTAGAGGATACCCAAACGTACGTGGCACCGAAGGGGCATCAAAATAATTTCGAGGAAAAAAAGATACAGGGTGTTTTATTTTGACGAAGACACGTTTTAGGGGGTAATCGTTTTGATATTATGGCCCCGAAAGGTGTAATGTCTTTCGGGGTGATCAGACACTTAGCTAAAACTACTAAAAGCTATTATTAAGTGTGCAAAAGTAATAAGGCTCACTTTTACTATACTGGCAATTTCAAGATGAGATAACGATTTTCTCGTTTTAAGTGTTGTGTGTTTTGAGGGCTAAAGATTATTTTGCATTAACAATAATCAGAACCAATAATACTATGCACATGACCCAAGGAATTCAAGCAACAGATGTAAAATAGCTAAGTATATGCTAACATTTAGAATGAAAAACCGCTAAACAAAACAGCCTATATCTTATTTTCTCTCGAAAAGATATTGGTGCCGAATATAAAAAAATGTTCGATATTAAACCCCCTTTCAAACGTAGCATGTCACTTATGGGGGGCTCTTGGACCACTTCTGCCCACTGTCCTTTACAATAGGGTCAAGGTTATGTTAATTTAGTGATTTATGACATGGAATCAGTTTAGCGTTGAATTTGTAAACTAGGTATTTTTGTATTTAGTAATATGATAGAGAAATCAGTAATAATATTGTTTTCCGTTGTCAATTATGGTACTGATTTTGCGTATGTACATTCTAATGTAAGATCATTTACGTACGTACAATAAAGTTATTCGTTGCTTATCAAAGGTCGGTATATGTATATCATAATTCATATATTATATTATAATACAATTCTTGACTCTTGATAAGTGATAACCCAGTAGCAGACTGATCTCTACTGATCACTGATCAGTGCAACTCTATATGTATGTCTCTATCTATGTACCTATACGTGTTCTTACATTAAATACTAGTTTTTCCTTTGGCCAGTTGTTATTTTCGTAAGAATAGCGCAATAAAAGGGAGCCTATGCCCAGCAGTGGGTTGATGTGGGCTGATTTGATTGATTGATTGATCGAATTTAAATTATAACTTCATGTACTGGTAGCTTCAAAACAAACAGGGTATTAGGGGTAAAAGTGACAGATTGTACCCATGATACTGAATGAGTACAAACACCTGTCTACCCTAACACCCAGTAGGTTAGGATTTTTTTCACTCAACTTTTTAAGCTCTTTTGATTAATACCTACCTTTAATCCACGGATTCTAAAAGAGTCTAAACATTATTATTATTATACTCATGCCCTTCTTATGCCTACAGCTTATATTTTGGTAATCTTAAAATTTTCGTTTGTTTTGTTGCAGATAATTATTATGTATTTATCTCGTTGGTTTGTCTGTATTTATAGGTATTTTGGTATATCTGTATTATACTTACCTAATAGGAAAACTATATAAATTTTCCTTGTTATTTAGCTATTTAACCTACGGTTCAGAATGCTGGGTTCTAAACAAGAAGGAAAATTCAGCTGTAGTGGTGGAGCGTAAAATTCTATGGCGTATTTTCGGAGCTGAGTTGGAAAACGAGAGATGGCGAACGCGATTCATCCACGAGCGATTCATCTATGAGCCCATAAAGATTCGACACCTATGCTGGGCAGGATATGTCATGAGAATGGACAATGTTATAGAACGAAAACGCTTACTGGAGGGTCAACCGTATGGCCGCAGAAATCGAGGCCGACCCAAGGTGAGAGGGCAGGACGGCCGGCGTCGAACAAAATTTGAAAAATATTGGTGTGAAGAGTTGGAGACAGAAAGCCCAAAATATATTGGTCTGGAGAGACTTTAGATACATGAGCAGGCTAAGGCCAACCTGGGGCTGCAAAGTCTTAGATGATGAAGATTTAGCTCTTTGATATCATAGAACATACAACGTGTTAATGAATTAGCGCAAAACCTCATACACCTCAACTGATTTATAAAAAAAATAATTAGATTGAAACATAATTTCATTATTTTGATAGTTAAAATTTTAAGTTTTGAGGCAAAAATGATTTTTTATCATTTCAGCACTGAAAGAAAGCACTAACGTACTCATGGATACAGTTTAATAATCTTGTTTTGGTATTAAGTATGGAGAGTGTGCCCATTCGGTGGGTTGACATCGGGTTCAGTAAATTAAAAATTTTGCAAATAAATTATTTAATATTTTGAAAAAAATTACCTATGTTGAAACCATGATAATTCGATTCTGCTCTCGATTCTAAACAAACTACTTTCTAGTTTTGCGTTAATTCATTAACACGTTGTATATGAAGTATATCATGTACGCATGGACTGGATTTCAAGGTTGTAAATCTATAATCATGATACACTTAATTGTATTGATCAAGGCTATACCTAACACAACACATTATACTGTAATAAGGGTACATACCTATACGAGAAAAACTATTATAGCTATTCTTCAGTATAGTTTTCCTATAATAACATTATAAAGGGTGTAAACTTAAATGCGCTTCGGACTATCAATGTGAACAACTTTACTATGGGTCTATGGGCCAACTTTGAAAACGCGAAAAGAAAATCTGCTATTTGATATGCTTTGGTCGACTAGCTATTGACATGTTTTATGGAACAGCAGATAATTTTTTCCCGATTTCTTAGTTGGACTCATAGGTAAAAGTTATTTAGTTTGGGGGTCTGAAGCACCCCCTAAAGTTTGTAACGCATTTAAGTTTACATCCTGTATAACTGTTTAGATTATAATATACAACGTGTTAATGAATAAACGCAAAACTAGAAAGTAGTTTGTTTAGAATCGATAGCAGAATCGAATTATCATGGTTTCAACATAGGTAATTTTTTTCAATTTTTTTTTTTTGTATTATTTTTAATTTACTAAACCCGATGTCAACCCACCCCACGGGCACACTCACCCTACTTACTACCAAAACAAGATTATAAAAATGTATCCATGAGTACGTTAGCGCTTTCTTTCAGTGCTGAAATGATAACAAATCATTTTTGCCTCTGAACTTAAAATGCTAATAACTTTAAATTTTAATTCTTTTGTTATAAATCAGTTGGAGTGTATGAGGTTTTGCGCTAATTTATTAACACGTTGTATAGCATTTATACAACGTGTTAATGAATTAACGCAAAACTAGAAAGTAGTTTGTTTAGAATCGAGAGCAGAGTCGAAATATCATGGTTTCAACATAGGTAATTTTTTTCAAAAAGTTAAATAATTTGTTTGAAAAATTTTAAATTTTCTGAACACGATGTCAACCGACTGCACGGGCATACTCACCCTACTTACTACCAATACAAGATTATAAAAATGTATCCATGAGTAAGTTAGCGCTTTCTTTCAGTGCTGAAATGATAACAAATCATTTTTGCCTCAAAACTTAAAATGCGAATAACTTTAAATTTTAACTATCAAAATAATTAAATTATTGTTTCAATATAATTATTTTGTTATAAATCAGTTGGGGTGTATGAGGTTTTGCGCTATTTCATTAACACGTTGTATAGCTAGGGAAACTTCCCTAGCTATATAAATGCTAAACAAAGAGTGAAGTGCTCTAACATGTTCAACGAAAACACATATTTGCGCTAAATGAACTAAAACTTGTTGCATTTGGCTTGCAAATAGACACAAGTGTCCTTTTGAAAATATTAGTAAAACCCAGTTATTTCAGATAAATAGAGATACCACAGAGTACTATAATTACTACGCGATACTAAATAGACCAATGGCAAGTGTCAGATAAATAAAATTCTATAGTTAACTAGGCTTGGATTGGATGCACATTAAAAATATTTGAATAGAATGCATATTCAAAAAAAGCACGGCTTTTGTGTGGTTGGTGGACTCCAGTGGCGAGTAACCTTGCCTGCCGTGAAGGAGGCGATGGTTCGATCCCCGTCCAGGCCGACTCGTACCAATGATTTTTTCGGAATTTATGTACGATTTGTAACACCACTGGCTTTTCGGTGAAGGAAAACATCGTGAGGAAACCTGCATGCTTCAATTTCGAGGCATGTATTGTACCTACTATCCATTACAAGTGGCGACGGGCTCACTCCCCGTCACACTGGACAGAGTTTCGGTAGTACTAGTGAAACGTGGATGTTGTGAAGTTTTAGAATATCTCTGACTACCCCCTTGGGGAATATAGTCGTGAGCATATGCTTATGCTTATGATGCATATTCAGACCATTTTAAGAATTTTTGTCTGTTTATCTGTTTGTTTGTACACACGGCGACAGATCAACCTACCCATAGTTCAACCTTATGTCCATGAACATAGAGTTCAACTATGGGTAGGTTGATCTGTCGCCGTGTGTAGGTACACGCATCACTTAAAAACTACTGAACCAAAATGGGGTAACTGAAATATAGGGCTTAGTTTGGATTAACATTTAGGGTTCATTTCATCGCAATCGGTTCACTCAATCAAAAGTTATGAGTATTTAAGTTCAGTGGCCTGCGCGTACTGGTCGCCACTAGTTCTGGATAAGATAGATGCCTAGTTTGATTTCTTTGATGAGCTGAATACCCCATTAAATTACTCGTCTACTCATCAAATCGAATCAAATCAAATCAGTCTAGAAATCAGTTTATTGCCATAAAACACAAAAAGAAACAACGAAATTAAAAAACAAGAAAAAAAAAAAAAATTTCGGTAAGTACACAAAGAACTTTGGCGAATTTGGACCCAGCCATTTTTACGAAAACTAAAAGCCCTTCAGGACGGCGGTCATAATTATTATAAACAGAAAAAATTAAGGTTTTTTTTTAAAAAAATTCCTCATCTCTAGAAGTCCGGGTTCAAAAGTAGAAATTACTAGTAAAATAGAAAAAGCAGTAGCAAAACGCAACCATGACAGCTATTTTCATCTAATATTATCACTGAGGTAGTTTTTGAACGTTACGGAACGTATTTGTCTTTATTCAATTGATAGTGCGTGTGATTTCGTTTGACCTATGGGACCCATATGTCTGTGTCTCACATTATATGGCCTTCCGCCAAACTTCTTTGGCAAGAGGACGGGATCTCAGTGATACTGACTACAACCAGCGGAGCTGACTGCGCAGCGCTGTTTTTCAGTCCTGCCCTGACTCCACCAGGTGTTGGGTTGGAGTTAAGGTGTAGTGTTGGAGGCTAGAAGGCAACAGCATCATCTCATCTCATGGAATATCTCATCACATCATATCATCATATCTCTTCTCTTTTTTAATTTACTTTATATTATCTAGGCATGCATCTCTTCATTGTGTACCCTTGCTGAGAAACAAGACCATACTATTTCATTTCATACTTTAGATGGTAATGTTAAGAAATTTGTTCTGTCGGGTGTATGTAGACTATATTCCTTATATTCAAAGATGTTATCGACCTAAGTAGAACAAAAGCGATGTGCGCCTCACTCAAGTAGGTCAAATAATCGTTTGTATGCGTGGACCAGCGCTGCGCGCGTTTCTCCTTGGTTTCAATAAAATTTATGCATCCTTTAAGTACAAAGTTTGATTTCTGTCACTAAAAAACGTTAATACTTCCGGAGTACTTCCGGAAACATTCCAGAATTCCTGAAGTATTCCGAAATTATGGAAATATTCCGGAATTACTCCGGAAGTATTCTGGAAGTATTCCGGAATGTTTCCGAAATTATGGAAGTTCCGGAATGTTTGTGATTCGTGTTGGTGAATTAGAGGTTTGGTTATTTGAGGTCCCGTGGCTTCGGTGATAAGTTTTTCGTGGTAGTGTGCATGCGTTGTTGAGTGATTCGTATTAGTGAGCTTACGGGGAGGTGGTATTCGGTGTTGCACTTTTAGAAGTCAGGTAACACTCCGTTATAGGTAAGTTCCCAAATAAAGCATATTATTTTTTGAAAAAGCCAATTACTTATGTGCGTATGGATTGAGGTGCCACATTTGCTATGGAAAAATGGATTATATGCCCATTTTGTAGGAAATTTGTAGATTTTGTAGGCCCAATTCTGGAATTTGTAGCAAAAGTATAAAGAAGTTACATGAACATAAAGGTGGCACCTCACACCAGATGCATCTGGTGTGAGGTGCCACCCTGGAACTCGGAAAGTACGTGATGAATCTTTTTGAAAATTTTGTAGGATTTAGTAGGAGTTGGAAAAAGATCCTACAAAAAAAACCAGCTCTCTCCGACTAAAACTGAAAAAGCTACAATACTTTGATTGTGGTCCCTCACACCAGATGGCATCTGGATTGAGGGGCCACCTGTAACTCTGAAACTACGTGATGAATCTTTCTGAAAATTTTGTAGGATTTAGTAGGAGTTGGAAAAAGATCCTACAAAAAAAATCAGCTCTGTACGACTAAAACTGAAAAAGTTACAAGAGATACTTTGAATGTGGCACCTCACACCAGATAAATGCTTATAACTACATATGTACGTAATGGAATCCAAAACCGATGATGCCAATATTTAGTAGAAATTTCTACTAAATATTGGCATACTCAGATGTCGCATATCATCAATACCTACCGAGCTACACGTTTTTTCAAAATTCCATATAAAACCATTCAGTAGGGTGTCCATGTAATAAATGAAACCATGAGACACATTTTTCTTCCAGCTGTTTTTTGCATTTTATTTAACACGTTTTTTTGCATTTTATTTACGTATATAATTATATAGGATACGAAACTCACGTCCGTATGTCATCTCGTTTCAAAAACATTTCTACAATAAGGTAGGTACTTAGTACCAACTTTCTTATTAGCGCAGCGTTCAGTTATAGCGAGGTCCACCTTTTGCAAACTAAATACTTCAGGATGGTAATGTTGGTACTGTCAAGTAGGTATCGCAAAAAGTCTGTTTAAGATATATTTTCCCTTAGTCGCCTCGTAAAGTACCAACTGTTTAGTATTAAAAATGATTTCATAATAAAATATTTGCTCTAGTATTTTGTGAACTACCACAAATCAAGAAAGGACATCATTGGCATTTCATACATTTTTGGTCCGAATGTGAAAGTGCCGGCCAACAAAAAATAATACTATATTCTGTTAGAACTTATCCGTCTAAGCATTTATTATTATGGCTGTAGCTGTAGGTAAGTTTTAAAATGTAGGTATCTATGGAAATACGATTTTTCAAACCTTAATAAAACCAAGGAAAATGCCCTACAGCTTCGGTGCCATACTAAAAAATGCTGCAACGGACTAGTTCTAATAAAATATAGCATTTTCGAACCCAAATAAAACCAAGGACAATGGACCTACAGCTTTTGTGCCATAATAATAAATGCTTAAGACGCCAGTCCTAACAGAATATTGCATTATTTTTTGTTCGCCGGCACTTTCACATTTTTGACTAAATCCGATGATGTCCCTTTCCTAAACTTGAACTTAAATAAACAGTATGTAGGTAGGTACTTACTATACTTGCCTACCTACGACACCCAATGGGGTGCTCCATTTAAAGTCGGAGCCACAGGCAGGACACACTACAGGTAGGTTGGTAGGTGCTTACCTAAGTACCTAGTCTTAAGAACTTTATATCGACCGACCCGACTAGCCTCACTGGAACGAAATCGTAAGTTATACTGGTATGTTGACGTTCCAGTGAATAGCTTCACTGTCGGGTTTAAGTTAAAATATCTATTCAACGACATCTTCCTTTCAAAGAAATGTTTCAAAGTCTAAAATATTCTAGATACCCTAGATACCACTTCATCAAATGGTTTAGCCATTTTTGACAGAAGTAGCGTCGTCCGACCCACAAATACGGGAACATTCTGCAACAAGCATCGTCAATACAATAAATAAATCCGCACATGCGTCGTCAAACAACTTAATCGAATCAAATAAACCGCCCCGCACCATATCCCGCCCAAAGGTACCCATGATGCTGGCTGCATTACCTCTCTGGATAGCCAGTGATATCCTTTGGACGAGATACGACCCAGACCGGCAGTCCAGACCTTTCTGTCGTAGCCGTCGGCCAATCTCGTTAATAAATTTCTGACAAAAGTGGTAACAGACTCAACATAATTATTTCGGATACACATGTGCGATCTCTTAGGTTTAACCTCGAATGAAATTACACGCTGGTTAAACCTATTATACTAAGATCCGGACTTAAAATTATGCACCTATTTGTTAGGTGAACAAAGTGTGATTTAAGTGAAAGTTTACACAGGGGTTCATACAACGGCGCCGATGGGTTGTTGCCTAGCAAAATCTTGTCGCAAGTTTATCTTTACCATTATGATAGTTGCTACAATTTTTTCCACCTATATATTTGGGATGTAAATGAGCCATCGGAAAGAGACCCATCTAAAGAATTTAAAAAACTAAGATTACCACCTCTCAGTCTGCCGCAACTCTAGAGTAGCCAGGTTCAAAGAAGTCACTTTTATTAACCCTAGATTTGCGGCAGATTGAGATATGGCAACGCTAGTTTTTCCAGTTCTCTGGACTGGTCTCCTTCCGATGACACCTTATTTACTTCCCAAACAGATAGGTGCAATTGTCGGAAAAAATTGTACCGGCGGCGTTGTAGGCAATGACATTAGTAAATTACCTATATGTCATTGGTTGTAGGTATGACCCCCTGTGTAACCTTGATATTAATTAACCTTTCACTTAAATCACATTTCGATCACCAAACAAACAGGTGCATAATTTTACGGTCGGATCCTAGTTTAAGTGAGGGTGGGTGGAGGTTGAAAGTTGTAGTTAGGTATATGACAACCCTTTTGGTTTAGTTTTGGTACTTGCGGCAACATTTTTCTAGGCAACTTGGCGGCATTGAATTAACCCCTGTGTAAACATACACTAGAATCAAATTTCGTTCGCCTAAGAAATAGGTGCATAATATTACGGTCGGATCTCGGACTATATCAATTGAAATTCATTAATAATTAATAAATTTTGTCTGCCTCACACTTTACAACTGTCTCCGTTGCGGGTTTGCTGGAAGAAATCTCTTTAGAGATAAGCTCGCCCTTTGTACATATCTACTTTGATTGTTTTTTTTTCTGTAATTTTTGTGTACAATAAAGTGTTAAGAGGGTCTATCGCAGTCCAGTGGCGCCCTCATCACATTAAAAAAGATTTGTCAATAAAGAACGCCTAAATTAAAAAAGTAATTAAAACGAACACTACAAAAGCCTTCAAGCTATTTTCATAGAATACTTTTATAGGTTTTTTAAAGGTCTAAACATACAAATTGGGAAAAAAGAAAAAAAAACGGCCGCTTTTGTTTTTATTCGCAATTGTCTACAAGTGGAATGTTTAGAACCTATAAAAGTATTGTATAACAATGGCTTGAAGGCTTTAGTAGTGTTCGTGTTAATTACTTTTTTAATTTAGGCTTTCTTTATTGATAAATCTTTTTTAATGTGATGAGGGCGCCACTGGACTGCGATAGCCCTCTTAAATAAATAAAATAAATAAATAAATAAAATAAAATTCAATTTATCATGAAAGTGAGTTAACAAAGTAAAACTTTTTATTTCCACATCTCCAGAAGTCCGGGTTCAACAGTAGAAATAACTAGTAAAATAGACAAATCATCCAAAAAGCAGTAGCAAAACGCAACCACGACAGCTATTTTTTTCATCGAATATTATCACTGAGTTATTATTTGGTCGTTACGGAATATTTGGCTTGATTTAACTGATAGTGTGATACAAGAGGTATCATAAGGAGAAATACCTTTCCCCCAACTTCTACAGGGTTACAATCAATTTACTTTTTTGTTAGTTTTGTTTCACTCTACACGTATTACCAAGTTTCATTCATGTATGGGTCATTCACCTCTAAGTCTGGGTCTCAAAATACATGGCTGTCCGCGCCAAACTTCTTTGATATGAAGACAGAATTTAGTAGGTAATCCAAAAACAGAAATGCTGTAATTATGAAGAAACACATTTTCGTCGACTCTCTACCATGCAACGAAAGTTTTTTTTTTTTAAATTGACCTTACTCTGAACCGACGAGCATGTACGAGAAGAGATTTATGGATAGTGGGACATAGGCGTGAGCATGCTACGTAAGTATTCTGTACCTATGCAAGTGAAGTGGTATATCTTAGAGTTTGTAAGGAAGATGTCGTTGAATAGATATTTTTAACATAGGTAAGATATGAGTCGATTGGTATCAAAAACGACTTTATATGAAAATATCGACGTTTTGATCCCAAACGACATAATATAATTAATGAAATTCTTAACATGATTTAACACCTACCTATGTTAGGTGTAACGTATAAGTATAAACATAAGGGGGTCGTTACCAATATCGAAATCATGAAAAAAAATCTGATGTTCCATACTAAACTATAAATCTATGGGACAGCAGATTTTTTTTCGCGATTTCGATGTTCGTCCCATAGTGAAAATTGTTCAGTTTGATGGTCTGAAATCATTTTAATACTAAACAGTTGGTACTTTACGAGGCGACTAAGGGAAAATATATCTTAAACAGACTTTTTGCGATACCTACTTGACAGTACCAACATTACCATCCTGAAGTATTTAGTTTGCAAAAGGTGGACCTCGCTATAACTGAACGCTGCGCTAATAAGAAAGTTGGTACTAAGTACCTACCTTATTGTAGAAATGTTTTTGAAATGAGATGACATACGGACGTGAGTTTCGTATCCTATATAATTATATACGTAAATAAAATGCAAAAAAACGTGTTAAATAAAATGCAAAAAACAGCTGGAAGAAAAATGTGTCTCATGGTTTCATTTATTACATGGACACCCTACTGAATGGTTTTATATGGAATTTTGAAAAAACGTGTAGCTCTGTAGGTATTGATGATATACGACATCTGACTATGACAATATTTAGTAGAAATTTCTACTAAATATTGGCATCATCGGTTTTGGATTCCATTACGTACATATGTGGTTATAAGCATTTATCTGGTGTGAGGTGCCACATTCAAAGTATCTCTTGTTACTTTTTCAGTTTTAGTCGTACAGAGCTGATTTTTTTTGTAGGATCTTTTTTCAACTCCTACTAAATCCTACAAAATTTTCAGAAAGATTCATCACGTAGTTTCAGAGTTACAGGTGGCCCCTCAATCCAGATGCCATCTGGTGTGAGGGACCACAATCAAAGTATTGTAGCTTTTTCAGTTTTAGTCGGAGAGAGCTGGTTTTTTTTGTAGGATCTTTTTCCAACTCCTACTAAATCCTACAAAATTTTCAAAAAGATTCATCACGTACTTTCCGAGTTCCAGGGTGGCACCTCACACCAGATGCATCTGGTGTGAGGTGCCACCTTTATGTTCATGTAACTTCTTTATACTTTTGCTACAAATTCCAGAATTGGGCCTACAAAATCTACAAATTTCCTACAAAATGGGCATATAATCCATTTTTCCATAGCAAATGTGGCACCTCAATCCATACGCACATAATTACTTTGGCACTTCTTCTTGTGGTGCCATTTCCTATCGGAGGTTGGCTATCATTAGTTCTATTCAGACCCTGGAGACTGCAGCCCTGAACAGTGAGGTGGTGGACACATCGAACCATTTACATAGGTTCTTAAGCCAAGAAGTCGTTCTTCTACAGGGTGTTACAAAAGTAAAAATAAACATTTCAATCTTTTATTGTTGTTGAGACCATCAAACTGAGCAACTTTTACTATAGAACCAACATTGAAATACCGAAAAAAAAAATTCCCATACATTTAGCTCGAGTAGTAGTTTGGTATGGAACATCGCAAACGCATCGCATCTTGGCTATTATGGCAAATCTCCCCATTTTGTTGGAGGCCTATGTCCAGCAGTGGAGGTCTATCGGCTGATATGATGATGATCGATCGAACATCAGATTTGTTTCGCGATTTCGATATTGGTCCCATAGTGAAAGTTGTTCAGTTTGATGGTCTTAACCACCCCCTAAAATGTTCATTTGTATTTTTGTAACACCTTGTATAGGCAATTAGGCATCCAACTTTAGCACTACTAGGTAATACGTTTTTGAAGGTACAGTACCTACGGTTGCAGCAAAAATTACCATTATTCGATCAATTTTCGTTTCTGAACCTAAAGTGATTCTTAATATTTTAGTTTATAAATATTTATTTAATGATCAGTCACATTTTCTAATTTCCATATCTACACTCAATTTTGATTTTAATAATATTAACCAATTAAATAAAGTAAATCCAGGTCACTGAATTAATAGGTACAATGATAGAGGGAACATAAATTACCTTCTGTGAAGTTTAATAGTAAAATTGCTGTCGTTAAAACTAGTTTAGGCGGACAAAATTGTTTTACAATGACGTTTAAAGTATGCTGCTCTTAATTATATAAGTGAATGCAGGAACCAATCTAGTGACCTTCTGTAAGATTTGCTCATTTAATGTTGATTCAAAAAATAAAACTGGTCAAGCGCGAGTCAGGCTACTCGCGCACCGAGGGTTCCGTACCACACCACCACAGAACACAACATTATTAAATTAGAAAAAAAAAACTTTTTTTGTCCGGGACCTTTAGCGCAAGACCGACTCACACTTTGCCGGTTTTTAGTATTTGTTGTTATTTTGTAGAGTTTGCTCTATAATCACACTAAGTTTGACGCTTGTATGTATTACCGTTTTTACGATAGAGCGTGAAGAAAGAACGTTGATAAAAACTAGTTTCTTGTTGAGAACCCCCCTTAATTTTTAACTTTTTGACATTTTTATTATTTGTTAACAAATCCACCGTTATAACGCATAATCTGAGAAAATTTCAACTATCTAACTATTACGGTTGAAAAGTTACAGCCCTAAATAGGTAGGACAGACGGACGGACAACGTAGGCTTAGTAATAGGGTCCCGTTTCCACCCTTTGGGTACGGAACTCTAAAAACGTAAATCCAAGCATTTCTTTACATTATTTCCTGATTTAGCAGCAATGCATAGGTTAGATATATCTCTCTCTATTCTTCCACATGAGAAGTTCTAGTAGAAGATTGACTTTCTGACTTCAACTTATGGTGGATCGGTATGGTATTCATACCGATCCACCTTCTTATTCAAGTTTGCCCAGGAGTGCCATTTTTGAAACTCATTCGCTGAGCTCAGCAGTTGAAAATGTCAAAATTACTGTGGAGTAATGCATCTTTCTACTGCTGATTTGACTTTCAAAAATAGTAGGTAACTCCTGGAGTATGATTTTTGAATGTCAAATCAGCAGTAGAAAGATGCACGTCTCCGTAGTAACGTTGACATTTTCAACCGCTGAGTTCAACGAATGAGTTTCAAAAATCGCAGTCCTGGTTCGAATAGCTCTAATGGCAAATGATAATTACATATCAAGTAGCAGATAGCGGCATCACAAGAAGAAATCGTCACTCGCTTGGCCCACATAGTGGAGTATGGAGTATGGACTACTATCTGTAATATTAGTGAGAGGCATTTCCAAATGCATCCCATACTAGGATACTAGGTGATTTTGTAAACACTTACCAAATTTTCAGGGGTGGTTCAGACCATCAAACTGAACATCCATGAAAATTTGAAAAGTGTTTAAAAAATTACCCAGTATAATGATTATAGCCTCATATTGGTTCCATAAAAGTACCTATTAAAAAATGTTCTAAAAAATAAACTGGAGTACGATTTTTGAACATCACACGCTGTAATCAGCAGTAGAAAATTTCAAAATTACTATGGAGATTATGCATCTTTCTATTTCGCACTCATAGGAGTGCGCCCATGCCCGTATGTCAATTTATGTAGATTCGTCTCAGACAGAATAAAAGCATTTACTTGTCTATCTCACATGCTGAATTAAAACCCACCTCCGCGCTTAAAGCACCCGAGAAGAGTATTTAAATGAAATGTATTGAGAAAGTCGCGAGCGGAAATGAGCTTCTTTCAACGAGCTCATTCCGTTTTGAGGAACTGTTTTAGAAGTCCAGCTTTTTTCGGTTTCTTTGGTCGCCGTACTTTGCTTTTTTTTTTTGTTTTCTTTAATTAAAATCAAGTAGAAAGTAACTTGTAATATTTCTGGACAAATTGCAATTGGAAATCCAATTTATTTAGAGCATTATTTCGTACTAGCTGTTGCCCGCGACTTCGTCTGCGTGGACATGTGATTTTGTCTCATGTCTCGTCTAAGGGTCATGAAGGTCATGGTCAGAACCAAGTCTAGAAACCCTGGCATGTAACATTAAAATGGCCATTAAGGAATGGGCTGATAAAATACACATGCTAGAATGCTCTGGCTTCTTGGGTCTGCAACATTGCAGGAAATTCATCAGCAATATAACACCACGAATCCCACAGTTCATACTGAACAACAGCAGGAACAAAGCTCGTGCTATCGTCGGAGCTCTCACCGGGTACTACACCTCACAGGCATGATAAAGCTCACCCTAGATCCCAGTTGCCGAGCGTGCGGAGAGGAGGAGGAAACCATGGAACATTTATACTGTGTGACTGCGATGTCTTGGTGGCTAAACGTATGTGTCCTGAGACTGAGAGATGGTTATTCAAAACTGGGAGATTACAGGTTTCTTCCCCTGAACACTATTGCCTCTCTCATTTTCCACGTTTTTCAATGGAAAAAATAAATATTAAGTAGGAGTCAACACAAAAGATAGGTACCATTGGGTTGATGTGTTGCTGGCTTGCCAGCCCCCATAATAGGATAAGAATAGGATAATAGTCATGAAATTGAGCTGAATCAAAATCAGAAAGTACCTACATTAAGTAAGTATGTAGGTATAAAAAAAAGGCATTCACAGATCCTTCACTTGAATTTTTCTACTGTTCGTCGGTTATTAGTGTTTTATTTATGTCGAGCAGCATAATAATCATCTTACGACCCACTGCGGATCACAGACTTCCACTCACAAATAAACGTTAGAGGATAGAGGATAAGCGGAAAGCGCAGCGTGGGTAGGCCCCTCACACGGTGGACCGACGACCTGGTGAAGGCGGCGGGAAAACGTTGGATGAGGGCAGCGCAGGACCGGTCGTTATGGCGATCCTTGGGGGAGGCCTATGTCCAGCAGTGAACGTCCATCGGCTGAGATGATGATAATGATAGAGGATACTCCACCACGCGGGCTAGTGCACAATGGTGTAGGCAAGAGCTAGAACGATAATATTCTAGCAAGCAAAATGGTCAACTTGTTAAAAGAATTATTTTCAAGCCACATTTGTAAATCTCTAACCTTACTTAGCTATTATGAAAGTACCTAGGCACAATACCAAACTGTGGTGTTATAAGGACTTTTTAGATAAGTAGGTACCTATCTTTTCATAGATTGTGGTCGATTGATGTTCTATAGTTAAGCTACACAAATCCTCAAGAAATCATAATAGAACCGAAAATCAAACAAAACGAACATTTGGCAAAATTTTCTGCAACAAAATTATTATACCGTAGAATTGGCTCAGATTGGGCTCAAACTACCACCATTATACTTACATACAAAGATGTATTCAATCAATTTGTAAGCTCCTGCTAGAGTTAAAAATACGCCTAACGATATCTATGAAGATTAAAACGATACTACAATAACTTTAGAAAAGGTTAAAAGAAAGAAAAATATTTGACGACCCGTTTGGTGTAATGGTTACCACGCCGGACTGCCAAACCAGGGAATCCCGGTTCGGTCATGGATGTAATATGTTTGTGCCGTTGTTGTATGGTTTCTATAATAAAAAGCCTATACTGCTTGCTTCGGATCATTACAATGTATGTGACTGTGAGCATTATTTATTTAATTATTTTTCAATTCACCCGGTAAGTTACTTTACAATCAAATCTGTAAGACCAAATTTCTGAGACGCCTTGAGCGTGAGTTACGAGTAAGTGCAAGTATGGTCGAAATGTATGAACTTTGAGATCAGGGATTTATCAACTAAATTAAGCTCCTGCTAGCCTTTGCTGCTAGCTAGGTTTTGGAATAAATAATTCTATTGTTGCACACTTGCATTTAAAAAACGCCTCACGCCATCTATTAACATGAAAACGTACTACAATAACTTTAAAAAAGGTTAATAGAAAGAGTATTTTTTTATATTTGACGACCCGTTTTGTGCAATAGTTACCACTCCGGACTGCCAAACCAGGGTCCTGCGCTCGAATCAAAAAGCCGTGCTTGCTTGGGATCACTACAACGTATGTATTAAAATAAGAAAAAAGCCAAAGAAAACGTACTTTCCTAAAATTGGATCTGATCTAATCTCAGGATATTATTAAGGTCAGCAAATTGCTTCTGTCAAATCCGTTGAAAAATGGATAAAAGTTTTTAAAAAAAAAATCTCACCCAAGAATCGAACCTCCAACCTCTCGCGCGAAAATCTGACCATTTCCCAACTACGCTACACAGCTCTTGAGAGAAGTGTTGAAAAAAGCAACCACTATTTACTACTGGAATCTACCCAAATACATCTGTCAGCGTCAAGTCGGCGCTAGTGAGCATGATAAAACATTGGAAATTATCCCACAGACTCCCACAGTAACCCATTGCTGGGATAAAAAGTATCCTATGTGTTAATCCAGAACACATTCTATCTGCATGCCAAATTTCAACTAAATCTGTTCAGCCGTTTAGGCGTGATTGAGCCACAAACACACAAACATCCAAACATCCAAACATCGTCACAAACTTTCGCATTTATAATATTAGTGAGATTTAAACTAATGTCATTGATTTCAATCAAAGATTGCATTTGTTTTTAAGTTTACCTTTTATGTATCTGCGATCACGCAAATTGTTAAAATAGAAGTAAAACTGATAGTACATAGGTATGTACACCAGACGCGACTTCGTCCGCATAAATTATACACCAGATTTTAAGTCAGATGATAAGCTATCAAACAAAAAAAGTTTCATCAAAATCGGTTCAGTGGTTTTTGCCTGATACTCGAACAAACAAACACCCAAACAAACAAACAAATAAACAAACAAACAAACAAATAAACAAACAAACAAACAAATAAACAAAAAAACAAACAAACAGACAGACAAAAAATCCAAAAATTGGTGATTTGGAATCAGGGACAGGTAAAAACCACGTCGTAATTTTTTTTTTTTGTAAATCTTCTATGTACAGATACACTTCTGTTACAGTTTTATAATAGTTTAGATGTGTCAATGCGCATAGAAGTTACCTCTTTTTCGACTCATTTTAATAGGCCCTGTACCCGGACCTTCGATGTTCGATATATCGCCACTGTTTCGGTCCGCACTTCATTGTAATAGAGTTGACATTGGAACGAAAAAAGTTCGAATGTGCGGGTAGAGGCCCAGAGAGGCCCAGATTAGCAAATAAAATGATAATACCGGAAGTGACGAGCGCTATAACTAACCTACCTTTTTATGCGGGTAGACTAAAATAGTATTTATGACCATAAACTTAAGCATTAATTACATGACGAGTTGACTCTTTTATAATGGTTTAAATACATTTACACGTTTTATTATAAAGTTACGATTTTTTATGAACATTTTTGCGTAACTAAACAAAAGTATGGTTGTGTTGTATGACGTTTGTATCCGCAAACAAGGCTATTATGTACAACATAATAGGTAACATTGTTCAGCAAATGACACAATAGCCTATACGTGCATTTAGAATGGTGTGATTTGGTGACAAAAGTCACTCTGATCTGACCCAGGACACCGAATCAATTTAATTCAAAGTCATATTTGTTAACATTCAAAAGCCTTCACATTGTTTTATGAAATGCATAGAATTTAAGGCCAAATTGACTTTTGCTACCCACCCACGACAAATTAAATTATCACGGCTGTGTCTGAATCATCTAAGGGCTCTTACAGACGAGCGACACTTTGCTGTCGCGGTGGGTCGCAGAGCGTCGCGCTCATACATTTTACGGTCGCGCGACCCTCCGCGACTCCCGGCGACAGCAAAGTGTCGCTCGTCTGTGAGAGCACTAAATGAAAGACTTCACACATATTTTATCGACGCGCAATCACAAGAAGACTTCTAGCACAGGGCTGTGCTGTGCAGCCGGGCGGCTGCATACAAAAATTACACCATTAGTAGGTACATGTGAGAACCTAATCGTATTCATTCGACATTTGTGTACGCTTCACGGATTTGCTAAAACAGTTTAATCAAACTTCTGCAAACACAATTCTTAATTAATGACCTTATCTCAAAATGCTTGATAAACAGCTTTTCTCTTGCTTATTATCATCGGTGCTAATTAGTTTTTCAGCCTACTTCTTCTTATCGTGTGGGCAGAGCTCTGGTGTCAGAGTTTTTTTCAGATTCTGACGTGGTTTTTATGTAACAACTACTACCACCAGGGCCTCAATCGCCCTAAGTTTGAACGATACTACCAAAACAAAACCACAACCAAAAACTTTACGTTATGCACAATTCGTATCGCGCAAATTATGTTAACGGTAACAATTTAGCTTTGTTTCGGAAGATACGTTGGCGTAACGTTTGATGTCCGTTCGATCGAGTTTTCTGTATTGTGCGATTTAACTGTTCAGAAAAAAATATCGCGATGGCATTTTTACTTCAACTAAACCAAATCTAAACCAAAACTAAACCAAAACCAAAAACGTTCCGTCCGAACGGTAAAACCGTATAAAATAGCGCAATTGAGGCCCAGAGATAGTATCCGGGATCAACGGCTTAACGTGCCATCCGAAGCAGGGAATAATTTTTCTTTTCAGACAATCAGGTGATTCAGCTTGCAATGTCCTAACCAACTTGGGAAAAACGCTCAAAGTGACATAATATATCACTAATAGGTGTCCCCCGTGGGAATCGAACCCACGACCTCCGTGTCGAGAGCCCAATGCTTCAGCCTACAGGACATAATCTCACTAATATTATAAATGCGAAAGTTTGTGACGATGTTTGGATGTTTGGATGTTTGTGTGTTTGTGGCTCAATCACGCCTAAACGGCTGAACGGATTTAGATGAAATTTGGCATGCAGATAGAATGTGTTCTGGATTAACACATAGGATACTTTTTATCCCAGCAATGGGTTACTGTGGGAGTCTGTGGGATAATTTCCAATGTTTTATCATGCTCACTAGCGCCGACTTGACGCTGACAGATGTATTTGGGTAGATTTCAGTAGTAAATACGGGTTGCTTTTTTCAACACTTCTCTCAAGAGCTGTGTAGCGTAGTCGGGAAATGGTCAGATTTTCGAGTAAGAGGTTGGAGGTTCGATTCTTGGGTGAATTTTTTTTTATACAACTTTTATCAATTTTTCAACGGATTTGACAGAAACAATTTGCTGATCTTAATAATATCCTGAGATTATATCAGATCCAATTTTAGGACAGTACGTTTTCTTCGGCTTTTTTCTTATTTTAATACATACGTTGTAGTGATCCCAAGCAAGCACGGCTTTTTATTATGGAAACATTACAACAACGGCACAAACATAATAATGTCCATGACCGAACCGGGATTCGAGCCCAGGACCCTGGTTTGGCAGTCCGGCGTGGTAACTATTGCACAAAACGGGTCGTCAAATATAAAAAAATACTCTTTCTTTTAACCTTTTTTAAAGTTATTGTAGTACGTTTTCATCTTAATAGATGGCGTGAGGCGTTTTTTAAAAGCAAGTGTGCAACAATAAAAATATTTATTCCAAAACCTAGCTAGCAGGAGCTTAATGAAGTTGATTAAATCCCTGATCTCAAAGTTCATACATTTCGACCATACTTGCACTTACTCGTAACTCACGCTCAAGGTGTCTCAGAAATTAGGTCTTACAGATTTGATTGTAAAGTAACTTACCGGGTGAATTGAAAAATAATTAAATAAATAACGCTCACAGTCACATACATTGTAATGATCCGAAGCAAGCAGTATAGGCTTTTTATTATAGAAACCATACAACAACGGCACAAACATATTACATCCATGACCGAACCGGGATTCGAACCCAGGACCCTGGTTTGGCAGTCCGGCGTGGTAACCATTACACCAAACGGGTCGTCAAATATTTTTCTTTCTTTTAACCTTTTCTAAAGTTATTGTAGTATCGTTTTCATCTTCATAAATATCGTAAGGCGTATTTTTTACTCTAGCAGGAGCTTACAAATTGATTGAATACATCTTTGTAAGTAAGTATAATGGTAGTTTGAGCCCAATCTGAGCCAATTCTACGGTATAATAATTTTGTTGCAGATAATTTTGCCAAATGTTCGTTTTGTTTGATTTTCGGTTCAATTATGATTTCTTGAGGATTTGTGTAGCTTAACTATAGAACATCAATCTACCACAATCTATGAAAAGATAGGTACCTTTTTATCTAAAAAGTCCTTATAACACCACAGTTTGGTAATGTGCCTAAGTACTTTCATAATGCTAAGTAAGGTTAGAGATTTACAAATGTGGCTTGAAAATAATTTTTTTAACAAGTTGACCATTTGCTTGCTAGAATATTATCGTTCTAGCTCTTGCCTCCACCATTGTGCACTAGCCCGCGTGGTAGAGTATCCTCTATCATCATCATCATCTCAGCCGATGGACGTCCACTGCTGGACATAGGCCTCCCCCAAGGATCACCATAACGACCGGTCCTGCGCTGCCCTCATCCAACGTTTTCCCGCCGCCTTCACCAGGTCGTCGGTCCACCGTGGGGCCTACCCACGCTGCGCTTTCCACTTATCCTCTATCCTCTAACGTTTATTTGTGAGTGGAGGTCTGTGATCCGCAGTGGGTCGTAAGATGATTATTATGCTGCTCGACATAAATAAAACACTAATAACCGAGGAACAGTAGAAAAATTCAAGTGATGGATCTGTGAATGACTTTTTTTTATACCTACATACTTTCTGATTTTGATTCAGCTCAAGTTCATGACTATTATCCTATTCTTATCCTATTATGGGGGCTGGCAAGCCAGCAACACATCAACCCAATGGTACCTATCTTTTGTGTTAATTCTACTTAATATTTATTTTCTTCACCATTGAAAAACGTGGAAAATGAGAGAGGCAATAGTGTTCAGGGGAAGAAACCTGTAATCTCCCAGTTTTGAATAACCATCTCTCAGTCTCAGGACACATACGTTTAGCCACCAAGACATCGCAGTCACACAGTATAAATGTTCCATGGTTTCCTCCTCCTCTCCGCACGCTCGGCAACTGGGATCTAGGGTGAGCTTTATCATGCCTCTGAGGCGTAGTACCCGGTGAGAACTGAACTGAACTGAACTGTGGGATTCGTGGTGTTATATTGCTGATGAATTTCCTGCAATGTTGCAGACCCGAGAAGCCAGAGCATTCTAGCATGTGTATTTTATCAGCCCATTCCTTAAAATAGCCATTTTAATGTTACATGCTTGGGTTTCTAGACTTGGTTCTGACCATGACCTTCATGACCCTTACACGAGACATGAGACAAAATCACATGTCCACGCAGACGAAGTCGCGGGCAACAGCTAGTGTTCAATATTTGTTGAAATTTATACAAGTTATAATCAATAGTAGCCAACTTGTTACCTAATCTATGTTCGATGCTATAGACTTAGATGAAGCGAAACCATTCATGAATGAAATAAATAAATAAATTACGCTCACAGGCACATACATTGTAATGATCCCAAGTAAGCCTCAGGCTTTTTGTTATGGGAATAATACAACAACGGCACAAACATATAACATCCATGACCGAACCGGGATTCGAACCCAGGACCCTGGTTTGGCAGTCTGGCGTGGTAACCATTACACCAACCGGGTCGTGAAAACTTATCTACGGAGTAAATCTGAACTTTCTCTTTCTAGAGAGACACTGACTCATCCTTAATTGTGTCCTGAGCTGCGTTCTGAACCTTTTTGTGCGGTTGTTTTTTCAACTCGCTCTATAGTAAAACGTCTTACACCGAGGCTCTGAACGGCGTTTAGTGCGAAAAGTTGCGCTCGGGGTGCACTCTGGGTGCACCTAGGGTGTATGGGCCTCAATTGCGCAATTTAATACGGTTTTGGTTTGGTTTTGGTTTTGGTTTAGTTTTGGTTTAGATTTGGTTTAACTGAAGTAAAAAAGCTATCGCGATATTTTGGTATCTATTCTGTACTAGCTGTTGCCCGCGACTTCGTCTGCGTGGACATGTGATTTTGTCTCATGTCTCGTCTAAGGGTCATGAAGGTCATGGTCAGAACCAAGTCTAGAAACCCTGGCATGTAACATTAAAATGGCTATTAAGGAATGGGCTGATAAAATACACATGCTAGAATGCTCTGGCTTCTTGGGTCTGCAACATTGCAGGAAATTCATCAGCAATATAACACCACGAATCCCACAGTTCATACTGAACAACAGCAGGAACAAAGCTCGTGCTATCGTCGGAGCTCTCACCGGGTCTACGCCTCACAGGCATGATAAAGCTCACCCTAGATCCCAGTTGCCGAGCGTGCGGAGAGGAGGAGGAAACCATGGAACATTTATACTGTGTGACTGCGATGTCTTGGTGGCTAAACGTATGTGTCCTGAGACTGAGAGATGGTTATTCAAAACTGGGAGATTACAGGTTTCTTCCCCTGAACACTATTGCCTCTCTCATTTTCCACGATTTTCAATGGAAAAAAATAAATATCAAGTAGGAGTCAACACAAAAGATAGGTACCATTGGGTTGATGTGTTGCTGGCTTGCCAGCCCCCATAATAGGATAAGAATAGGATAATAGTCATGAAATTGAGCTAAATCAAAATCAGAAAGTACCTACATTAAGTAAGTATGTAGGTATAAAAAAAAGGCATTCACAGATCCATCACTTGAATTTTTCTACTGTTCGTCGGTTATTAGTGTTTTATTTATGTCGAGCAGCATAATAATCATCTTACGACCCACTGCGGATCACAGACTTCCACTCACAAATAAACGTTAGAGGATAGAGGATAAGCGGAAAGCGCAGCGTGGGTAGGCCCCTCACACGGTGGACCGACGACCTGGTGAAGGCGGCGGGAAAACGTTGGATGAGGGCAGCGCAGGACCGGTCGTTATGGCGATCCTTGGGGGAGGCCTATGTCCAGCAGTGGACGTCCATCGGCTGAGATGATGATGATGATAGAGGATACTCCACCACGCGGGCTAGTGCACAATGGTGTAGGCAAGAGCTAGAACGATAATATTCTAGCAAGCAAAATGGTCAACTTGTTAAAAGAATTATTTTCAAGCCACATTTGTAAATCTCTAACCTTACTTAGCTATTATGAAAGTACTTAGGCACAATACCAAACTGTGGTGTTATAAGGACTTTTTAGATAAGTAGGTACCTATCTTTTCATAGATTGTGGTCGATTGATGTTCTATAGTTAAGCTACACAAATCCTCAAGAAATCATAATAGAACCGAAAATCAAACAAAACGAACATTTGGCAAAATTTTCTGCAACAAAATTATTATACCGTAGAATTGGCTCAGATTGGGCTCAAACTAACCACCATTATACTTACATACAAAGATGTATTCAATCAATTTGTAAGCTCCTGCTAGAGTTAAAAATACGCCTAACGATATCTATGAAGATTAAAACGATACTACAATAACTTTAGAAAAGGTTAAAAGAAAGAAAAATATTTGAAGACCCGTTTGGTGTAATGGTTACCACGCCGGACTGCCAAACCAGGGAATCCCGGTTCGGTCATGGATGTAATATGTTTGTGCCGTTGTTGTATGGTTTCTATAATAAAAAGCCTATACTGCTTGCTTCGGATCATTACAATGTATGTGACTGTGAGCATTATTTATTTAATTATTTTTCAATTCACCCGGTAAGTTACTTTACAATCAAATCTGTAAGACCTAATTTCTGAGACGCCTTGAGCGTGAGTTACGAGTAAGTGCAAGTATGGTCGAAATGTATGAACTTTGAGATCAGGGATTTATCAACTAAATTAAGCTCCTGCTAGCCTTTGCTGCTAGCTAGGTTTTGGAATAAATAATTTTATTGTTGCACACTTGCATTTAAAAAACGCCTCACGCCATCTATTAACATGAAAACGTACTACAATAACTTTAAAAAAGGTTAATAGAAAGAGTATTTTTTTATATTTGACGACCCGTTTTGTGCAATAGTTACCACTCCGGACTGCCAAACCAGGGTCCTGCGCTCGAATCCCGGTTCGGTCATGGACATTATTATGTTTGTGCCGTTGTTGTAATGTTTCCATAATAAAAAGCCGTGCTTGCTTGGGATCACTACAACGTATGTATTAAAATAAGAAAAAAGCCAAAGAAAACGTACTTTCCTAAAATTGGATCTGATCTAATCTCAAGATATTATTAAGGTCAGCAAATTGCTTCTGTCAAATCCGTTGAAAAATGGATAAAAGTTTAAAAAAAAAAAATCTCACCCAAGAATCGAACCTCCAACCTCTTGCGCGAAAATCTGACCATTTCCCAACTACGCTACACAGCTCTTGAGAGAAGTGTTGAAAAAAGCAACCACTATTTACTACTGGAATCTACCCAAATACATCTGTTAGCGTCAAGTCGGCGCTAGTGAGCATGATAAAAC
Source organism: Agonopterix subpropinquella (assembly GCA_922987775.1). Lineage (NCBI taxonomy): Eukaryota > Metazoa > Arthropoda > Insecta > Lepidoptera > Depressariidae > Agonopterix > Agonopterix subpropinquella. Next base: position 8,867,740 of record OV277695.1, on the reverse strand, counting down.
ATTGGAAATTATCCCACAGACTCCCACAGTAACCCATTGCTGGGATAAAAAGTATCCTATGTGTTAATCCAGAACACATTCTATATGCATGCCAAATTTCATCTAAATCTGTTCAGCCGTTTAGGCGTGATTGAGCCACAAACACACAAACATCCAAACATCCAAACATCGTCACAAACTTTCGCATTTATAATATTAGTGAGATTTGTGTGGCAATAAAGTGAATTTTATTTTGTACTAGCGGCGCCCGCGACTCCGTACGCGCAGACCACCGACTTTAGATCCTCATATCTTTTGATTGAGTTAACCGATTGCGATGAAACAAAGCCTAAATGTTAATCCAAACTTAGTCCTATGCTTTTGTGAAAACCCCATCAAAATCGGTTCAGCCAGCACAAACAAACAGACACACAGACAGACAGGCAGACAGACAGACAGACAGACAGACAGACAAACAGACAAAAATTCTAAAAATGGTGTCAATGCATTCCATTACGTATCCTTAACGCCCCCAATAAATTTTTTGCAAATAATCTTCAATGTACACACGGCGACACATCAAGTTACCCAAAACCAAAATAAGCTGGCCGCGCGACGTTATACATTACTATGCCTTATTTATAGCTTATTTTGGTTTTGGGTAACTTGACGTGTCGCCGTGTGTACATTCACGTCAAGTTTAGAACTATATTATTATGTACAGTGAAACCTGTGTAACTGGGACTTTAAGGGACCTGCAAATTTGTCTCACTTAAAGAGGTATTCCACTTACCCAGTGTCTATAGATATACAGGGTGAAATTGATATCATTGGCATCCTTTTAAACTAAGAGTCTACCCATCAAACTGAACGACTTTTACTATGGGAGCAAACCGTCGGAGCAAAAAAGCAGCTGTTGCATACATTGGAGTCGAGTAGGCATCGCAGGCAAAGAAAATATACACTACGTCGCAGGTTAGTATGGAACGGCAGATTTTTTAGTTGCTCCGATCGGTTTGCTCCCATAGTAAAAGTTGTTCAGTTTCATGGGTAGACTCTTAGTTTAAAAGGATGCCAATGATATCAATTTCACCCTGTAGATAGAAGATTATTCAGGATTATTTTCTATGGTTTTCCTGTTGATGTCAGATTTCTCTCTTCATTTGCCTAAAGCTGTTCTAGATTCTTTGTACAATACTTATCAGTGTTTATTTGTGTCGCCAAGTGTGTCAGGTAGTTAATAAGCCGTGCAGACGGTAGGGGGCGTGCCGAGCATGCTAAATGCATGTCGTTTCTATTTCACGGATGTGAGCATGTAACCCGTGGATCTTTATCAATGTCACGCCAAAGAAATTTTGGTGAAATGGCTTGAAAATGAGAACATGCGTTGGTAATTAATGTCACAAATTCATAGGGGAAGATATACCGAGCGAGGTGGTAAATAATGTACATTGAGATGTATCTATTTACGATGTGGTATTATTAACGTGTAGCAATATTCACCACCTATCATATTTTTCTATGTTTCTTAGCAAATTTGGATAATGCGCACACGACGGACATTTTGACGGACAATCCGTGAAGATCTTAAACAATTTATATAGGGACGAGTTACGCGTGTCATTCTACTAAGAAACATTTCTGCCACTTTTTGCGGGGGGCGAGGTAACATGAAATTGCAACTTTGGATTTTATTCCCCATAAGTTTAGGTTCTAATTTTGAATGTTAAAAATCATGAAAAGTAGTCTCGTGTGAACCCCAAACGTTCTAAGTTCAAAATTATTGTTTCGCTATTATAGGCTGTCACGTTTAGTGATAAGGTATAAAATTGGGTGAAAATGCACAAGATCAATTGTTCTTATACCGTATGGCAGAGGGGAAATGCTACCGCAAGGCGAGTCCCTATATAAATTGTCTAAGGTGAAAATAGACAGTACGAAACACTTGGAGGTGAACAAGTGTAATTTAGTAATACATTAAGAGCGTTTCGCTAACAAAATGCTCTGTAGTTTGGCAAATTTGGATTTTTTAATTTAAAGAAATTAGAAAGAAATACATACGGTGTATGCATTTTGTCCACACCTTTATCTCACAGGTTTAGCCTGTCCCTAAGGTTCACCACACACTACGGCCACACCTTGGACACTTAGCTGTCATTTTATACAAATGGGAAAGTTTTAAAAAGAGGTCAGCATGTGCGATACTGACTTGAGTACGAGCAAGATAGGAATTCGCCATTGCCTACATTTTACGCCACGTTTTCTACCAGAGGGGGTGAGGTTGAAATCGGTGGGGGGGCAGAGAATGACCGTACTGTATGTAGTAGTATACTCTTTCTTATGCTGTGCTACGGTTCCAAACTTCTAACACACTTTTTAGGGTTCCGTACCTAAAGGGTAAAAACGGGACCTTATTACTAAGCCTAAGTTGTCCGTCCGTCCGTCCGTCTGTCCGTCTTTCCGTCTGTCCGTCTGTCCGTCTGTCCGTCTGTCCGTCTGTCCGTCTGTCCGTCCGTCCGTCCGTCCGTCCGTCCGTCTGTCCTTCCTATTTAGGGCTGTAACTTTTGAACCGTAATAGCTAGATAGTTGAAATTTTCTCAGATTATGCGTTATTGCGGCGGATTTGCTTACAAATAATAAAAATGGCTAAAAGTTAAAAATTAAGGAGGGTTCTCAACAAGAAACTTAGTTTTTATCAACGTTTTTTCTTCACGCAATATCGTAAAAACGGTAATACATACAAGCGTCAAACTTAGTGTGATTATAGAGCAAACTCTACAGAATAACAACAAATACTAAAAACCGGCCAAGTATGAGTCCGTCTCGCGCTAAAGGTCCAGGACAAAAAAAAATTTTTTCTAACTTAATAATGTTGTTTTCTGTGGTGGTGTGGTACGAAACCCTCGGTGCGCGAGTAGCTCTACTCGCACTTGACCGGTTTTATTTTGCCTCATTTACATTATGCAAGTTTCACATGTAAAAATGTCATAACAAGTTATTCCGTCATTTATGATTTATTTTAGATACTTCTGTAACCTGAGAATAGCGTAATAAATTAATATTTTTACTATTAAGTCAAACTTTACTGCTGTAGTCAATTTGTTTATTAATTATGGTATGCTTTTAGGTCAAGGCTTTTAGCAATATTTTAGTGTTTTATATCGGGGGCAACATTGGTTAGGGAGTTTAATTATCTGCCTGTACCAAGTCTTGCAAATCGGGTTACTGCCATCTGTCCCCATTCCCAGCTGCCCCCGTCCCAACTGGCCCTGATTTTATTGCCCTACTATAAATGTAATTAAATACCATAACAAAAATAAAATCCCAACTGCACCCGACTTCAGATGTTTTAATAATAAACTGGTACACTGGAGAAGAAAAAGGATCAGCTTTAGTATCATGCCGCATGAATTTGGGGGGTTGCCGCATGAAAATATCGTTAAAATATATTGATAATAAAATTAATCGAGTGTTGATATCATCAGGGTCAGTTGGGACGGGGGCAGCTGGGAATGGGGACAGATGGCACTAACCCTGCAAATCTCCGCCTATTATGTGGTCCGAAACACTTTTGGTAAGTCAAAAAGTTATTAAATTTTTTAGTAGGTGGGTGGGTGATGGCTGGTGTGCTAGGTGGTGTCCCACTAGTTCCGCAACGGAACTTCCATCACGGAACTAATCGGAATAATTTCGTTTAGCACGTCAATTTAAAAAGTGAATTTTGCTACAACTGCTAATAAGCTTTATAATAGTTTGAGTTGCAGCGGTCTTTGATTACGGTAAAGCTTATGCATAGAATAGAGCATGCTTCAAAAGTCTGAGGTACAAACAAAATCGTACAGGCGACATATGACCTCTGATAAGCATTAAATTGATCACAAAATTCCCCGAGATAGGACTTTATAAACCTTCAAATACAAAGTAACTAATTATCAAGGAAAATGTTACAAAGTAATGTAAATAATAATTATAATACACATAAGAAGCTTAGGAGGTGTGCCTGTAAAACTTTTGTAAGTATACATTTTTTAATTACGCTACCAAAGATTATACAAGACTTTTGAAGCCCCTAAAATGCGCAAAAAGTGACTAATTATACGAAAAATTATCAATGATGAAAATCGTTGGTAAAATATCATGATTTTTTTAAAGAAAATTATTTAGGGTTTTCTTGGAATTTAAACACCACCACAGAGCAGTAGTTAGTATTCGTTGCGATGAAAGGAGAAACGGTTTTTGACTTTACTTCACATTCTAAAAATGATCGTTCGCATTAAAATTATAATTCTTACCTATTTATAAATCTAATTTATTTGGAACTGGCCAGAAACTATAATTGTATTGGTATTTAACCTAAAAAAAAATAAAGTGCGGAATTTGTAGAAATACTGATTCTAAAAGCGTTTGTCGCTTTCGCCACCCTAATTAGTAAATCGAGATTACTCATGCCTTCGCAAGTAATCTCTTTGGACACGGATTCGCCATACACATTCATTATGTGACTTCAGGCATGTTCCGTGTATTCGGAGCGACGACGATGCATGGCAAATAATGGCGCCTATTCAATATACCATTCATCATTGTTACCCTGCCTAGGTCTGGACGTGGCCGTAACTAATCGTTTGTGCTGTTTTGTCATTTCAAGTCCCATGAATCGAGCAATTTTCAAACTTATTGTATCTCAACTTTAAAGATCTGTCAGGGTTCCTATGTGATTGTTACGGGTGATATGTGATTTTTACAAGGACATATGCTTGCTACTTTTAGTGTTTAGTATTACTTTTCTGCAATTAGATACGCCTATAACTAGCTATGAAAAGAAACAGTAAAAAATGTTTATGCAAATACCGTATTAGAATAGCATTTTGTCCTTGTATGTTAAAGTATTGCACATGGTTTCAAATAAGTAGGTTTAAGCCATAGTTATGTACACATCGTATAGGTCGAAATCACAGTGGAACAGAGGTATATGTCGTAATAGATACTCTTTCTCATACTGTGACAGAGTAGCGCTACATTAAAACTCTAAAGTAAACTTTTCTAAAAGAAGAAAAAAAATATTTGTTTAAAAGTATAGACGTGTTAAAAATTAAAGTAAGTTATAGGCTATGCTAATAGATTATGAAACCATGTTGTCACAATGTTAGCGTGACATTTCAAATTGGTTAATTTTATTAACACTACGGCGTGGATCTCTCAAGATGTTTCATCATCATCATCATCATAGTCAACCCGTGTCTACTCACTGCAGGGCATAAGCCTCCTTCCCATATTGCCATCCTTCTCGGTCGTGTACCAGTCGCATCCAGGATATTACCGATACTTTTCCAGATGTCGTCAACCCACTCCTCTTTTGCCCAATCTAGGCCACCACTCTGTTAAGGCTTTGCTCCACCTGCCATAATTTCGTCCAGCTACGTGTCTTGCCCACCGCCACTTTAAGCGAGCTATTCGGTCCCCGACGCGACGTCCTGAATTTTAGTTCGACGTCGGATCTCGACGTTTGTGACGTGGTCAAGAAGGGTGATGCCTAGCACGGCGGCCTCTATGACCCTCAGTGCTACTTTAATTTTGTGCATAGTTTCTTTCGTAAGCGTCCATACAGGGTTACATGAAGAGAATGAATTATATGAAGCTCATTCAAAACAAAAAGACCCTAATTTTTTATTTACCATATTACCGCCCCGCTACCGTTACCGTCAAACTTTTGGTAATTTAGTTAAATGTACCTATAAGTTATTGCACTAAGAAATTTTATGTTCCACGCATTTTGTTAGATTTTTACTAAAATAGTACCTATTTATGAACATTGCAAACCAATTTTTAGGGTTCCGTACCCAAGGGGTGAAAACGGGACCCTATTACTAAGCCTGCGTTGTCCGTCCGTCCGTCCGTCCGTCCGTCCGTCCGTCCGTCTGTCCGTATGTCCGTCTGTCCGTCTGTCCGTCTGTCCGTCTGTCCGTCTGTCCGTCCGTCCGTCTGTCCTACCTATTTAGGGCTGTAACTTTTGAACCGTAATAGCTAGATAGTTTAAATTTTCTCAGATTATGCGTTGTTACGGCGGATTTGTTAACAAATAATAAAAATGTCAAAAATTTAAAAATTAAGGGGGGTTCTCAACAAGAAACTAGTTTTTAACAACGTTTTTTCTTCACGGTCTATCGTAAAAACGGTAATACATACAAGCGTCAAACTTAGTGAGATTATAGAAAACACTCTACAAAATAACGACAAATATTAAAAACCGGCCTAGTGTGAGTCGGTCTTGCGCTAAAGGTCCCGAACAAAAAATGTTTTTTTTTTCTAAGTTAATAATGTTGTGTTCTGTGGTGGTATGGTACGGAAGCCTCGGTGCACGAGTAGCCCGACTCGCACTTGACCGGTTTTATTTGACATTGCAAGCCGATTGCTGTTATATACCTACGTAAAAATGTTTTGTGCATTAATAACGAAATTAAATAGCCACTTTTAGTGGTTATTGTCATACGTATTTAACTATTTATGCATTCGATGCAATAAGACAATGTGTTAGAGAATTAACATATCCGCGAGCGAAAAGACAATGCGAGATTTCCAAAGAACCTTAGGTCACCAGTGCACACATAAAGAAACTGGAAATAATGGTATGTAATGTAATGACAATCATTAAATTGGCAAAACAAAAGGTTTATAGAAACTTTATGGTTTGCAATTCTACTACTTATGCAAAATTAACTATATTTTATTGCGAGAAATTATGAATGAATATTTTATCAATTCTTAGTAAATCTAATTTGATGTGCACTGCTCTGGGCCTAAATCTGGCTTCTCCCTTTACGACAATTGATTTTAAATAGATGGAAAACAATCCAGCGAGCTAAACGTGTTTTAATATTTAAGTGGTCTAGAACCCAGACATCGCGTTCTAGAATACATTTTCTTCGCTTAGACCGAGATCAGCTAAAAAACTTAGGTATGTTCATTAACTTTACTCACAATTTCAGCAATATCACTAACAACATCACTTCACTCCACAACACACAAATGATGCACTAGGTTCATAGATTTCACCAAAATTTTGCCACTTCTAAAAGTATTAAGTTTTTTTGTATGTCATGTTAGTAGTGAAAGAATGCCAGGTAGATTGTGTACATTGATAAAGAAATCGATACGGATTATACAGACATGAACTGGCGTAAAGCCAAACTCTCGGCACTTGACCTAGAGCTAGATTTATAAACAGAAAATTTCACTAGTCTTCAACTACAGAATAACAAATAGGTACTTAAAATCTACGGAGTTCTGTATGGAGTTTGTTGCATTATTTGCACTTTGGGTGATGATTTGGAATATATAATATAAAATAAAATAAAATAAATAAATAAAATAAAATAATAGATAAATAGCTGAAAAACATAAATTACTATAATCCCCGATTTATAATAATTGTGTAATATTTAGTAATTACTTAAATGTCATAACAAAAAAAAGTGTGAAGAATAAAATACAGAACGGCTTCTTTAAATACGTTTTAATTAGAACAATAATAAACCCTGGTTAATATCGTTTTTTCCCTAAATATAAAAAAAAGTATAAAGAATTGTTAAGTACTTCAAAACGAAAATGTTAGCTTCAATTTTGTCACAGTATATACCTAGTATACTACTATTAACTAGGTAAGTATACGAATTATTACCGATGTGACAATATAAATCTTTTTTCTATAAAGTTTTATACACACTTTAAATATTCTTATGAAACCTAAAAGCGCAAATTTTTCTTTATTTACGGTAGCTGGATGTAAAATAATTCATTCGCATTGTATCAATTAATGATCTTCAGCCGTGAAAATCAAACAATAAATAAATAAAACAATAAACAAATAATGAACATTTCAACATCTTAAATAAGCGTGACAGAGTAGCATTTTAAATGAATACGTTTCTGCGTCGCATACTGCATGTCAATTACCGTAATGAGTTTTAAAATTAAATACTCCAAATATTACTTAGCCCTTTTTATTATTGAATTGATTGGTTTATTTATTCTCAAATGGTAAAGGTGTCCTAATAGCTTTGAATGAATGAAATGAATGAATGAATGAAATATACTTTTATTTACACCAAAATACACAGGACAAAGCATAGGAAAAAGAAACATTAAAAGTTATTTCTTCCAGACATCCTTAGGATAGAATACAAAGAAAACCTGGTCGGTGCTATATCTGTATACTATTATAAAACTGTAATTTAAAAAAATAATTTTTTTGCTTTGTGTGTTTGAACGAGCATCACGCGAGAACTAATGAACCAATTTTGATGAAACTTTTTTTTTTGATAGCTTATGACCTGACTTAAAATCTGGTTTATAATTTGTGCGAACAAAGTCGCGGGTTAACGCTAGTTAAATATAAAGTAAAATATCAAAATGCTTTTCGAAAGGCCAGTTTTTTTTTAAAACACAGCATTTATGTAGCCATCGTATCCCTAGGTACTCTTTAATTTTGTTTGGTAAATACAAAAGTTTAGGTATCTTCCTTCTTAGCGTGTGGGCAGAGCCCTGGTGTCTGAGTTTTAGTGAGTTTAGGTATAATCAGTTTATTGACATCTGACGGTTCACATTTTATTGATATCTAAAAAAAACTCAGATTTCGTCACTGATTCACTTAACATAAGTGTAAGTAAGTGAATCAGTGACGAAATCTGAGTTTTTTATTACTACACCTTAGTCAAAATATGTGGCTGGCCGTTTCGTTACTACAAGAATTATTGTATAACAGAGAGCAGTGAATACATTTTTCACCTTACGTGAATGTAGCGAAACGGCCAAGTCACATATTTTGACTAAGGTGTAGAGTTTGTGAAGTTACGAGTAGGTATTGTAGAGTTAGGGCGTGTTGAGTTAGAAGCTTGGCTCTACATGAGATCTGATAACTTTTTGACATTGCGAGCCATATGGTCTCGTCTTGGCAACTTTTTACAAGAAAATGTTTTTGGTGTGATCTTCATTCTCTTACCCTTGCCTTGCCGTATTATTTGGGCAACATATCTTCCATTCATCTCTTAGCTGTATTTTCAGCACTCACTCCTTTCTTACACATAACAAAAATAATCATCTTTAATACCTAATCTATCAATTTTTTCTTCAGCCTTGCTCTCCTACATCGTATCGAAACACTCGTATCTCCGCATCACATTATGCCCTTACTAATATTATACAATGTTTGGATGTTTAGATGTTTGGATGTTTGTCACTCATTCACGCTTATGCGAGCCGTTTATACGGCTGAACGGATTTCGATGAAATTTGTCTTACAGATAGATTCAGTTCTAGATTAACACATAGTACCACATAGGTAACAGCTAGTAGTTAATTAAAGCCCATTCCAGAATAATCTAGGTTTATAGGTATCTGAATGTGCCCAGATATACTTACTGGATAATTTTGAAAACAGTTTCCAAATCAGGGGTGGTTCAGACCATCAAACCGACCAATTTATACTATGGTAGCCAACATGAAATCGCAAAAAAAAAGTCTCTTATCTACTTGTTTGAAATGGATGAAACAGCAGATTATTTTTATTTTTACGATTTCAGGTTTGCTCCCTTAGTAAAAGTTGTTAAGTTCGATGTTTTGAACCAGCCACTGAAAAATTGATGAGTGTTTAAAAATAACTCAGAATATAAACTAAAAGCAAGAGTAGAGCAAGTACTTTAATTAAAATATATAACTTGACAATGCATAAGATACATATCTCCCCTTGTGTTAAAAGGGGAAAGAATTCTCCACTCTCCTGCAGAGGGCTGGCTTAGTATTTACTTATCAATATTGCAAAGTGCATTCTTGAGTCTCCCTTGACCGTTGGCTATCCCATATTTCAAATTACTTTGATACCTACTATACATTCTTTCTTTGTTATTCTCAATACCTACTAAAATAGTTTCATTTTAAAATATTAAGTTAGGGTAGGGTAGGTGTAGGGTAGGTGTAGGGTAGGAAAAAAAGCAGGACAACGTCTACCGGGTCAGCTAGTAATTAATAAAATAATAACCTCTATCCAAAAATTCCTGAAAGATTTACAAAATAACAAAAATATGATAGTGCACAAAAAAGCGACAACAACTAGGTACTTACCTACAATTCTAGGTCATTTCAGTTCCAATATTATCAAAATTTCGCAAAAAAGTATCTAAAACCTCTTCATTGTAAAACAAAAAGTTAATATAAATGACTAAAAACAAAATGTTAGTATGGATCACGACTCATTATCGTTATAATTGAGTCGTGTGTTTTTGTTAATAATTAACATTGTTCTTTGCCAATATTGTCTTTGGCACATCAATATAACATTGTATAGTCATTAATAACCTTTAATGCATTCAAAACGACTCATATTGAAGAATACAGGTTTACTAAACGAACAAAAGTATTTTAGCTTTTACAAGAATATTACTAGTTCTTTCGAGATAGGATTGATGTTTTCTAAAATAATTGATAAGTCTTTCAATCAATTTTAAAAATATCACCCTATAAATGTTCCACTGCAGGCACGGTCCTGCACCGTCCTACCATGACCACATAACATGACGTGCCCAATACATTGTTAACTTCACATTCACAATAATGTGGAGTGCGCTCCATACAAACGAAGTCTGGTTATATTTTCAATACTAACCAATTAAAGTCAGTGAAATTTTTCAGAAACAATCTAAAAACTAATCTCTATGCTTGTACTTATGTTGTCAGATTTTCGTTAAAATATACAGTTTCAATGCTGAGATTAATTTAAGATTTGTCTGGAAATCTTTGAGGCACTGTAACTAAAATTAAAACGACATTTAACGAAAATCTGACAACATATAAGCATAGTGATTAGTTTCTAGATTGCTTCTGTAAATTTTCATTGACAAATAAAAGCAGACTTCGGCTGTATGGAGCGTGTTCCAATCTTAATACAGTCTTGATAGACCAGAAGTGCGATTTTTGAAAATCATACGAGCGACTTGGCAGTAGAAAATGTCAAAATTACTATGGAGATTATGCATCTTTCTACTGCCAAGTCGCTCGAATGATTTTCAAAAATCGCACTTCAGGTGACTAACCCTGTTGAACTTCATTAGATGGCACATTACTTCAGTTCTTAAGGGTATTCTACCGTTGACGCGCTCCATACAAACGTAGTATGGTGATATTTTCAATACTATCTAATTAAAGTCAATGAAATTTTTCAAAAACAATCAAGTAACTAATTTCTATGTCGGTATGAAGTCAGATTTTCGTTAAAATATACAGTTTCAATGCTAGGATTAATTTAAGATTTTTATGGAAATATTTGTGGCACTGTAACTTTAAAACTATAAATTTTATCGAAAATCGGACTTCATACCGACATAGAAATTAGTTACTAGATTGTTTTTGACAAATTTCATTGACTTTAATTGGATAGTATTGAAAATATCACCATACTACGTTTGTATGGAGCGCGCCAACGGTAGAATAGCCTTAAAAAATAACGTAGCCCATGGATCTATGTCTATATCTACGGGAGCTAATTTTATACATATTTCTCTCATAGCAAAATTTGATCAGTGTACTAATCTGAACGACTTTTCCTATGTAAAGGAGATATTCGAAAAAGAGATTCATAGACTAATATCACATAATGTATGTATATGTATTAAAATACATACATGTATATATATCAAAATAAGCGTAAACAATAAGATGTCAACCCAAATTAATATATGATAACAGGTTGATATGTTTAGCGGCAATTAATAGAGACCGTTCGCGGTTTGTTTGGCAAGGGAATCCACAGGTGTCATGTCGGCGCCCTATCGAGATAATACTGTGTGACGTCATCTGCGTATATTATTGCTATCAATAATTAATAATGTCATACAGAGGGCCTTGAATAACTGCGGTACGTAGCGTTAATTATTTAGCTAAGTCAGCCTATTATGAGCATTGTTTTGTAGTAGCTTGATTAATGATTACTTACCTACTTTCTTTCATTTATATTAGGTATTCGGTAATCATTGTAGAGTACGATCAGTGATCGCCTCTGCTGTCCCACTCAATTAATTACATCATAACTTGTAATCATTTTTAAAGTTGTTTCATGACTTTGGAAGACTTTCGCCATTGATTTATTTAGAAACCCATGAAAATTTGAAAATTATCTGATAGCTGATAGCAGCTTTATTACCAACTTGCATTCGTTTATCTGTAGGTATTTGGCCATTATTTTAGAGTACGATCAATGTTTTTAATACCTATTAAAATTATATTTAATTTTTTTTTACTTTGTTCAGTCTAATTATTTATTTATTTACTATGCAACTAATAATCAACACATTAATCAAATAGCCCGCCTCGTATCGATCCAGGTGCAAAGGTGTCCATAACGCTAGCAGCGTTGCCGCGTTGTATTGCTATGGCCAACCTCTGCACCAGGAACGAACCGGAGCGGGGGTAAAATTAAATTTAAATTTAAGATATTTAAAAATTATCTGATAGTAGCTTGAATATCAACTTGATTTCATCATTGTAGAGTAGAGTACGGTCAAAGATTGTATCAATGATTGTACTCTATTAGAAAATGGTGTGATAGCAGCTTGATTATCAACTTGCTTTCGTTTTCCTCTAGGTATTTAGCCATCATTTTAGAGTACGACAATTCAGTTCAATTCAATTCAATTAAACTTTATTGTACACCAGAACAGAACATATATTTGAGTAAAGAATCAATGGTTGTATGATTAATGCGTGCCAGATACATTTTACTATGCTATGTACTAAACTATTTAATAAACTATTTTACAAACTATTTAATAAACTATTAAACTATTTGAAAATTCTCTGATAGCAGTTTGATTACCAACTTGCTTTCGTTTATCTGTAGGAATTTGGCCATCATTGTAGAATACGATCAAAGATTGTAATGCCTCTATAAGTACGATGCGTTCCCTTTCACCTTAATTAGTGAAAGGAGTCCTTTGCACTGCACTGCCGAGGGCCTCAATTGCGCAATTTTATACGGTTTTGGTTTAGATTTGGTTTAGCTGAAGTAAAAAAGCTATCGCGATATTTTTTTCTGAACGGTTAAATCGCACGATACAGAAAATTCGATCGAACGGACATCAAACGTTACGCCAACGTATCTTCCGAAATAAAGCTAAATCGTTAACGTTAATATAATTTGCGCGATACGAATTGTGCATAACGTAACGTTTTTGGTTGTGGTTTTGTTTTGGTAGTATCGTTCAAACTTAGGGCGATTGAGACCCTGCTGCAGTTACATCTTAAATTGTAGGTATATCGTGCTTTAGAAGGTGTTATGTCACATAGAAGAGATTTAGAATACTATTAGCGAAGAACTTTTGAATGAAATATAATTAAAAGTCATAAAATAAAATCGTCTATTCAAGTCTTGCTATTACTTTTACTACCTATATGAATGAAGTTTTCTCTTACGAGAATATTACTGCGAAATACAATGTTGGTCCTATAGTAAAAGCGTAGTTTTCTATAGTAGTTTTAGTGCTATATTAGTATTTTATTCCCATATTTTTTCATCAATAAATGCTCCTAAGATGTTAAAATATGTAATTTTAACATTATAAAAGTATGAGTGTTAACTCATGGTAGACCAAAGTTTTGATAAGTTAAAATACCACCCTAAAAAAATTACGGGTAAAAATTTCAATTTGGTGTTATCACGTTATTTCACAATACATTGTAAAAATGTAACAATAAATCAAAATGTATATAATACTTATAGCAGTTACAGAAACAATAAATAACGCACTTTTATGAAGTCGCCGTGAAATCAGAGTTTTATACGGTTTGCGTCCTACGAATAATACGGTAATATAATTTTGATTAGTTCCGATAAAAAAACTATTCGACCGTTCAACTGGTTTACGAGACGAGTCAATAAATGGAAATTACGAAACCAATCATGTTTTACCAACGTTTTAACATACATACCTAAGTAAACTTACGACCGTATCCCCTTGCATGGGCGTCAGAAACTATTGCAGTGTCATACTCAAATTGTCCTATTATTAAACCATTTTATTCAACCTCGAAGCGTCTAAGGGCTCTTACAGACCAGCGACAGTTGTCTGCGACAGCTCGCGACAGGCGCGACATTTGCGCGACCCTCTGCAACTGTCTCGCGACGGTCACGCGACAGTTGGCGACCGTGACGTAGTGTTGTATAATCTGAGAGATAGACCTCCATATCCAAAACAGTTTTTTTGTTAGTTTGTAACATCCTACGGTCCTTCTTAATATGCTGACACTTTTTTAAGGCGATGACCAGACTATGAAACTGAACAACTTTCTCTATGGAATCAACATCGAAATCGCGAAAAAAACAGTTGTCCCATACGTTTGGCTCCGAGTAGGTTTGCAGTTTTGTATGGAAGTGATGATTTTTTTTTCGCCATTTCGATGTTGGTCCTATAGAGGAAGATGTTCAGTTTGACGGTCTGATCATCCCCTTAAAAAAGTGTCAGCATATTAAGAAGGACCCTATATATTCTAGTAGTCTAGTCATCACAATACAAGTCCCTATACAGAATGTAACAAAACACCCTAGTTATTACTTAAGGGGGTACTTCAGACCATCAATCTGAACAACTTTCACTATGGAGCCAATGTCGAGAAAAAATAAAAAAAATCTGCCGTCCCATACATTTGAGTCGAGACGGTACTGCAAGAACAAGACTTGTGCTCTTAGACTATCGTGCGACCGCTGTCGCGAGCTGTCGCAGACAACTGTCGCTCGTCTGTAAGCGCTCTAACGAATGTGATCTTTTAATCGAATTGTTGCCCACTTCCTGTCATCCGATTAAGTTGAAATTTTACCCCCATGCATAGAATTGATGACTATACGTTATGATGACATGGACATGGAGCTGATCTGATGATGCTGACGGAAGTTGGTCGAGATATCTTTTCTCGTCTCGTTGTGCTATGGACATTTTTTAACTTATTTGACATGTTTCAAACAGCGTCTGTGTAGATTTGACACAGACGCTTGTGGCTGTATAAGGATCTAGTTTTCCCCCTTGAGGCTGCCTGTCCATTGACGCGAGCTGGCTGCGCGAGCTGTGTAGCTGTGTAAATATTAACCAATCAGGAGCTCGGCCGAGATCGGCTTAGCTCCTGATTGGTTAATATTTACATAGCTACACAGCTCGCGCAGCCAGCTCGCGTCAATGGACAGGCAGCCTTATTGTTAACTACGATTCTATTCACGCTGCACAATAAGTGATATCCTTAGTATGGAGAACTAAATGGGTAGGTACCTGCACTCTTCAATTTTTCCTTTCACCTGCTAGGCGCCTAAGTAAATACTTATTTTTGTTCTCGACAAAGGTCAGTCTGTCTAATGAACCATTTTAAAGGTCAACTTGTCAATTTAAAACTAGTTGCAATTAGTGCATCTGTCTATGCAATATTTATCAATTTGTAAGCAACTAAGGCGATCGAAAATCGTCGATTTTTATATTTCAAGTAAAAGTACCTATCTATCTACATACGAATAGATGTTTCCAATAACAAAATGTTCATTCTCGATTAGCGGAATCAAACCGAACAACTCTCTCAATGAGATCAACATTAACATTAACACATGTCATACTTTATCATCATGTAAATAAATATTATACAGGGTGTAACAAAACACCCTAGTAATACTTAAGGGGGTGCTTCAGACCATCAATCGGAACAACTTTCACTATAAAAAAAATCGGACGTCTCACACATTTGAGTCGAGACGGCGGCGGCACTGCAGTTTTGTATGAAAGAGCGGTTTTTTTCACGATTTCGATGTTGGCTCCATAGTAAAAGTTGTTCAGTTTGATGGTCTAAAGCAGAGGTCCCCAAACTATTTTGTCCCGTAGACCCCTTGCAAATTTTTGTGATTTTGGGTATATTATTATTATTATTATCTGTGGTTTTGGGCCTTGACAGGCTTGCTAAGCCTGTGCCACGTAGACCATCGCTGGTCCTTTGTGATCGCCCTTTTTATAGTTCCTTACCAATCCCCACTGCGGCCAGAAATCGCAGTAGATTCTTGATCGGGATAGTTTGTATCTCATCTGGTGTCAGCACCTGCCTACCCAGATGAGTGCTGCGTTTGTACATCA